>JAOQMQ010000004.1:10013372-10026766 GCA_027563845.1 Erythroxylum subrotundum
ATTCAATTAGTATTAAGAATATCGGCCAATATAGACCGGTACTGAAAATTAATACGATAATTTTGTCTTAGCACCATTTTCTGGCAGGTGTGTGCAGTACAAAACACAACATCGTTGGTTCGTATAGCTATGTGACGCGTATTTGGCCCAAAAATTTCTCATAATCACATTCTCCTAGATTTGGCAAGACGATACATGGCATTTGATTTAGCAATTGTACTTATTCCAATTTCAAAATGCATAAGCAACAAGTTCAGTATTTGATTGCAAGCAATGAAGATCTAATCATACTCCAATTCATCAGGTGTGACTGGCCGTTTAAGGGGAATAATGGATTTCTTCTCCACATCCCGAGACAAAGCTTTCCTCATATCTGACAACAGAATTTGATCTATTGTTAGGCACTGTTAATTTAAATGGGAAGGACAGGGTAAACATTGGCCAGATGTAAGAACTCACCTAATCCATCTTCCTCTCCCGAGTAATAGCGCAACACTCTTCTATAAATCACATAACCAAGCTGAGAAGAAAAAGGAAATACCATATAAGGTAACTTGTCCCAGTGAAAGGACTAATGGTACATCCAGCACGCTAGCAGCCAAGAAACTAAAGTACGAGCAAGCTTAAATCCGTGAATCAGAATTTCAAGGTGGATGTCCCACCTAACTAAAAGAGGATTGTCACTAATTCAAACCAAAAAGAAGTATCTGATAGATGCATGTTATTTCCTTGGCTCGGAATTTGTCTTCCAATCAATCAGACATTCAGCTTCAGTTTACATGAATTCACTATCACAATCAGAAAACATAAACCAGACAAATGAGTGAACATCAACTTGATAATTTATGGCATTTTATGCTAACTAAGCTAACTAGAGAAGACAGGGTATCATAAATATCATCTAATTCCATCCTTGTTAACCACTTTGAGAAAATTTATGAATCCATTAGGTTATGCCACAATGCATTTATCAACTAGTGGAAAAATAGCCACAGTAACCTTGTCAGTCAAGAGCCTGAATGTGCCATGTGTTTCCACTACCACATAAACTAAGACCATCCAAACCCTAATAATCCTCTTCTCTGATCAAGCTAAAAGTTTAATGATTTCATCTAATGAAGATAAGGGGGAGAATGAACGAGAAGTCAAAAAGAAAAGAACAAGAATGGTGGCATGTAATGACAGTCAAAATTTTCAATAAGGTAATTCATTCCACTGAACAGAACTCTCTCAGTTTCTGATTTGCACAATAAACATATAAAGAATGAACAATAAATTCTCAAGTTGAAAGATATGTGGCTGAATAAGTACCTTCTCATACATCTTTATGGCTGGTGTATTGGATGCTCTGACAAAAAGGTCGACGAAGTAAGCTTTGTCTCTGCATAGGAAGCTCTCATTAGGAACAAAGCTGCAGCTACCAAATTTAAGCCAGTACTTGCCAGGATATTACTTTGGCAACCACTAAGGACGGAAACAGATATGTCCATTTTAAAGTCCTAATAGGTTGTATATTGATAAAAATTATTGCAGAATCACCCTCATATTGGATCACCAATGCAACAATGATAAGAATATGGGTAGGTGTTTTGCAAGAAGATCTGGTCAATCTCCAAATGGTAACCAAGATGAACTACATTACATGCAGTTTAAGAAGATCAACAAGTACTCTCTCCCAAAAGATACAATTTAAAGAACCATATAACTTATTAAATTACACTAGTCTTCCAATGAAAACTAATTCCCAAGAATGCAAAGTAACCTGTTAGAGCCAAGGAGATTGACTTCCACACAGTATCAAAATTTTCTTCTGGTAATTGAAAAACCATCACGTTTGCTCAAGTTCACTTGCACTTTACATCTTCATAAATGCATCAGAAACATGTATTTGTCCGCATAGGATAAAATGAAAAACTCCCAGAATACGGAACAAATAAAAAAGAGAAAAAAGATAAAGATGAAGCCTAGGCATTGGGTAATATGAAGTGAAATGGAACAATCAAGTTATCAACTGAAACTCATAAGTGCATCAAGAGAAACAGATTTGGCCTGAAGACATAATTGTACAGAGGACAAGTTTAAAAAATAAAATTGATGTAAAATATTCATACATCTTATCACTGATATCTTCAAGAAGATTCATGAGCTTTTTGGCCAATTGCTGCCTCCGGTATTCAGAAGCTACAGTGACAGCTGTAACATGACCATGCCAAGATTCACCTTGTCCTTCTACTTTACCCATAACTGCAAACATTTCCAATTGAAATCTGTCTTTAATAAGCAACCCTAAAAATGAAAAAGAAAAACGTAATGTTGAAGGGGAGAGAAAAAGGGAAGAGTTAATTACTATAGCCCATGATTTTGTTGCCGGGACCTTCGGCGACATGGAAATAGTCGGGCCATCTCGCCAAGTAGGTCATATAGAATGACATGTTGAACTATGAAATTTAGAAAACAACCAAATCAATTATCTTTCTGGATTAGTTTGATAGCAAAATGGCATGCAAGTGGAAGTTGATAGATGGGAATTTGCAGAAACAGAGTAGAATTACGGTTTCAGTTAGATGGTCAAGGTTAACAGAAGCGAAGCGGAGAAGATCGTTGCAGGAGAACCGTCGGATAGTGGTCATCGTCTTTTTGTGATTCTTCGTCGCGAGCTCTCTTCCTGGTTTCCTGTTTGCTTGGGATGGTAATACTCTTTTTTATCTTATGCGTTGGACTTGTCATTAATGAGCTAAAATCGCTAGTCCAAATAGCTTTCTGGGCCGAGGCCTTTTAGTTATACACTTTCATTAACAGTTTGTCCATTGCTAATCCATTACGATCACTATTACTTGCTTCTTATTTGAATTTTTAAATTCCAATCCAACTATATATTATATCTGTCACACAAAATCAATAATAATAATATTCATTTCTTAACTTGTTCAAATAATTTAAATAAAATATTTTTAAAAAGAAGATATCAATTTCAGAAATAGTAATAAAAAACCAAACTAGTCCTTAATCCTTATCTAATGAGATTTCCTTGTGGTTTTTCATAATGAAATTTCCTCTCTTAATTCGAATATACGTCAGAGTGCTACGACATTACTTGCGCGTATTGTTGACCAATTCAAAGGGAAATTGACCAAGTAAACTGCGTTGAAGTTCAAACACAGAGCTTTGGTCAACGCCAAATGTTCATTTCCAATGTGTCAAGTCATTACATATACAATTAGACAACAATAAGGCCCCTCACACAAGGCAGGATCATCTCTCAAAAAATATAAGACATTGGTACCCGATAGAATCAACCTTATCATCAAGTGCCATTTAGTTACAACAGATTCAACACTGATGTTTACGCTTCTGCGGTCACCACTCATCATAACATAATTGAGCAGCCTGGATGCTTTGACTGAAATTCTGACAGTTCTACTTTGGCCAGGACAATTCACGAATCTTGAACCCAAATTTTAATGGTTCTATCACGATCAAGTCCTGCAGAAGCTATTTTGTTCTCAGATGGGTGGCAGGTTACAGAAATCACAGTATCAGTATGACCTTCAAGTTTCTGCACCATAGTTTTCTGCTGCAGATCCCACAAGTACACACAATTATCTTCTGAACCACTAACTATGTATTTTCCATTTGTCACCGAGAATGTTGAGGTTATGCAGTACACTTTGTTAGTATGGCCCGTGTAAATCTTCAAGAATTTCCCCGCTGAATAATTTGAGAGTTTCTGCAATTGAAATAAACCAAATAATAAGTAGCAAGAATCAGCTAATAGCGACACAAGTATTCCGAATATTAAACTGTACTACTGCATTCAATACTTGCTACATATATGAATACAGGGTCAGCCCTCTTACGTTAACTAAGGAATCGAAATGAATATTGGGGATATGCAGTAAGCTAAGCTCAGTGATCCAATGAGTATCAGGTTATTCTGTTATATACAAAAGCGCACAAAACAATCAAGACAGGAAACTCCTTCTTTGACCCAGGTATCAGGTAAGGATTCAACTACCTCGGTCTATCCTATCCAACCCTAAAAAGATACATAAGATACTCATCAAAGCAGTGAAACAAAATTCTTTTTTTTTATTATTATTATTAACATTCTACAAACTACTAAGACTAACAACAGTCGGCAATTGAAGAGAACTATACTTGTAACTAATCAAGCTAATTGCAATAATCTGTTAAAAAAAAATTGCAGGCACATAACTAGCTAAGGAACTACGTCTATAGCAGAAAATAGTAAAAGCCTTGGTTTCAAAACAATTAAATTTTGTAGATTATCCAATAAGGTCTTCTACTTTATATTCAAGATCCAAATTTTCAACAAAGATCCAAAATCTGAACTTAATAACTGCGAAAAAGGATAATCCATATATAAAGGAACCATCTACATAACCATCATTTGGCGGCCAAACAAGAAAAATTTTCCACATACAAATTAGAACAGAACCAAACGGAAAAATAGAAAAGAAGCTTACAAGAGTGCTGTCAAGAGTGGCAACGAGAATGAACTTGCCATTGGGAGAGAACTTAGCAAACGAGACAGCAGGATCTTTATCATCAATAAGAATCTTCAAGCACTTTCCGCTAGACGCCTCCCAGATCTTGCAAGACCCATCACGACTACCGGAAACGATCAACGAACCATCTCTATTAAAATGCACCGATGTAACAGGCATAGAGTGAGCTTTAATCACGCGAACGCATTTTCCAGTCTTAACCTCCCAAATACGAATGGTTTCGTCGAAAGAGCCCGAGGCGATGAGGTTGGACTGGGGATTGAAGTTAACGCAGAAGACGAAGTCGGAGTGGCCCTTGAGGACTTTGAGGCAGTCGAAGGAACCACGCGCAGCCCATATGCGGACGGTGCGGTCGTCGGAGGCGGAGCAGATGTAGTGGGAATCAAGAGACCAAGCGAGGTCGGAGACGCCATCGGTGTGGCCGACAAGGCGATGGATGAGGGAGAAGGAGGAGGAAGACCAAAGGATTAGGGTTTTGTCGAGGGAGGCGGAGGCTAGGAGAGCGCCGTCGTTGGAGAATTTAACGCACGAGACGGCTCGCTCGTGGAATCTAAGGGTTTTGTTAAGGCGATAGGGCTTGTACGGAGGAGGTGCCTGTGTATTGGTATTGGCCATTGTCAAATGCCACGACCGATGATCTCTTTTGTCCAAGTACCTCTCAACTACCCCAAGGACTCGCCAATACAGTACTGTTCTGTTCTGTATCTGGTTACACACATACATATATAGTCACATGAATTCTTATTCAAGTGGTTAACCGTCGGTGGGTCCTCTCTAGCACAAGCTTAACTCGAAACGACGTCGCTGCATGTACGCAATGGTGAACTAAAATCTCCAACCCTTTCTGATCAAGGATAGTCGCAACTTGAATTGCTTTAGAACGTCAATTGACTCAATTTGGTTTAATTTGGCTATTCGAAACGCCTACCCATCCCAACAGTTTATCACAATTTCTACCTCCAGATCGGTTGCAAAAATCGGACCCACGACATTGGTAAGTCAATGAAAGTGGGCATATATTTCTTTTATTCGTTTATTCGGCAAAAGCTGGCCTTACTGAAGTTCACTTTTATACTTTCCAACCCTATTCAATGTTCAAAACGACTTTGAGGATTGAACAGAATTGTAAACCCTCAAAACTCATATCTAACGATCAAAATGACGTTATTTTAAGCCCTAGAGAGAGTAAAATTAGACCGAAGATTTGCACTCAACCCTTACCGAGCTACAAATTACAAACCTTACCGAGCTACAAGACTATGTCAAAGGCGATTCTCTGGAGATAAATCCATGCAATGATTTTCGAATGATTTTGTTAGATTACCTGATATTTTTATGATGATCAGAGGATTAAAAAATGATACAGAATACAAGGTCTTGGAACAAACACATTACAAAAAGAGGAAGAAATTTTTTATAAAAAAAAAAGATCCCCTAAAGATTTTACAATCATCTTGGAGTGCAAGGAAAAAAAAATCATCAGTGGACCTCCGTCCATAGTCAATTCAATTGAACAATCCCATGATAGTTCCCAGCTTCAGGATACCAGAGGGTGACCTTGAGCGAAGGCGGATTCCCATAAACAGAAAAGTGTCCATTGTGGACAATATAGGTTAATTTCACCTTCACTTTGTTAATGCCTTCTCCCTAAAATTGCAGCAACACACTATTACAAAACATAGACAGACGGCCTGCGAGGATAGTTGTTACACATATCTAAAAAAATGTCGGAATAATCTGAGAATCAAGTGTATATCACGAGAAGGTAATGAACACAGCTAACATCTCCCCTGAGGAAAGAAAAATATATGATGATTTGTTATTTCAGGAGATAACAAATTGTACAACCTTGAGAGTCAGCCAACCACGTGGAGAAGGCATCGGTTACATGCTAAGGATGTCAACTTCCCAACATTTTTATGTCTATTTCATTAATGACACCCATCTGCTTTAATGAAATACGATTTGATAAGTAAAATGGTTGCCTCCGACAACGAGTTAGCAGTTTTAACCAATTAACAAAGGTGCACTTGACTACGAACATGAGACACATACACACACACGCACACATATATAAAGAGAGAGAGACATACCTTATCCTTTAGTAATGCCCTTCCCAACGTTGCTGAATTTGGGTGGTTCACTTAGACAACCAGAAAGTCAACCTCATCTGAGCTTTCCTCATGGACTACATAAGCAGAATCTTGACCCTCTTCATTACCACTACTCTGGTCACTATTATAGTTGCTCTCTGATGTACTCATAAAGAATGAACCATCTGATGTATGAATGCTCAGTTGTGATGGCAGACTGAGATCACTACTAAGGTCACTATCAATCATCTGTTCAATCTCAACAAAACTGCAGAATCCAGAATCCCAACCAATCATGGACGTTTAGTCTCAAATCATATCACGTACTCATTTTTTTATTTTTCTGAATTTTCCTTAGGAAAAAAATTGTAAAAGGATTAATGAAAACTACGATAATGCCAAGTTTGCGACACTAGAAAAATGACTAACCTTCCTTCCGGTGGAAACTCAGCAAGTAAACAAACATCGGGCCTTGCTTCCAGCACTTGATTTATAGGAATGATACTAAAAACATCCCAAAATTACAGATAAAGTTATGTCTTTTTTTCAAAGATGTAATTGTAAGGACAATGGATTTAGTAGGAGAGCAATCACCTGGAGTTGTAACACCTGTTGTACCAGTCACCTTCAGAAGCTAAACCTTCCCTATTTGATATGTCCTTTTAGACACCAAAAAAAAAAAAAAAAAACAGAAGTTAACTATCCAACAGGAATTTCAGATCAGATTAAAACAAAGCCTGAAATCAGTTTTTTGCTTTTTTTAACTACCCACAAGATGTCGAAGGAACTTAAAGTCTCCTGCAATAATCGCCATCATCAGCCGAGCAACCTCCACCTGCAACATAACAGAAATAATAAGGACCCAGAAGGTGCCAGGGACAAAGAGTTAGATTTGGCACTACGAGCAAATAGAGAAAACTGTCCACCTCTTTGAGATGCATGCAGTCTCTTAAAATCAAAATTTCCAGAAGATTTCCACCTCCGGGGCCTCCAAGATTCCTAATTTTAAGTTTTAAGAAAATGATAAGAGTAACAACATATCAAATGGTAAATTAAGGATCAAAAGCATATGTAATTAATATGAGATCCCACACCTCAAAAAATTCCCTGTGATTGAATACGACATTGAAAAATCAACATATTTTAGTTTTTGAAGTCCCTGAAAATAAGTCAGAAAGATGAACTTGTCAGAGTTCAACAGTCAAAGCAAGACCACCTATGCCCATTGTATTCCTAAATACCAACCACAGGAGCAGAAACACAGAGTAAAAAACAAAGGGATTGACTATAAACTAAGACACAGAAACAAAAGCTTTTAAGTAAGCATGCCACACAGAAAGAGTACACATTGTTTTCCCACATTCATGATTATAATGTTGAGCACTTGTTTTTATCAAAACCCTGTGTTTTAAATAAATGAATTTTATGCTTATAAGTTGATTCTGGATCTTAAGCTCACAATATATATATTCTTAAAGGATTTTAACACGGGAAAGTATAGCAATTTGGAATCAACTTATGGTAAAACTGGAAAAAAGTATAAACTCTACGAAATTATGTAGATAAAAGGTAAGTTGTACGAGAAACTAAGTAAACACTTTAGTATATAGCAACAAAGGTCTTCTCAAAGTGAAAACAAAGTAATATGTATGATCACAGTTATTTTCACACTAAAGTTATCACACCTTAATAAGTGTTCGAACTTTAATCATACCTTAATAAGTGTTCGAACTTTACCATCATGTAGCTTGAAACCTCTAAGCGCCAATGAAATTAAATTTGGACAATTTTTCACTAGATTCTCACATGTTGGCGATTTTAAACTGTCATCTCTTCCTGATTTTGAGACATTCATAGTTAGCAGAAACTTTCCAAGGCTGGAAAAAGATGATTGTCAACTGAGTAAGCCTACCTGTCTTTGAAGATTCAAAAAATAAACGCTCTATCAAGGGACAACTCATGCTCACTGACACCAATGTCTGCCTCAGTTCAACATGACTGCTCCACCAAAGAAACAAAACAATAAGATACAAGTGCAAATGCTCACTATGTATGTGACAAAGGATAAAAAGATGAAGGGAAGTTTTATTAAGATTGTGGCAAACTCAAATGCAGAGTAAATTCGCACAAATGACAACCGAAATGCATTGCTATACTAAACAGTTACAGCACAAGACCTGCTAAAATAAAAGATAATATTAAGGAATTTTTTGTGTGGCCAGGTCATGAAATGGAAATAGTAGAACATCAATCATAGATATTACACTCTTATAATAGATGCCTTCCTTATTTGGCCAACAATGAATCTTGTATTTTACAACTACGTAGTAGTAAAAACTTTTGAATCGCATCCATGCTTATGATTCCTTTTTCAGTGTAACATAGAAGTTCAATATCTGCAGTCACATGCACTCTTCATTGCAGGGCTGCAGTCAGACAGCAAGAAAGCAGTCGTATGAAAGAACTAAAATTATAGATCATAGTAGCCTGTCATCCACCCCGTATCTAATTTATTCAATCCACTGAGCCCGGCATCCTTAAATCAGCAACAAGATGCAGAAAGTAACAAAACTAACTTACAGGCCAACAATTTCCAGGTCACGGAGGGACGGGCAGGCAGACAGCGCCCCGCAAAGAGATGTGTTATCTATTCTCTCTATGTTGTAAAGATACAATCTTCTCAAAAGGGTTCTAACATTTTGAAAAAGCAAATGATTAGGAAAAAACAAGTAACCCATCGCCTATCAACAACTATTTAAATCAAATATTGCCAGTTACCCTGCGGCACCACTTTCCCCACTTAAAGGATTTAAGCAGGACCTTGTAAGAATGGATGACTCCTTCCCTTGTCTGGTCTTTTTGTCATTCCAAGAAAAGTTTGAAACATCTACAGAATTTCTGATGCTATAAACCAATGGCTGACAAGATCCTGGCGACATCGTTGGGCCTGGAACTATGCCAAGCTTGAGAGACCTGATTAATCATTAAAGAGATTAAAAAGGTAAGTTAAATAGCTGCTAAAGGTTGTATCCACATTAAAATAGGAGCAGTTGTACAGGGTTAATCTAAGGTTAAAAAAGTCCATAAGTCAAACAACATAAAAGTTGAGTGTCTTATCCATTTTTAGAAAAGTTACCTTAATAAACAAAAATTTATGAAGACGTTCATAGGATGCAATTACAATTTTTATCATTAACAAGAACTAGAGAATATGTAATAGCATCAGCATCCAAAAAAGAAGCGACTGGAAACAATATTATCATATTTGGATGATGTGTAACTTAAAAAGAGGCTAAGAACAGTATTGAAAAACATGTTAATGGTTAAAATTTAATGAACTCTACCTTTTTGCCACCTAATAGCATCATAGAATAATTTTTCAAATAACATGTACAAACAAATGATGATCACAATCTTTTTGACTAAAAAGGGAATTATTGTATGCAGTTTTCTTACTGAAGTGCATTTCCAGCACGCTGAATCATAGAAGACACAACAGCGTTGTTCACTTTTGGAACAACTGTTGTCAGGTCAATATTGGCATAGCACAGGGGATCCATTGCACATTTGCGGAACATCGAACAAGTTGCAGCAACATAGCACAAGCTTTGTGTATCAAGCACAGAAAACACCTGGAGATAAGCATAGAAATAAACATTCAGATAAATGGAGAAAAAGGAAAATTGTGTTTTCGTAACATACAATTGCCAAAAATCTACGAAGATAAGCTACAGATAAATGTAATTTCTAGAAAAAGTATCAGTTCTTTAACGAACGAAACAGGATTCAATGCACAATCAGTGGGATCTTAAGCCACAAAAACTGAAAGAACATGTCTCCTCAGCAGGTTTTCCTGGCCCTTGAGCCTCAAATCTTGGTTTCAAGCCCACAACACTAAATGGCGTATAGAGTTAACATCATTTGCATAGCATTTCAATATCATACAGAAAAAGCACAATAAGCACTGAAACCAAAAGATTAATATTTGTAGCATACAGTTAAAAAATGTCAATTCACAGGCAACACTGAAAATGTAGCAAGCACCATTGCTATCTTCAACACTCAAAATCAATATATGTATGCATTTTCCTTGTACATGGGTGCATATAATCAATATCTGGCAACTAAAGTTCTATATTCCTTAATCTTTCTATCTATCACCACACAATGGATGACTAGATGGCAAAATAATGGAAGAGTAGAACCAAGAGTAGTTTGTCAAATGGCAACTATTAGCTACATTGCTTATCATCAGTATCGTAGCTCAAAAAAAAAAAAAAAAAGCCCCCAAACAACCAAATCCAAAAGATGAAAGCTTCAAATGCAAATTCGTTCTTCTCAAAAAAAAAGATTTCTCCCTCATAACCACTACGACCATAATCCTTCAAAATACATTACAATAGCTTATTTATGAAAATTCAGAGCAAATCAAAGGCAACACGCAATTTTCAAATCATAAAAAGAAACTAATAAATTAAATCAAACACAAACTCCAGGCTTCAAAACAGTTTCAAAAACTACAATCATCGCGCGTATCTTCATAAAAACTACGATTGAAACAAATGAAAAATAGAAAATCGTGCAATGATCGAAAAATAAATAGACCAAACCTTGATGGTGAGATCAGGAGGCAGAGGCCAAGTGAGAGAATTATGTTTAGTGGAGCGTTTCCTATCAGAACGCTTGGCAGCTTCCACGAGAACGGAGCCTAATTTTAGAGCGCGATCGATGAGGACAGATTGATCGGAATCGCAAGGCGAAGAATCTAGAAGATGCTCAAAGAACATATCGATAGACGGTGAAGGCGAATCCGCGAGGCCTAGAAAGGTCTGCAGGATATTGTCCGCCTGTAGGCTCATATGGTTCGGAACCCTAACGGTTTTTGATGACGTGGCCATGGTTGATGCAACGGCCGTGGAGGAGGATGGACAAGGGCGTTTAGCCATGGAGGCTGGGGTGTGGAGGAGAGCATCCATAGTGGGTGGTTGTGAATAAGAGATGGAGAGATTGGAGTACGGACGAGGTATATGCTGCCACGTGTGCCTACATGTACTATGTGGATTCTTGGTCATTGGTTGGTTAACCTGCCTGTGTACCTCTCAATGTCGTTATATCAGGGCTGTATTGGAGGAATGTCTCATAAACGCAACCTTTCAGAATACAAACGAGGCAGTTTCAGACATGAGTCTTATTTGCAATGCCAAATTTACTGTAATTAGCCCTTTTTAAAAAAAAAAAAAAATGGCCCTTAACCAGAGTAACTAAAGGCCATTTCTATAATTCACAAGATAATTAGATAATGCAAGGTCTGAACAAAATGCATATGAGGAGACAATCAATTAGCAATGTTACAGATTTTCAAATAATTAGAATAACAGATCATATGTTGTCCAGCAAGTTCAGATAAGATGTATTGAAGCAAAATTCCCCAGAGCTCGAAAATATTGGTGCATTGTTATCCAGGGAGTTCAGAGGCGATGTATAGATGCAATGTTATGTGGGGAAATCGGATCGGGATTCGGTCTTGACTGCGGTGGAATAATTACAAAATTTTTTTGTAACCTTTGATTTCCTAAAAATCAAAATCTCTTTAATTTTATAAAATGATTAAAACAAATCATAATAAAGCGGAATCTTAATTCGTACCTTGTTCCGAAGCTTGACCATTTTCTTGTCATATCCCTCAAATTATTTTTCAAATCGATCTGTCTCAACTATTGTAGCTGCACAAGTGTCCAACCTCTAATAGTATCCATAGAACAGGTTGAGAGAACTCTGTAACTTTTACAGAGAGGGTTAAGTAAGAAGTGCTACCTACATAAAGCTTAAGCTTATTTATTATAAGTTTTGAACATTGTATTAATTTAACTAAAATTAAATAATTCTAATTAAACATTAATTATGCCCTAATAAGATCTAATATCTAATATCTCATATTGATTCTTATTTATTAAATATTCTATATTTAATCATAAAGTTTCTCGAATTTTATAATCAAGTCTAACTTGATTAAAATAACTTTGCTCTCTGTAACTCATTCTATTTGTGAGACCCATTAGGTTCCTAAATATGTTGGCAATGATTATAAATTATAATTCTATTTCATAATTAGAATTAAACAAATTAAAACTCCTTTTAATTTATCTTTAATTATTTAATTAAACAATTTATAATTATAGATCAAAGTTGACGTCTAGCAACATATCATGACCATCTAAATATTTAAGAATGTCAAACTGGTTTTGACTAACCTTTCTGTGCATGATTTTTCTGTATAATTTAATCATTTCATCATACAATATTTCGATTAGACATAGAGCATGAAATTAATATCTAATATATTTTGAGTCCAATCATATTAGATCTCTACCATTAGCTATCGATTCAATTAATAACATTTGTAAACTATTTACAAAGTGTCATTCCACCTTGGCCGAGGATTTCCCTAGTCAATACTAATCGAAAACAATGGAACATTCTCGCTAATTACTTTACGGTGATGAATTATATCTTGACCACACAACTACCTCCATACAGTTCATACTACATCCAATGAATACCGATTGACTGATCTATGATTAAGTAGGTCATAAGTAGTATTCAAACATAGCAATTCCTATATAAGATAACTTTAGAGACCTCAAGTCGAAAATCACTTATACAATCATCACAATAAGAGTTCCATAGACATACAAGTAATGTTCCAAATGGATTTCTCATATCGGGTCTATTTAGCGAACTTGTTAACACGCACCACGAAAGGGTTGATGTC
>JAOQMQ010000004.1:10058546-10076662 GCA_027563845.1 Erythroxylum subrotundum
TAACTAATTTGGTCTTTGTGGGATCGATATTTTTACTACTTGACGATAGAAACGTGCACTTGCGTTTATCACCAACAGTTAATCATTTTACATACTTTAAAGTGATGTTGGCTTTCCAAACATCATATAAAAAAGGTTTTGTTATTATTTTGTTGTGTGTGGGATCAAATCCCACCCTAAATTTTCAAACCAGATTTATCTTTTAATTCTATAACATAATTAAAATTGTTTGATAGTTATTGATCAAAGTTTATAATTAAAATTGCAAAATTTGCAATAAATTATTAAATATAAAAAGTTTCAATTAATGCCCCAAAACAAATTTTAAATTCAATTTGGCATTAAAATTAATGAATTAACCTTAAATTTGAATTAGATTAAATTGTGAAAATCTAAAAAGTTCAACTTGAAAATATTGAAACCATATTTAACAATCTAGCTACACGAGTTGTCTATACAAGATAAAAAGGAAAAAAACATAATTAATACTTTAGAAAAATCAAATAACATCCCTCTTAGCTTCTGAAAAGAATTAAACTATAAGCCATGGTTTGAAACTCAAAACCCCAAGTAATATGAAATAAACATTAAGGGCCTATTTGGTTCTTTTTTTCTTCCATTTTTTGTTGTTATCATAAATAAAAAAAGAAATAGTATGTTATAACATGTTTGGATGAGCGTTGTTTCTTTTTTCGTCTTTAAAAATAAGAAAATCACAACAACTTTACAAAAACTTAAAAATCATGTTTTGGTGTTTTTAAAACAAGATTTTTTGTTCATAAAAATGACATTGCCGTCTTCGACGTCTTCATTACTTCGATTTATACCCTTTTATTGTTTCATATGCTTCTCTGTTTGTTCCCACATTTGTTACCTTATTTATTGATATTGCTTTTAGGTTCTTCGTGTTCCTTGCTTCAAAAATTTCTCTATAACTAGAAGTCAACGCAAAAACCCACCACCTTCACTACCTTCTCTTCCAATACTTGGCCATCTCCATCAATAAACAACTAGTTCACTAAAGCCTTCAAAGAGTCTCACAAAAATATGATAGTAATATAACATAATTGAAAATAAATATGTTATTATTGTAGCATAATTGAAAATACATTGGAAATCCAACTTCCAAGCTTATTTTGACCTCTGACATTGTTGAGGCCCTCAAATGCTCCTAGTGAAAATTATAATGCAATAAACACCACAGTCATCACTTACCCATACTCTTTCATTGCCTTTGAGTAGTCTTCCCTAGTGTTCTTATTTGGTTAGTGCCTGCTGCTTTGACCTATCCTTGGTTGTTCCTAATTAGTTCCAACATTCATATTTCTACCAACCGGTTTTGTTTCCCTTACTAACAGGGTATTTTTCTCTAATTCTTAATTTTATATCTTTGTCTTTACTCTTTTGTTTCACTTTCAGACACAAGAGTTGATGTTTGTTGATAAGCCCTTGGTTTCTTTATCTTTTAGCTATGCTTTGCTGCTTTCTTTCAGTTTCTATTGACATTGTGCTTGTATGTGATAAGTTACTTGGTAGCGTGTCATAATGCTACTTAAAATAAACTAGACCTAAAACTATAGCTAGTGGTAAGTCTAGGTCGATTCCACAGAGATTAAATCCAATTACTTTCCTAAGTTATACCTATATATAAAATAGGGGGTTTGGTTCGATGCAAATAAGAAAACAAATTAAAATTGAATCTATAAAATCAACTCAAATTAAACAGCAATATAGTGATAAAGTTGATGAATGGTTTGAAATTTGGTTCTTTGGTTTAATCGCGGCCTAAGCACAATTCACATATGTCATTGAATTATCGTCTTTACACCTCTCTTTAGACTATTGATTGTTAATTAACAACAAGCTCTGTTAATCTCGATTTTTCCTTAGGTCATAGTTAATTAAAAAGACCTCATTAGTTAATTCTAACTATCCAGAAACCTAGAACTTACTCTTTAAGTTTATCCAGACAACCGCATTACAAGTGAGAAAAAATGGACCAATCTAATTAATAATCACACAAGCTTGGATTATTTAACTTATGTTACGTTATCCCTAATGATTTAATATTGTTAGTTGCACATACGACTTCAAACTCGACTATTACGTATCGTATTCAAGTTCTAGCAATGTGTGTTCATGAAAAACGATTCAATATAACATCAAAATCATTCTCATACAACACCCAATCAATACATACAAGATAATGTAAACAATTCGAAAAGAGGGAAAGAAAATGATACACAATGACACTATGCTTAATGTGCTCCTTGGCGTCGATTGTACCTTTAAACCAGCGTCAAGAATGTTAGCCCTCCATCTTCTCCATCAATCTCCTAGAAAGACCCATGAATAGCCTCTAAATTGTGAAAAATTGAAGAGAGAACGAATAAAAGTCATTTATGTTTCCAAGAATGAGTCTGCCATTACAAAAACCTTGCTTTTATAGTAAAAACCTAGGTTTACAGTGGACAATTGGCAAGTTCACGGGTGTGACTTAGTGTGTCACACCTGTTAGCATGTGTCATGGGCGTGACATGGGCTATCACGCCCATGAAAAAATTTACATGGCCATGAGACACCTTCCATAGCCATGACACTGTATATTTCCATTCCTTTTGGTATTTTCTTGCTTCCCCTTCATTCTAACCCTTCTCTTTCTTGCTCCATGAAGTTAATTGAGTGTGGATATCAAGAAGATGGCTCAACGAGTTTGCTTTCTGCTCACTTTTGCTATTATGCTTCCAAATTCTACCTGAGGTCAAATATGAACTAAAGTGAGTGTCTTAAGCATTTTAAAGCATTAATCACTAAGTGTTAATGATTAAATGTATCAACAATTAAAGCACATATCATTCTCATACTTTAGACTTCCATTCTTGTTGATGGGGCCATTTAAGCGGCAAAGACGTAGATTCATATGTGGGTTCGCCTACATTGTTCCTGTGGTTAAGGTTATAGCGTTTTTCCTCCCTTTTATACGCTTACATTTTACAACAATCTTTATATGATATATAGAAATCCAATTTTAATCGCAAAGATGCGAGCATCTCGATCATTGGATTCATGGAAGAGATCTCATAGAGCTCTTCTCATTACTAGAAAGGTTCCATAAATCTATTCTTAAGTCTCTCAATTCCAACCTAAAGCCCACATAAGGCCTTCTCGGCGATAAGAAGTACTTCATTATGGACTAGGTTCTCTGTTGTGGCTATAATTACATTTCTGTTGTTAAATATTTGATGCTTTAGAAATATTTATACAAAAGTTGATTATGTTAAAGGATTTGATTGAGTGAGGTATTCATATTGTGTCAAGTATTATTAGGATCATAAAATGTGCTTGGCAAAGCGAGAATTTAAAGTGCTCAAGGAATGTATGGTTAGTAAGAGGTCAGGGTGTAGAAGGGTTTCTTGCATAGATGCTACTCTTCCCTTATTGTAGCTATCCAGGTTGTTTGATAATTTATGCACTGAATGTAAGGTATACTGACTTTTTTTATGCATGTGTGTGAAATTTCTTTAATTTGGATGTTATTAGAATGTACATTTCTTAGATCATATTATGGTCTACGAAGGGGAAAAAAACCAAAACTTTGTAGCTACTAGGATATTCTTAGCTATAGTCTGATTATGAGTCCCTCCTTGAGTCTCTGACTTTGTAGGTGTGATGGAAATATGGTGATTCACATCGTGCCATGAAATTTAATTAGGACTAAGATAAATCTATTGAAGGTGTAGTATCCATTGCAATAAACCTAAAATACATATGAAGATAGCATGTCTTGAGTTTTGCGATATCAGTATAAAAGATGTATGAGTTCAGTTAGCTAGAATTTATTTGCCATGATTTTGGATTCTCTTTACTACTAGTTATGAATCTTGTCATCTTTCATGGGCCAACCTATAATGCCAAATTTATGATTTGTTGCTATTTTGATCTCAAACTACCATTTGTTGTATTTTTTTGTCAATATTATCTCATTGAATGATGTCTGTCCATATTACAAAACTAATATGGAATTGTTCATGTATAGATCATTTCTTAGTGTTTCAGCTAAAGTCTAACATTTACATATTATCTTTTCCCTTCTCTATATCTTTTGTAGTTCACAAATGATGGAGAAGATTGAGTAGTATTAGGAAACTTTAATGTTAATCGGTGTCTAAAACTTCCAAAAGAAATAACTGGAATGAGGCCAAAGGTAGTTCCAATGTCTACATAAGTTTCAAATTGTCTTATTGTTGATTCTTATAGAGAAACCGAAAAGGATTTGGATTGAAGGACACTAACAAATTGAAATAACACCACATTTTGATTGATCAGTCACCAAGAAATAATATGTTAATTTCTTTATCAGAGTTTCTTTTGAACTATTTCAATTTTTTAGGTAAGCAGTTACATGCTATTTGAGTTTGCATTGCATTAATAGGGAATTTGCAAGGACATACCTGAGCAACATATATGTAGCAAAGGAATTGCAAAGGAATGAATTAGGTTATGAACTCATCTCAAAGTCCAAAATAATGGCACAAGACTGGGGTGAGAACTTAGTTTAACTTCCATTTTTATTCATACCTTCATTACTCGTTGAATTTGCAACTTAATGCTTTATTGAGGTATAAATAGCAGAATTTTCAACAATAACCAACAATTGAAGAATCAATATAAAAATATTAAATGATATGTAGTTAATGCTAAGTGGAGCTTTCCTCAAGTAGGCATTATTATCTTGCTAAATACTAAGTAAAGCTCATTACCTATAACTTCGATGTTCTGCTACATAAATTTATTGATTTTGATTTAGTGTTCTTCAGGCTTAAACAATTTTCTATTTTGTAACAATCCTAGATAAGTTTAGCTGCTAACATTTTCACATGGATAAGAGACTTGTATGTCCATGTTTCCATCAACAATAAACCAGAAAAGAAACTATACATGAAGAGTAGTTTCATATATAAAGATGAGATACAAGGATATATGTATTCTTTTGATTATGAATTATATGAAAATTATGAAACTTGTTGAATTGAAGAATAACTAAATTATATGGTGAAAGGATGATGATGGTATTATATTGTTAAATGTTATATATGTGATGGGTTAGATATAATAACAATTCATAAAAGCATGATACTTGTATTTCATTAGATTACAAATGGCTTTATGTGATATAGTCATATGTATTAAATGAAATATTGCTTTAAGTCTTTTAAAAGTTCAAATTGTTTAAATTTGAGAATTAAACATTGAGAATCCTAAAGCATCTCAATAAGATAAATGTGGTGCGAATTAAATGTTTTGGTTCCATAGTGAATGAGATTCTCTAGTTAATACCTCCATAACTAAATTCCATAAAAGTATGAATTTGTATAAGGAGGAATATACAATATAAATATTGTATGAGGCAATATTATTTCTTCTTTAACTATGCCTAGTATAATCACTTACCTTCAGTATTTTAAAATCAATTTTCAAGATTTTATATTAGATATGAAATGTTAAGAATTTGAAAGAGTTAAAGTTAACAATTTTGTAGTGTGATGCTTAGTTGAAGCATATATTTTTTTAATAATTTTAGAACTAAATTGGATAATAAAAGGTTATGAGATATCTAAAAGATTGGATATAATCTTAAAAACTTAACGAACAAATTATTTGTTTCAATGTATACTTATAGGAGAATGGTTTTCAAGATAAGTTGTGGAAGTAAGATCAATTTGAGAAGTTTAAATCTTATGACAATACATTTAATTGGAACTAGTGCTTTTGTTGATACATTTAATGTATAGTTGAAAGTATACAAGACATTGAAAGATTCATTTTCATGATAAGTACAAAGAGTTTGTTTTGGAGATAACTGTGAATTTATCATGTCCATAAGAAGGTTAGTGAGAGTCTAATTATCCTTTCTAATAAGGGTATGAGAGAAATATTACTCATGGAGAGAACAATAATTTGTATATTCAATAGTTTAAAATATGATTATCCAAGAAAAATTCATATTGGTTATGCAAAGGTAACAACTTAATTTTAGGAATTAGACCTATAAAGAAAGAGACAAAAGTTGTTTACATATTATAGTCTAAGCATATAGATAATATACTAAAAATGTTTAGTATTTGAGATATTTGATATTTTTGAAGTACTAAAAATATTCATTATTCTATTTATGAGTTGATATTTGAGTTCAAAGTTATGTGGATATTAACTTTAGAAGTAAATCCTAGTTAAGGTATATGTTTCTTATTATTTGAAATTGAAAATGTTCTAATATAACTTTAATTGCTAATCAAGTCATAATACATTTTTTATTTAGTGTAAATAATTAAATGGATCAATGAGATCTTTAATGAACTTGGTATAGTTCCATGTATTATTCAGAAAGTAATGTACTGAAGAACATTAAAGTTATTAAGCATGTAAAAGGGGCTAAGGTCTCATCAGAGATCCAAGTATATATTTAGGCAGTTTCACTTCGTTATGATGATAATTAAAAATAAAAATTGTAAGACTTAAGTAAGTGTTTATTATAGATAATCTTGTAGAATTCTCTCACTAACCACTTCCCCAATGGTGGCAAGATCATCATATAAAGATATTGCAAAAGATACTTATACAATTGGCTTCATATAAGTGGGAGATTGTTAGTTTACGCCCTATCGCTAATCGATTGGTTGTATTTTAATGACATAATTATTTAAAGACATTCTTTATCTTATACATATTCAGATCATAAGATAAATTCTATAGGGTAATTATACATTATAAATGAAATTATGGAGATCATAATTATGAAACTCTTATTACATTTAGTTATTATTCCTAATTATTCTTAGTCATCATTTTATTGAGATATATTAATGGAGCGTAAAAAGACTAGCATACGTCATGTAATTCTTAAGACGGAAGTAGTTGATCTCGTAGACTAAAGTGTAGAGATACTTAAATAAACATATGAGTGTTTATTAGAGAACATATTCACTAAACTGACCCCATATGAGAATTATATTTAGAATATTACTTGTACATCTATGAAAATTCTCATTGTGATGATTATATAGATGATTCTTTGATTTAAGATCACCAAAGTATCCCATATAAGGATTGTTATGTTTTGATACTATTTATAACCTATTTTAGTCAAAGGTAGCTGATACGTGTTCATTTTCCTTTCGTTTTTTCAATTTACGTGTCTTCATTTTGTGTTACCAACAAAATAATTCAAGTCCTAACAGCGGTCAAAGTGGTTAGCTAAGTCTTAGCCATTACAACTTTTAAGGGATTTACTTGGTTCTTATTAGTTTTGTTGTTATGAGACTGTTGTGTGATAGCTATATCTAACTGTAGTTGTTTTTTTTTTTGGTATAAATAAGCACTATTAATGAAGTGAAAGAGCCAGTTTTTCAGTCATTATTAACTTGTTCTTATTGGAGGTTTGGTTTTCCTCAAAGTAAACCACTATTTTCTGTTTCTATTCTTTTCCTCGGTCAAAATAGGTAAAGGTAAGAAAAACTCTTTTCACTCTGACCATCCAACTCCCAGAATAAGACCCACAACCAGGTCTTAAGTCCCACTATGCATCAGTTTGGTATCAGAGCTAACATCATTCCTTCAAGTCCTCATGCCACGCCTACCGGTGATTATACTGGTATAGCAGTGTTCGCCTGGGGCTAGAAAAGGTCTAGCGCACAGCCAGCCCATCGGTGCCTGGGCTGCGAAGCATGGTGGGATGTTGCGGTCTAATTGTCCTACATCGGTAATAAAAGAAACTGATGTGGAGTTTATAGGCTTATGAGCTCTCTCACCCTTCAAGCTAGCTTTTGGGGTTGGTCCTCCCATAAGACCTGTAACAATAACTGATGCGTGGTGGGACTTGAGACCTGGTTACGGGTCTTATTCTGGGATTTGGATGGTCAGAGTGAGAAGAGATTTCTTACCTTTACCTATTTTGACTAAGGAAAAGAATAGAAAGAGAAAATAGTGGTTTACTTCGAGGAAAACCAAACCTCCAATAAGAGCAAGTTAATAATGACTGAAAAACTGGCTCTTTCACTTCATTAATAGTGCTTATTTATACAATAAAAAATAACTACAGCTAGATATTAGCTGTCACATAACAGTCTGATAACAGTAAAAATAATAAGAACCAAGTAAATCCCTCAAAAGTCGTAATGGCTAAGACATAGTTAATTACTTTGATCACTATTAGGACTTGGATTATTTTGTCGGTAACACAAAATAAAGACATGTAAATTGAATAAACGAAAGGAAAATGAACATGTGTCTTCCTTCCCCCCTTAAAGAACACACTTGTCCCCAAGTTCCATTTCAGGAAACTGAAGCAAAAAATCTCCTTCATTCTCCCAAGTAGCATCTACAGGTGATAACCCTTTTTAATGTACTAAAACCTCTATTTTTCCTTTTCTAGAACGCCTTTCTAAGATTGCATGAGGAGAGCAAACCAAGGAATCTTCTTATATCTGTGGTAAAGGTCCTTGAATTGGCGTGTTGTCTCCTACTTTCTTCTTAAACCAAGAAACATGAAAAACAGGATGTATCTTTACTCCTTCAGGCAGTTTAAGCTTATAGGAAACATTCCATATCCTTTGAACTATTTCAAATGGCCCATAAAATCATGGAGATAACTTCAGATTTTTTCTCAAGGTTGCTGATACTTGCTTGTAAGGTTGCAATCTCAAGCATATAAAATCACCAACGTTAAATCTTCTTTTAGTGTGTCGTGCATCATATTGTTTCTTCATACGCTCTTAAGCCATGCTTAACTGAATTTTTATCTCCTTCAAGACCTATTCTCTACTCATTAATTCAAGGTCCACTACTGCTACTTGATTGGTTCTAGGAACATAGGATAATAGGGATGGGGGTGATCTTCCATATACTATCTCATAAGGAGTCTTTTTAGTGGCTGAATGAACACTATTATTATAACAGTACTTAGTCCAAGGAAGCCAACAGATCTATTCACTTGGTTTCTGACTTATGAAGCATTTGAGGTACGTTTCGATTGTTCGGTTCACCACTTTAGTTTATCCATCAGTTTGAGGATGGCAAGCCGAACTAAAATTGAAACTTGTCCCCTGCAACTTGAATAGTTCTCTCCAGAAAATACTTGTGAAAGTAGCATCCCTTTCATAAACTATGCTTATAGGCATCCAATACAACTTAAATATATGTTCATAAAATAATTGTGCTATTGTAGTAAAAGTTTATGGATGCAATAAAGCAATAAAATTAGCAAATTTTGAGAATCGATCTACTACCACAAAAATTGTTGTTTTTCCCTTAGAAGGAGACAAACCTTCTATAAAATCCATTGATAAATCTGTCCAAAGTTGTGAAGGAATGGGAAGTGGTTGTAAAAGGCCAGTTGGACTAAGATTCTCCCATTTTTGCCTTTGACATGTATCACATTTCTGAATAAAATCTCTGATGGACTTCTTAATCCCTTTCCAATAAAAAATTGATCTGATTCTTTGCAAAGTCTTGTGAAAACCTTCATGGGTGCTAGAATAAAAATTTTCTACTATTACTGGTACTAATGTTGAGTCATGCAATAAATAAATACAACCTTTAAAGTAAAGAATACCTTCCTTAAACTTCCACGGACCTACAGCTTCTCCTTGACTACACAGATGGGCTAAATGTTGCAAGATGGAATTCTGTTCACTTCTTCTTTAACTGGTTCCAACCAGTTAGGCACAGGACTTGAGAAAGCCATCAATTCACTCTCTTCGTGTTGCCTTGCTAGAGCATCAGCCACAATATTCTCTTTTCCCTTCTTGTATTCAATTATGAAGTCATACCCCCCATTAACTTTGTGAGCCATTTCTTTTTAGTTGTGGTTGCAATCTTTTGTTCCCAAAGGTGCTTTAAACTTTTCTGATCAGTTCTCACCGCAAATTTTCTCCCCAAAAAATATGGCCTCCATTTCTTTACTGCAAGAATTAAAGCCAACATTTATTTCTCATAAATAGACAAAAAGATTTTTACCTTGCAACAGTTGGCTAAAATAAGCAATGGGACGTTGTTTTTGCATAAGCACAGCCCTTATGCCATTTCCACAAACATCACATTCGACAATGAAAGGAAGCTCAAAGTTGGGAAGAGCTAACATAGGAGCTTGTGTCATGGCCTGTTTGAGTTGTTTGAATGCCAATTCTGCCTTTGGAGTCCAAGTGAAACCCCCTTTTTTCAACATTTGTGTCAAAGGACCAACTATCTTATCATAATTTTGGATGAATTTGCGATAGTATCCAGTCAAACCCAGAAATCCTCGAAGCTTTTTAGTGGTAGTAGGCTTAGGCCATTCTAACATAGCTACATTTTTATCATTATCTACTGGTACACCTTCTCCTAAAATAAGGTGCCCCAAGTATTTCACCTTTTCCTACCCAAATTTGCACTTTTCTCTTTTCACAAGTAATTTGTTAGCTCTTAAGACATGAAAAACAATTATGACAGGCTCTAAGTGTTCCTCCCAAGACTTGCTATAAATTAAAATATCATCAAAGAAAACTAAGACAAAATTTCATAAATGGTCTTCAAATACCTCATTCATCAATGCCTGAAAATTTGAAGGCGCATTCGTTAATCCAAACGGCATTACAAGGAACATGTAGTGTTCGTGATGTGTTTGAAATATAGTCTTGGCAACAGCATTTGGACTCATCCTAATCTAGTGATATCCAAATCTTAAGCCAATTTCGTAAACAACCTTGCATCATGAAGTTCATCCAATAGCTCATCAATGACTGGAATATGAAATTGATCTTTAATGGTGTTTTTTGTTCAAGGCACGATAGTCAACGCATAATATCCACGACCCATCATACTTTTTAACAAGTAATACGAGAGATGAATATGGACTTTGGCTACGACGAATCACTCCCATAGTTAGTAAATCAGCTATCAATTTCTCAATCTCATTCTTTTGGAAGTGCAGCTATCTGTACGACTTAACATAGGTTGGCTCAATGTCTTGTTTGAGAGGTATTTTATAGTCATGGGACCTTGAAGGCAATAATCCTTGGGGCTCTTGAAAAACATCTGTGAAAGATTGTAAGATATCCTCCAGTTGAGGTTGTGATCTGATGCCTTCACCCTGATCTTGGAGATGGACAACAAAAATTTGCAGGAGAACTCCCTCCTTGCTTTTGTTTAGCTCCTTTGTAATTTTTTGGTCATCTACCACTCTATCTTCAGGAGCTGTTAATCCTTTAAAAACAATTTCATTTCCACCAATATCGAATTTCATGAGCAATTTAGAGAAATCCCAAGTGATAGGTCCCAAGGTGCGTAACCATTGAGTTCTTAAAATAACATCGCAACCAACTAAAGGAAGTAGATAAAAATCAACAGTAATTGGAACCTTTTGCACCATGATGCATACCTGTTTGCAATAGCCTAAACTTGTGAGCTTCTCCCCATTTGCTACTGCCACTTCAAACTGACCCTCATTAGTTGGTATCATACCCAACCTGTTTGCAATCCTATTGTTAAGAAGCTGTGAGTGCTTCCCGAGTCCACCAATATTGAGATTTGGTGATTACCCATTCTACCTGGCACTTTCATAGTTTGTGGGATTTACGTACCACTAATCGCATGAATAGAAATTTTGGGAGTTTCTATAGTCGAAACATCTTCTACCTTTATTTCTACGTCCTCATCATCCCCTCCTAGCCAACTTCCTTCAATAAGAAATAAGTTTTTTCACCAGTGTCCAGGACTGAACTTTTCATTACAATTGAAACAAAGTTCTCTATCTCTTCGTTCCAGTAGCTCAGCAGGACTTAGCTTCCTCACTGGTAGTTAGGTCTAATTAGGTATAACTGACTTAGCATTGATACCCCTTTTTGATTCCAATATGTTGGTCCGCCTAGTGGAATTCAGACGAGACTCATATAGCCTTGCTAACCCAATGGCAGCTGATAGAGTCATGGGTCTGCAAGCCTAAACACCTGTCTTAATTTGTTCCTTCAATCTACTTGTAAAACAGCTAACTTGTTGAGATGTTGTCAAATGCCTTGCTCTTATTAGCAACTTTTCAAATTGTGATTGATACTCTCTTACTGTCCCAGTTTGATGTAGCTTCGTTAATTCACCGAAAAAATCCTCAAATTAGGTTGGCCCAAATCAAACATGCAGGTTGGATTTGAAGATTTCCCATGTAACAATTTGATTTTCTTCCTTCAATAGCTGAAGCCATAATTGAGCGTCTCCTTCCAAATTAATAGATGCTAGCAACAACTTATCTGCGTCTGGAGTTTCATATAATTTAAAGAATTGTTCTGCCCTACAAATCCATGTTATGGGATCTTCGTTGCCGCTGAAATGTGGGAAATCCATCTTCACTCTAGAAGGATGATTGTAATTTGTGTTAGCTCTATTCTGGGTATGGTTACATCTACCAAATTGGTTATTTGAACCCTCCCCTGGTTCATGAACTGTGTGGGTAGTAATCTGATCAAACCTGGCATTCATGGCTGCAAACATCTCCTACATTTCTTTTAACATCCTTTCTTACCAACTGTTAGTGAACTCACTTCCGTCTCCAAGTAAACAAGCCTTTGTTCCTCCATGTCTAGCTTTGATACCAATTGATACAGGTCTTATGGGAGAACCAACCCTAAAAGCTAGCTTGAAGGGTGGGAAGCTCATAAGCCTATAAACCCCACATCGGCCTCTTTTGTTACCAATGTGAGACAATTAAACCGTAATAGTAGCCTAGTCGGTAGTCATTAGATATAGCATGAACTATATGAAGGTAGTTAAGCAATCAATATAGGATTCATTACCCTAAAGTAATTTGGGAGAATGTTCCATTGTTCTCTATTACTATTGATTCAAAAATTCCTTCAACAAGGTGAAATAACACTTAAAATAGTTTTCAAATGTCATTATTTGAATTAATTACTAATGGTGAACAACTAGCATGATTGGACTTAAATAGAGTATACATTAATTTCATGTTTTATGTATAATTGAAACATTGTATAAAAAATGATTTAATAATACAGAAAAATTAGGCACACAAAACCACTTTGACATTCTTAAATATTTAGGTGGTCATGATGCGTTGCTATATACCAATCTTGATCTATAGATATAAATTGTTTAATTAGAGAATTAAAGATATTTTAAAGAAGTTTAATTTATCTAATTCTAAATATGATTTAGAGTTATAATTTATATCCGCTGCCAACATATTTGAGAACCTAATGAGGCATGCAAAGAACAGGTTGAAGAGAGAAAAAGTCTTGTAATCAAGTTAAACTTGAATGTAAAGTTTAAAAACTTTATGATAAAATATAAAATATTTGATAAATAAATATCAATGTGAGATATTAGATCTTATTTAGAAATAATTGATATTTAATTAGAATTAATTGTAATTATAACTAAAGTTTAATTGAAATTAGAATTTAATCTCAATTAAATTAGTAAAATGTCCAAAGACTATCATAGGCTTTGGCTCCAAGTGATCTATCACTTCTTATCTAACCCTCTTTGTAGTAGTTGCAGTGTTCTTTTAGCACGTTTTGTGGATATCATAAAGAAGTCAAATGTTTGTGTGGATATGGTAGTTGAGATAAGTCAACATTAAAAATGGTTCGAGGAAAACGACCAAAAAGGATCAAGTTTTATAATAAGATATGAATTAAGATTCATATTTCATTATTATTTATGTGTTAATCATTTTATAAAATTTAAAGTGATTTTGACTTTCGAGAAATTATACAAAAAATAATAATTATTTGGCTATCTAAGAGATCGAAGCCCGCCCCAATTTCCTAGCAGGAATTTTTCCTTCAACACAGTTTTATTGCATTACAAGTATTATGATTTAACCATCCTCTTTGTCTGCCTCCGACAGTTCTTTGTCAAAGAGGATGAAGAGATCGAAATAATACAAGGCAAATTAGTCCCAAATGAGCAAATTCAGGTGAGACTTATGTTGCCAAATAAAATGCTAACTGAGATTTATATGAAATAATAAAAAATGTTATATTTAATTTAGACAGAACTCAAATATAAATAAATTTTATCGGTTTAGAATTTAAACAAAATATCTTTTATAAATGTTAGAATTCTTTAAACTTTACTAAGTATTAGTATTTAAGTTAAATTTTAGTAAAAATCATAAAAATATTTAAGTCAATTAACCAAAATAGTCTTTATATTGGATGAACTGTTTTGGGTTCGGATGCTTCAGTATTTTTTTAAGTTTATTGTGTAACACATAACAAGAGCCCTAGTACGTGATCGCTCGTGAAAGGGAAATAAACAAAATAAATATAAAAATACCTATTTTTGATTCTATCATATGTTCAGAGGTGCTTTCTGAGGCCAAAATGAGCTCCGATCTTTCAAGACTTTCACGAGAACTCCTCACCGTGACGTGGTCAATATCTTTCTAAAGTGTTCTCAAAATGTAAACTTTCCTAACGGATCAAAGAATTTTGATGCTTACGATATAGCTTAACCTCTTTACATAGCTTTTATATCGGGCTTCCTCATCACAAACCCAATATGGGTTCGATCCACACTAACTGAGGTCTATTTTCTCCTGTACTTCAGCCATTTAATATTAGATCATTTATCGGACCACTTTATTATCTTTATCTGGATTAAAATTACGTAAATTAACCGATAAGTATTTGAAAATCGAAAAATTCCACAATTAAATATTGTCCATAGAATGGAAAATTACTAACATATTGAACACTTTTACAATTGTGACGTAATCACAATGCAAATAACAGAGTCTGTAGTAGGTACAGAAAAAAGTGCTGATTTATACATGAATCCACCCATCATCATGTACATTTACAGGATCCACCCTACGCAAACCAAAGATTCTTACAGAACTCACAAGAATTTTGACAAATTGAAATTGCAAAATCTTCATCCGTCTGTAAATGAACTCATTGGCTCTTCCTCCGGCCGAATGTATCTTCAGTCCCATTTGTCACCCTCTTTCTTCGTTCAGCAATCATTGCTGAATATTCCTGTCACGTTAAAACCACAACATTCTAAGATGTTCTTGTTCGTTGGCAGTGGATGTCAAATTTTTCTCTTCTGGTAAGCAAACATTTAAACTACGCAACGACAGGTCTTGTAAACTTCAGAGATTACAAAAAGATGAGCATCCCCTTGAGCCGCAATACTCAGAAAAGTTCAGTTTTTCTATCTCATATGTTACGAGATGCATGTCAATCCACATGAATTTGCAACAAGTAAAAAAAACATTTGAAATACATAGTCCCTTATATTAAAGTATTTACATCAACTCAAGTTTTTTCCAGTTCCAAAGCACAGTGATAATACGAATCTTCTGAGCTTAGCAGAGTATTCCATTAGCGGCTTCTAAAAAGAATCCTCCAAATGCTTGTAAGGATCAAAAACAGAGTGCAACAACAAAGAACTATAGGAAAATAAAAAATTTGGAGAATAATGATCAAGGAAAAATTTGTTGGAAAAAACTTGTTGGCTGCAAAGGCATAAACTAACAAAACTGACAATGAGCATAGTAAGCGATGTGTACCTTGGGATATGAATAGAGAAATATATACCACCAGGAGCACATTAATACGGTTACAATTGATGTGACCACAGTTGATTGCAATGTTAACCAGCTACATACGATGGCCAACAGTCCGGTCAATGTTATAGTCCATGGTTGACACCTTATTGCAGAAGAGACCACAAGAATTTAACCGTAAAAGATGCCAAAATGTGTTAAATTCATGTATATAACTAAATCAAGAGGATTAAAAAAATCAACCAGGAGAGACAAGTTTAATGCATCATAATTTAAGCAGAAAAGGTAAAAGTTAAGAATTCCTGAATGTCATTCATACAAGTAAGACCGCAACATTAAATCTTCCTCGGAGACCAAAACAATCAACCTTAACCACCATTTTTACTTCTCAAATACAAAACAAGGTGGACAAAAGAAAGAAGAAACTTTGTCCATAAAGATAATGGGTCAAGTATAACCGCGAGTTCGATCAAAATAAAACCATCCACTGGACAATGCAGGGTAAATTTGCACAAAACGGAAGCTTTCTCACCATCAGAGAAGTCATGCTCTTTCCAGGAAGCTAGTTAGGTCAATAAATCCGTACTACACTAGCAGGTCTGAACCTATCATCTTATATTGTAATTCTTATAATTATGGAATCCAGTCTTAAGATGATCTCATACGTTCAGGTTACTAAAACTATATAAGCGACCCAACGGCTCATCATTTCAAACTTGCTCTCATTCCTGTTTATGTACTTCCATTCTAAGCAAATTTCCTAGTATGTTGCATTAATGAAGTCCCTAGAACAAAAGCTGTTGCAACCAACCAGTGTATAAGTTCCAACAAAATCCCAGTTCATGAACCAGAAAATAAAAGTAATCCATAATTAAAAGTTCCAAACCGTTGCGATTTGATGGTATTCATGTAAGAAAACAGGATAGAAGAAGAAAAAAAAAAAAAGGAAAGAAAGAAAAACATGATAGCAAAAGAATCTACCAGAATAGAAAGGTAAAAAGTAAATAGCGATGAAGAGCAGGAGCTACCATGAAGGTTTGGTGTCCCAGACAGACTCGTATTCGAGTGACAGATAATTGAGATAACCATCCATATCCTCAACCTCACCATTCTCATCCAAAAACTGAGAGTACTCATCCGGGTCACGGGAACTTGCGCCAAAAACCACAGTTTTGGTCCGAAGATTGGTGGGTTGGGGATTTTCGAAGGTGAGGCGTGGACTTGAGATAGGTTTGGAGAGATGGGTTCTGGAACAGGAAGAAGAGGGAAAGGCACTTGGAGGTGGACAAGAAAGGGGCAATATGGATAACGTCCCCATCTCTCTCTTTGAAATGTAAAAAATCTTTTAGTTTCTTCGGCGAGTGAGAGTTTTTCATTTTTTTGTCCGTGCCATTCTCTATTATTGGATTGTGAACAAGAATGAAGGTTAATCCGAATTCGGGTCGGGTCGGGTTGTGGAAGGGAATCCATCCTCATGCAATTGGTATCTGCATAAGAGGATAATCCTGAGAAAACCGGAAGAAATGGGAAGCCTTGAACTTAATGACGAGAAAGGATCTTCCGTCCAATACTACTCTATCTTATTCTGTCCATTGAATCTCAATCATTTATTTATGTGAGTCTCATGTTTATTTATATGGATCCCGTATAAATGAATGATTAAGATTTAAATAGACAGAATATGACAGAGTAATACTGGACAGAGAATCCAAACTCTTGAAATGACCAACTGACTCGAGTTTTGGAGTAGAAAAGTCTAGGACTAGGAGGGCAGGCATGCAATGTGGGCAATGGGGATATCGTTTTCCAGGCATTTGAGCTGAGTGGAGTTGGATGAAGTATAATTCTTATGTTTCACGAAACAACAGTTTTAGTAGTTAACATCGTCAAAATGTTGATGGGAATAACAGAATAATCCGGTATATGTGTTTTGAAACTTGGTGGAGAATAGCAGAATGGGGTAAGTGCATTATCAAGCAACCTAACTTTGCTCCTTGAGGTTTGAAGAACTTACAGGCATTATCCTGCTTCTTTCTGCACATCCTGTCTTTACAATTACTTTTTATGTCGAACTGGTTAATTTCATATGCTCACCATCAAAATTATGCCAGATCTTCGAGTTTTCATTTCAAGTGAAGCGAATGTAAATGAAGTGAACGAATCATAAAGCAAAAGCTGAGTTTTAATGAACTGGACTTGAAAGAAGGGCCGCATAACAAACGCTGGTATATGATTTTAAGTACAGATTACTGCACAATTACTGCTTGGTTACATGCAACCATTGGGAAAGGAGGGTAAACAACATCTATTTCTTGTTTCTCATCTTAAATTTAATGCATTAAGCAGAGCTTGAGAGGAAATCGTACCAATATGTGGTCGAAGCATTATCTACTTCCAAGGCAGTTCTCAGGATAGGTATTTTAGACAACTTGATAAAACAAAATTATCAAGTTGTCTGTTTCTCTCAGTTGTCTGAATAAACGAAGTTTCTGTACCCGAGGAGCTGGTCTCAGACATGGAAAAGATGAATATTTAGCAGGCATGGGCACTC
>JAOQMQ010000004.1:10091007-10103592 GCA_027563845.1 Erythroxylum subrotundum
CATTAAACAACACCGATTTCCTAATTTAATATCATTTTATAGTTTCTAATTTCCAAAGAAAGTTTGGGGTCCAACATAAGCATTCTTCCCAAGTGTGTAAATTTTACTAATCATAGCATGCAACAAAGTACTAAGAGTACGAATGACAACCTCAGTTTGTTCATCCGTTTGTGGATGACAAGTAGTCGAGTACAACAATTTAGTTCCTAACTTTGTCCACGACACTTTCCAAAAAGAACTCAAAATTTTGACATTTCTATCACTAATTATGGTCTTTGGAATTCCATGCAGTCAAAAAACTTCCTTAAAGAACAAATTTGCAATATAAGATTCATCATTGGATTTATGACAAGCAACGAAATAACACATCTTAGAAAACCTATCAACAACCACAAAAATTGAATCTTTACTAAGTGTAGACCTAGGCAAACCTAAAATGAAGTCCTTAGAAAAATGTTCCCAAGGTGCACTAGGTATAGGCAATGGTGTGTGTAATCCATGAGGCATAACTTTAGATTTAGCTTGTTTACACTGAACACAATTTGCACAAACATGTTCCACATCCTTACGCATATGCGGCCAAAAGAAATGCTCATGCAAAATTTCCAATGTTTTCTATACACCGAAATGGCCCATTAAACCTTCAATATGAGACTCTCTAACTAATAATTCACGCAAAGAACAATTTGGCACACAGAGTCTATTTTCCTTAAACAAAAACCCATCGTGGCGATAAAACTTATTGAATGCAGCAGTTTCACAAGCATCATACACAATTCCAAAATAAGCATCATCTGTATACAAATCCTTGATATACTCAAATCCTAACAACTTACTACTCATAGTAGAGATTAAAGCATACCTGCGAGATAGTGCATCAGCTACCATATTTTCTTTACCTTGCTTATATTGAATGACATATGGAAATGTCTCAATAAACTCAACCCATCTTGCATGCCTCCTATTCAACTTTCCTTGTCCTTTGAGATGCTTCAAGGACTCATGATCAGTATGGATGACAAACTCCTTCGGCCACAAGTAATGTTCATGTTTTTAGCGCTCTCACTAAAGCATACAATTCTTTATCATAAGTAGAATAGTTTAGAGTAGCTCCATTTAAATTTTCACTAAAATATGCCAAAGAGCGTTTCTCCTGCATTAACACAGCACCTGTGCCTACTCCAGAGGCGTCACATTCAATTTCAAAAATTTTATCAAAATCAAGCAAAGCAAGCAAAGAAGTGGAACACAATTTATCTTTCAGTAGCATGAATGCCTTTTCCTATTCAGGACCCCATATAAACGCAACATTTTTCTTAATGACCTCTATAAGTGGTGTAGCTACAGTGCTAAAGTGTGAAACAAACCGCCTATAAAAACTGGCAAAACCATGAAAGCTCTGTACTTCTGAAACAGATTTAGGTGTTGGCCACATTTTAATGGCTTTCACTTTATTCTCATCAACCTCAATGCCCTTAGCACTAACAATAAAACCAAGAAAGTTAACCTTATCCATGCAAAAATTGCACTTTTTAACATTTGCATACAACTTTTGTTCACGCAAGAAATCAAGTACACATTTCAAATGATGCATATGTTCTTCTAAGCTCCTACTGTATATCAAGATGTCATCAAAGTACACAGCAACAAACTTATTAATGAATGCACGAAGTATATGGTTCATCAATCTCATAAAAGTACTAGGTGCATTTGTCAAACCAAATGGCATTACCATCCACTCATAAAGTCCATGTTGAGTTTTAAATGCAGTTTTCCATTCATCACCTTGGAACATACGAATTTGGTGGTATCCCCCAATCGAATCAATTTTAGTAAAAATCACAGTACCATTTAATTGATCTAACATGTCATCTAACCTAGGAATGGGATGTCGATACTTTACCGTAATTTTGTTGCTTGCTCTGCAGTCCACGCACATCCTCCAACATCCATCTTTCTTTAGCACTAATATCACAGGAACAGCACATGGACTCATACTTTCCTTGACATGGCCTTTAGCTATAAGCTCTTCCACTTGTCTTTGTAATTCCTTAGTCTCTTTAGGGTTACTGCGATATGTTGGCCTATTAGGCAATGAAACTCCAGGCACCAAGTCAATCTGATGCTCATTCCCTCTAATAGGCAGCAAACCTTTTGGAAGTTCCTCTGGAAAATATCACTATATTTTTGCAAAAGAGATTTACCAATAGAGGGCAAAGAATCATCAAGGTCAATAGCACTAAAACAAGTTTCCTTGTACATCAACATTACAAGTGATTTTTTTTCATGATAAGCATCTCTAAAATCTCTCCCTCTTGCATACAAGCTCACTTTCTTATCTCTCTTGCACTCAATGATTCCCTTTCCCCTCTTACTCTCTCTAAGTTTTAAATTCTCACTCTCACTCATTTATCCCTTTTCCCCATTGTGCTTGTTCAGCTCAACTCTCTTTGCTTTTTCTGACTCCTCTCATTGTCTAAGCTTCAACTGATCTTCGTATACTTCTTTAAGAGACAATGGCTTGAGGGTGACAAGTCTTCCATCTTTAGAAAAAGAATAAGTATTTAGATAACCACTATGTGAGATCTTACGGTCATACTCCCAATGCCGACCCAAAAGTATGTAACCTACTTGCATTGGAATCACATCACATAAAACCTCATCAGAATACTTGCCATTGGTAAATGGCACAACCACCTGCTTAGTCACTTTGACCTCGCCACAATCATTCAGCCACTGTAGCCTGTATGACTTCAGGTGTTTCAATAACAACAATCCAAGCTTTTCCACCAAGTAAGTGCTAGCAGCATTAGTACAGCTACCTCCATCAATAACTAGACTGCATACCTTCCTACCTACATTGCATCTAGTGTGAAAAATATTTTCCTGTTGTTCTTCTGGAGCATCATACTTAGCCTAAAAATTTAAAGCTCTCCTTGCAACTAGTAAGTCTCCATGCTTTGGATATTTTACATTACTTACATTTTCCAACGGTGGCATTTTCAGATTTGTCTCCTCTCCATCTGTGTCAGCAACCCCATCATCTTTTATGATCATAGCTCTCTTGTTAGGACATTGAGAAGCTATGTGGCCATACCCTTGACATCTGAAACACTTAGTTTTGCTGCTGTTAGTCACTGAAGTGGTTTCTTTGTTCTTCTAAAAGATTCCGCTCTTTTTTTTAGGAGTGTACTTGTTTTCCTTAAATTTTGGCGTAAACATATCACCTTTGAATTTAGACAAATTCCTCTCTTCTCTACTTCTCTTGTGGCCCAACTTCCAAGGCGATCCACCATTATTACTAAATTGAGACTGTCTAGCTAATTTTTTGTAACTAAGTTGTTTCTTCACTTTCATGGAAACACTAATCATATCTTCAATCTCCACATAATGTTGTGGCTCAACTGTGTTGACAATTTCTCTATTCAGCCCACACAAGAATCTAGCCATAATAGCCTCTCGATCTTCTACAACATCTGCCCTGATCATAGCCATTTCCATTTCTTTATGGTACTCTTCAACACTCTTAGACCCCTGATTTAAGTTTTGGAGTCTTTGATGCAGTTCCCTATAATAATGACTAGGAACAAATCTTGCTCTCATGAAAACCTCCATTTCATCCCAAGTTCGGATAGGTCTCTCCCCATTTCTTCTTCTGTTAATTTGAACCTGATCCCACCAAACTGTGACATAGTTTGTAAATTTTACTGCTGCTAATTTGACCTTCTTTTCTTTTGAATAGTGATGACAGTTAAACACAAGCTCCACCTTTCTTTCCCACTCCAAATATTGGTTTGGATTACTTCGACCTTGAAAAGAAGGAATCTTCATTTTTATAGTGCTCAGGTTTCTATCAACTTCTTCCCTAGCTCTGGGTTCTCTTCTAGGCATGTCACCTCTTCTTTAACCTCTTGTCGCGTACTCCCTAGTTTGATATCGATCCCACTCTTCCATGTTTGTTTCAGTTTCAACATCCTCAAATTCAGGTTGGTTGGTCGTTGGTGGTGTTGGCTGACCTCGTTTTAGAGCCTCTAAGCGTTCTAACCTCTCTCCATAGCTTTCAAACGCAAGATTCATTCGGGTCAATTGTTCTTGTAAAGCCTTTAAAGTTATGGCTAGGTCTTCTAAATCCTTTTCGTCACCTGCCTTAAACATTACAAAGTAACAAGAAAAACAAATGTAATAATGTTAGTTAAAAAGAAACCTCACTCACTTCCTTTAAATGTTTCACTCAAATGGATGATGATTCACTCGTATTTCGCTCAATTTTTTTTTGGCTTTTTTTAATGTAAATCACTCTTGCCTTTTACCACTCTTGATTCTTTCCTGAAATTCTTTGCCAACCAAAATTCCAAACAAATCAAGGACAATCAAATTGAAAGTGACACTCTGACAAAAGAAATTTTGAAGAAATCAAAAGGAAGCAATAAGAGAGCAATGAAAAGTAACACGTATAGGTCAAGAACCAAAGAAATTCAAAGGATTGAAAGAGAAATTTTTGTAATAGGAATTAACTTTTGAAAGTTTAGTTGTTCAAGTTTCAAAATTTTCAATTTCAATTCAAGCAATAATGCAATATAACTTCTACCAATCCACACAATTTTTCTATCAATCACCAAACTTCATAAATTCCAACAAACTTCTTTCGTTAACAACTTACAATCGCAGCAACACTTTAAGATGAACTATCCACAATCTCAGCAAATTACGATCAACAAATCAACAAAGCACTTTTTTTTACAGCTTTTTTTTTATATATTTTTTAAACTATTTTTTTATAGTTTTTTTTTCACAAGAACAACCTTAACAAAAAACTAACTACAAACACAACACGAGGTATGAATTGAAATAAAGTCACAAAACAAGAACAACAAAGGCGGTGTTAACAAATGGCAATGGAACGATAATGATAAAACACGAAGCAAAATAAATAGTAGAAGGAAAACAAGGACAAAAGTAAATAGATATTGGAAACAACAAAGAAACAAGAAAAACAAATGAAGATGATAAGAACAATGGATAGGAACCTGAAACCGAGCCAAAGCTCTGATACCAAATGACGCGGAACCCCTAGAATCGACTCGATTAGGAACCCCTTGATCGATCGAATCAAAACCCCAACCCAAGAATTCAAAGTTGTCGAAAGATCCTTCGACGCTTGACCCAAGATTAACAATGCAATCATAAACCAAAACGCAAAAAGACATCAAAAGAATGCCACAAGCAATCCGACTAATCACTTTATAAGTTCGCAAAATTGGTTTATAGAGAATTTCAGGATTGAATCTCTCACAAAGTGACCTAAAATTATTCTGAATGTAATCTGAATAGGAAGTGCAAAAAACAACCTTTTTAAGTCAAAAAGTGGGCCTAAAAACGAAAAGTCTAACTAGAAAAAAATGAAAAGTCACTTAGGAAGTTGTAACAATTTTCTAGCAGAACATCATTTAGTAAATCGAGCATATCTTGGGCTATGTACCTCCGATTAAGGCGAATCTTATACCGTTGGAAATCTAAGACAAAAATCTACAACTTTCATGTTGGTCAGTTGGGCTTATTCAGCCTTAATCAATGTCAGAATTTCGGCCCAAGTCAGAATACGTGAATAGTGTTATTGCCTTGATGTTATTGATTGTAACTTGATCTCCAAAGGCCTTTTCTTCATCAACCATGGTACATATAAGCCCACCAAAAGCTTCTCTAAGCTTCTTAGCATTAGCACAAGTAATCGATCCTTTTGTCATGGTCAACGGGTCATCCGATAGTCGACTTACCTTTCGAATCTCTCTTAAGCTAACATCAATCTTAAGGAAGCAATTTGAGGTAAGAAAGAAAGTGTTATTATATAATGTTCGATTAAAGCTAATGCTAGGTAAGTTATGTTCAAGATGGATTAGTCTTTTATTGTCATTAATGTTTGTCCTTATGATGCAGTGGAAATAAAAAATTTAGATACTATAAGATATTCAATATGAATGGGCATAGATTGAAACCATTTTATAAGGATATGGTGGTCACAAGTTTGATGAATATTGATTTTTTACTTCCCCAATGAGTAGAAGATTAAAAAGAAAAAGTTTTATTAAGGATAATTACGTTAAATAATTACGCTTTTTTGAAGGCAACCTAAACACGATAATTTTTATTAATTCTATTTAGTTATTTATAAGTTTCATTTTTAGCCTTTGTGTAATTGTTTTGCTAGTTTAAAGGAAAAATTTTGATCTTTTAAGCAGGTTGAAAAAGTTCATAAGGTAAGATTACGTCTTATGCATCTCAGCTTTTAGGATAAAAGACCATAAGTTCTAGAATACCAAAATCCACAAGGCAAGATCACGTCTTATACAACTCAAGTCTCGGGTAACAATTCTTTAAATTATATAATGTTAAAATGAATAAGGTAAGATCATGCCTTAGATAACTTAAGATTCTGGAATTAAATCCTTTAAATTATAGATTACAAAAATGCATGAGGTGAGATCATGTCTTATAAATGTTAGTAAACATTTTTGTTTTAAAGAATTTATTTTTCAAGAAAAATAATAAAAAATAAAACAGCACAAAATAATTTAACCCTAACTTTGTGTTTATTCTTTTTGTCCTGCCTCTACAGTAAGGGTTACCCCCTACTTCCCAACGCATAGCATATCTCAACATAGCCCATCACTAGCGAGCAGACTAACACTCCAGAATACCACACATCAACGTCCTAGCCAACAGTTGCACCACACTCACATTATATCAACTCTACAATACCAGGAAGCATCCTCAAATAATCTACGCAAAGAAGAGCTCCAACAGTTACAAAACATGGAGTACCAAATCTAGCTTTAAGCATCTGTCCATTAGCCAAGCATCACATTATACAGGCCTCCAATTGTTCAAAAGCATTAGCAACTTCAACATACTCCAATTAAACTTGGCAAACTGGGCCAGGTTAGGTTAAGTTAGAGTTCGGGTTGCTAGGCCTAGCCTAGCTTGAGGCCCAATAATTATAAAAAATAATACCATTTACAAAAAATGACATTATTTTATACTTTTAATTTAAACAATTAAAAATAGGTTGACCTAGGCATGGAGCTGCTCGAACCCCAGCATGACCTATCCCACCCTAACTCCAATAGTCCTATCACATGCGTCCAAATAGTCTTCATATGTCTTACTCTGTCGGCATCTGCGTAGCAACTAATCACCAACTTCCAGGCCAATAAATCTCTAACAGTAGTCCCACAGCTCCACAAGCCACAAGCTTTTGCTAATGTCCAATAGTTTGTAAAATTTTCTTATTCACAATTGTTGAAGCTATGGGAAGAGCAAATGGCACTAATAGGACAGCAACAAAAACTAACTCTATAATGAATCCAATTGATAAAAACCAATACAAGATTGTATCGACCATTAGTATTAATTGGAAGTGATTTTGGATAGCCAAAGGATAAGGCTGATTGAGAAAAAAATGCAATTCCATTATATGAAACTTAACACCTCCATGTGCAACTATATTATAGTGCAGTTTGTTTCTGATGCTCACAACTAAGAGGAATATTCTAATCCTTCACTTATTTTACATTCATAATTTTGTTAAATGTGAGCATCGTGTGCAAGCATTAGGGAGACTGTATGATTTAGGTGTGGAAAAAGTTATGATCGAATAAGTCTTAACTTTCTTTTAAAAAATATGTTTGTTGTGCTTGAATTCACGAATACTATGATTCATATATTGATTATTCCTTGTGGCAGCCTAAAATTTTCTGATTGTTTTTTTGAGAAATTAAAAAATTTCATTACTAATAAATGATATACAAAGAAGCTTTTAGACTATAAGCTAGCTGAGCATGACTTAAGAAACCAGAAGAAAAACATCGTCGTTTGAGCCATTTCAAGTTAACAACAAAACGATATCGTAGAGTAACTCCCCGACTATTAGGGTAAAACTACCTAGATCTTTCGCTAATCCTCGAGAAAATTTCCCAATTCGGCTGGGCGAGAAATCGCGATTCGACCAACGGTGAGGAGCTGTCTTTGAGGTGGAGAGGACGACGACAATAGATCAACGATGGAACATCACCGCAAGGATTGTGGTTTCTAGGTAACGACATCTACTCTTATGGTAAATAGCTCTGAGGGTTTAATCTGAAAACCTCCATGTGACTTGAAGGTTTCTGAAGTCAGTTTTCCTGCCTGCCTTATGAAGAGGTGGTTGTAGTGTGGAAGGGGGAGCTCAGGGTTGCAGATCTGAAGGGCGTCTACTACAACTTTGTAAAGAAAGGCGGGGATGAGCAGAACCAACCAGGTAAGTCTCTTTCTAAAGTGAGTCTCAATAATTGATCTCCCTTGAAGGGAGATCAAGTGTAATAGATCTGAGTTGTAATCTAGTTTCTGCATAGCTTGGTGTGTGGGGTTGCGTAGCTCGTCTTCTGGGAATTAAATCCTCCATATGTAGGCCATTCTCCCACTACAATTAAGATATATTTTTTGGTTCAAGTTTTAATGCATGAGAGAGATAAGCATGATTAATGTTTTCCAATATAATACTTAAAGTATCTCACTATTTGTATTGAATGAATATGTGCAAGACTTGATGCATTTTGATATAAGTATAAGTTTTGTAGCTTAAGAGCAATTTATTACATTGGTATTCATACATTTTTCTTTTTGGTTTGTGTTACCAAACATGACATGTTTATGCTAAAACCTACTCTTGTATACATTTTAAGATCAAATTTTTAGTGAATTTATGCATGGAGATGATAGGAGCATTTAGGTATAACTATTTTTTACCTATAAAAGCCTACTTCAATTTTTACCCCTAGCGAACCAATTTGACCTTTATCTTTTTTTCTCGCATATTAACCTTATTACAAGCCCTTCTTTTCCTTGATTTCCTTAACAATTTTAAGCTTTAAATTGACAGAATTGTATAAAGCTTATTTGTATAAGATTTGAACTGTTTCTATAATAAAATCAATTGATTCAAGTTACAGTATTTTGATTTCTCAGTTTTTATAGAATAAAGGAGAAGTAAAGTAAAAAAGAACTCCTCTATGATGTTTCTTTTTCTCAAAAAAAAGAGAAAAGAAAATGAAAATGAAAATAAATAAAATGTAAAATATAAAAAGAAAAAAGAAAAAAATGTTCATGATGGGATTAAAAGTATGCAACTTGAAACAAGTGAGTTTCAAACCGATTTTAGTTAAAACTTGAGTGACTAAGTTTTATAAGGTTCCCTTGATTTGTTAACCCTAAAAGTTCCTTGTTTGCTATGCTTTTACCTAAGCCAAGTATTAGCCCTTATTAATACCCTTTGATTTATACATTAAATTAATGTTTGTTAATGGTAGAGATATGATTCATAATCAAGCTTATGGAAATAACCTGCATTGTGTTAATTTGAGAGCTTAAATAACCCTAAAATTTTTTAGTATATAGAGTGAAATCCATAAGAGGGTGTCAAGTCTTGTTATATTTTATTTTGATGGAATTGATTAGATACTACATTTTCATTCGAAAAATTTATCCTAAGAGTGCTTATTTATTTTATTGTTATTTTATGTTAAACCTTTAACCTGTATTAGCTTTTGAGATATTTTTTAGATGACATGAAAGAGGATGAGTGGCTATTAAAAGGATGACTGATGTATTGAATTGATGTATGCTTAAGGACAAGTATGAGTCCAGTATGGAAATTTTTGATAAGATATGATTATATTATACTAATGGATTGATGGGTTGATTTTTTGTGCTTAATTGATAAAATTAATATTTATTTTATTTTAGGAGGTGACAAATGGAGATTCGATCAAATTAGGATTGAAACATCAAATTGCAACATTATCTGTCTAAAGCCATATTCACTTTAAGAAGTTAATTTTTGGTGCTTAATTGGTAAAACTATTTTTTATTTTATTTTAAGAGGTCACAAGTGGAAATTGGATCAAATTAGTCTTGAAACATTAAATTGTAGCATTATTTGTCAAAGCCACGAATTTTAGATAGATAAAGTCAAAGATGATAGCTTACTAAAGTGGATAAGGCAAGATCATACTTAAAGTCATATTTACTCTAAAAATTTTAGTTCAATTGAGACTTATTCTTAGCCTTTATTATGTAGGGATTTTGATTTTTTTAAAAGAAAATCTCTAGAATAATGAAAGAAGTGAGTTTTTAGGAAAAGTAAAAGATGATGTTACATAGACTCTCTGTATTATTCCCTTTCGCCTTTCTTTTGTTTTGTTTTCTCCTTTCATCTACTTTTGGTGCTGGAAGTAAAGTTATGAGTGGCTAAATCTAAATTTTCTAATTCAAAGGGAATCAAAACTCTAATTGTAACCTTTGGAGGTTTTGTTCTAAACCTATATTTTTATTTTAATTCAAGTATTTATTTTGTTTTGCATTCTCTTATTTCATGATTAATTAATATTGATGAATTCATTCAATACCGATTATTCTGATGATTTCCATATGTTCAGTAATCCGTAGTTGTCATGAATAATTGGTATAAGTAGCAAATAGATTATTTATGAATTTGCATATTTAACTCGAGAGAAATAAGAAAACTAGGTTACATAGTTGTAACTATCTCAATATTTAATTTAAGGTTCAAGCTTTTTCATTAAGCTTATTGTTATTATTTAATTGATATAGAATGCTATATACGAAATTAATTAATAGTAAGTTTAATTTGAATGCTAGGTTTGAATCAAGGAGCAAAACTGAGACTTTTTAAGGTCACCGCGCCTATGCTCACTTTAATACTCAATATCTAATTCCAATCCCATCAATATTTCCATTAATCTCACACGTCTCCTTAGGAAACGTAACCATGCCTTTTTAAGGTCGAAACAAACCCTAACTTTGAACTTCTAGAGTAATTTTGAGCTTTGACATAAAACCAACATAACCAGTGTCACAGCTTCCATTCCATTAACTTGCAATTTTCGTATTATTTTAGAGTTTCTCCGACCCGAGAATCGTTACATAAACATGCAGAAATTGTTACAGCAAAGTACACGTGACTTTTTTCAACGGATTAAAGTAACCATCATTCACAGATGGTATATAGCTCAACTAAACTAAATAAGGGGATTCATGTGTGTCTGGTGTGGTGGAGATATACAGTCAAACCCACACTATAGGACTAGACAATAACAAGTATGCAATTAGTGTTAAACCATTTATGGATCGATTGAGTTTTGCGTACCTGTATCCATGATTGCTTTTGTTGTTTGTAAGATGTTGATTTATTCCCTTTCTGCTTCCTTTCCTTAATGTGGTTCTTCAATGGTTCAGTATTATTAAGATTCCTATCCATAAGTTTTTGTTTCTAAAACTTATATACTCAATCACCAACCATCATGATGGTTCATTATTGGAAGAGAAAGGGAAAGGGTCTTTGACCCATTTGAGATCCATTATGTAATACCCTATAACCATTATCTTGTGTGCTTTTCATGGGACTCAAATCTATAATTCATGGGACATTAAATATTCTAACAATCTCCCACTTGGCCCATGTTACGACTTGGTGATCCAATAATAAAACTTTAAGTGCTCACAATACATTGAATCGATCAAGTCATTCTTAACTAAATTAAGCTGATGGGATCATGGCGGTCACAAGTTATATAACCTGATTCCTTCCATGTATCACAGAATCAACTCAACTCAACAAACTTAAGTGGGTAATTCGTTAATTGTTATCTCACAAATCATAATTATTGTATACAACATAATATGGATAACTAGTAAGTGAGCAAAAACATATGACTATAATTGAATTCACAAGTGTCATAACAATTAGAGCAAGACAATGATATGTATACATGTCATAATACTATGCTAACAAGGACTTATCTATAAGGCTCATCCGTTCAACATGACCAATAAATATTTTGGGCGGTAAGCCTTTCGTTAACGGATCTGCTATCATGAGATCAGTACCAATATGCTCAATTGGCACTTTATGTTTTTTCACTTCTTCTTTCACAGACAAATACTTCAAATCCATGTGTTTCGCACCTTTTGAATATTTTTCATTCTTAGAGAAGAATACAGCTGCGGAATTATCATAATAAATTCTTAACAGTCTGGTAATATTGTCGATAAGACCAAGACCTAAGATAAAGTTACGCAACCACAATCCATGAATCATGGCCTCAAAGCATGCCACAAATTCAGGCTCTATAATGGAAGTAGCAATGACAGACTGCTTTCCACTTTTCCATGAAACAGCTCCTCCAGCTAATAGGAACATATAACCGAATGTAGATTTCTGTGAGTCTACACAACCGGCATAGTCTGAATCAAAATAACCTATCACTTCGAGATGGGTTGATTTTGCTATATATGAGCATATAGTCCTTGGTGCCTTTTAAGTATCTAAGGACTTTCTTTGCAGCTTTCCAGTGGTCCATTCCAGGATTACTTTGATATCGTCCTAGCATTCCAACAGTAAAACGGATATCTGGCCTAGTGCATGTTTGAGCATACATTAAGCTACCAACTACTAACGCATAAGGAATAGACTCCATGTCCTTACGTTCCAAATCATTTCGTGGACATTGCATTAGACTAAATTTGTCCCCT
>JAOQMQ010000004.1:10111768-10126186 GCA_027563845.1 Erythroxylum subrotundum
ACATCTTATAACCTTAAGTGCCTTGCCCATTTTGCCCTTGGTTCATTCTTACAACATTTAATACTTCAATTCAAATATTTTATATCATAAGTAATTAGCTCCAAAAATTAATCCGTCAAACCTCAAAATTCATCTAAATTATGCTTAATTCATCAAGAAAATTTCGGGGGCCAACAACTCTCTCCCTCTTAACTAATGCATAACTTATGGTTAACCTATATTTGAACCCAAAATTGTAAGATTGATGTTCATGAATGGTCAATTATTGGAATCATAAACAAAATAACAATGAAAATTTGTTTAATAAGTATGGTGATTTTGTCCAAATTATCATTATTAATAGAGGCCAAAATTCCTATATACATAAACCCATACACATAATCAAGATTAACAAAGTCTCACATAACGATACATTAGGTATTTCTATCTATCTATCTATATATACATATATAGATTATATTATTGGTCATTTCTTTATTCAAAGCTTCACGCATGGTGATGATACTATTGAAATGCACTTATACAAATTTATATTTGTTAGTCATTTCTTTATTTAAAGCTTGATGCTATTGAACTACACTAATGCAAAATTCACTTATTTTGCTTTGGTTGACACTATAATTTAGTTAACTTAATAAGAAAATTGTTTTTTCATAAAATAAAAATATAAAATGTGAGTTTTTAATGATTCAACATGAGTATGCTCTAATGTCATTTGTTGAATTAAACCCTAATCAATACTTATCATTGTCTAAATCACAAAACTTACGTTAAATCATCAAGATATGAAAGCAGAAGCATACTTGAATCTATTATTGTGAATCGTTGAATTGAAAATTTGGATTTTGATATTCCAAATTGGTATATTAGCTCTTGTTTGTGATTTTCATTAACAACAAGAATATTAGGAAAAATGTGATATATAACTTGGAAACCATAAACATATTTTGTTGAGGTAAAACCCTAAATCTAATGGATTTATAATTTCTAATTTGACCCATCATCAAATTAGAAATTATTATTATAACCTTTATGTATATAAAATTGATCCTATCTTTATAGATGCTTTAAATCTAAAATTTAATTAGATTACTTTAATTGGACTCAACCTTGATGATAGTCCATAATATAAATATAAGTCCATAAATTAAATATAATTTATTATAATAAATATGTGTGAATATTAAAAATTTCCACCTTAAAACTGGTTGTTACAAAAATTAAATTAAATTCCATTAGAAAAAAATTAAGGCTATAATAAAGGAGCAAGAACATGGGAGTTTGGAAAGGTGAACCCGAAAACCTCTGGCGCTTTTTTATGGAGGGAAAGTGAAAATCAATGAGAAACGCAAAATGACAGTCCCGCCCATTGCGAACTCTACGATTACTCTACACGCGCACGAGGCGAGGGAATTAGGCATAACAGATACAGACAGACGCAGATAATGTAAAACCTCAACAAAACACTCCCAAAAACCTTTAAAATTACTCTCCTTTTGTCCTCGCTGACCCACCCCTAAAACAAACAACTATTCGCTAAACCCTTTGCCCTTTTTCTCTCTCACTTGGTCCGACCTCTGAGAGACGCGATGTCTGTGGAGGCCAATCCTTCGACGCAACCCTACTACGACGTTTAGTCGTAGTTTGTTGTCTCGTCTGCTGTACATTGGTAAAGCTTTCCGTTTTCCTTGTGTTATTGTCTAGTGCCCTTACGCCTCTTGTATTAATTGGATATTTCGTTTTGCACATTAGCTGTTTGTTTATTTGTTCTTGCTTGCAAGTGTCGGGCTTGACTGAAACTTTGTTCCAGATCCAGCTCGCGACTGTTCAATGCTCGCACGCTAAAGTCATTGGTCGCGGAGGTTGTTTGCTTGTATGTTAGATGAAATCAGATATTTTGATTAAATTGGCGTTTTCTGATTCTCTTGGGATGAGAGAGGGCTTGAGATCAAGTAGCAAGCTAGTGGGTAGAAGTGAGGAAGTCGAAGTGATTGCAGACTGTGATGTGAATGATTTGGAAACTGAGGAATTGATTGATAATGTGAGCGAACAGCGGGCCCTGGTCTCGAATCTGAATGAAGGAGCAAAGGTACATGAGAGAGATGGGTTGAGTGACGAATTACACTGTGGAGGGAATGATATTGGTGAAGGGAATGCTGTTCACTTTAGCAATAATATTAGGAAAGAACTTGGGTCAAGTAGTAATAGAGAGGCCGAAAGAACTGTGGATGGTAAGATGCAGTCTGTTTGTAGGGTTCTCCGGTCAAGGGCTGTGGTGAAAACTGAGAATGAGAAGAAAGTTGATAAGGTAGGGGAAAGTTTTGTTTCTGTTGGGAGGAGGATTAATAGATCCGATGGATCTGAGAAGCGAAGGGTTAAAATGGAAATTGAAGAGAGAGATCATTTTTATGACTCTTCTAGGGATCAGAACCAGTCACTTGGTGAAGTGAATGATCAGATAGATGCTGTGTTAAGCGAAAAACCAAAGTGCAATCTGGGGAGACCCCCCAAGGCTTCTGAGGGTGACAGGCATGAGAAAAGAAGTGTTGAGGTGGAAATGAAAGAGAGAGATGAATCTAATGGCAGGGATAGCAATAGGTTGGATGATAAAGCACAGGCCAAGCAAAGAATGAGACGTGGCAAGCGTGGAAGACCTCCCAAGGCTCTAAAGAGTGATGGGTCGGGGGAGAAAAGGATTAAAGTTGATAAGGAATCCAGCCATCGGTATTTGGAGGATACCCATGAACCTTGTGAAAAAATGATGAAGAAGATGAAGCTTAAGCGTGGGAGGCCACCCATGCTGGATAAGGGTCAATATTACTGTAACCTAAGAAAAAGAAAAATGGGGAAAGGGTCAAGAAATAGATTAAACGAGAAAGAACCTAAGATGAATAATTTAGCCCCTGATAAGATAAAATACAGCAATGATAAAAAAGTTCTAAACAAACAGAAAGCTAAAGAAAAAAGACAAAAGAGATCAACGAAGCAGGTAGTGAGGGATAAAATTGTGGAACTGCTTTTAGGTGCAGGGTGGTCAGTTGAATATCGGCCTAGGAATGGCCGTGACTATTGTGATGCAGTGTATGTCAATCCTGAAGGAAGAACTCACTGGTCAGTCACATTGGCTTACAGGGTACTCAAGAAGCAGTTTGAAAATGTTGGTGAAAATTCAAATACTTGCAAGGCAGGTTACAAGTTTATTCCACTTCCAGATGAGGAACTCAATCTATTAACAAAAGTAATTAGTAAAGAAAGGAGTGATAAAAACAAAAAGAAAAAGAAATGGAAGCAAGAAGAGAGGGATCTGAAGTTATCTGAAGGAGTTATCAAAAAGAAAAAATGGAACAAAAAAGTGCACAAACGAAAGTCCAATGCTGCGGGAAGTCCTGGAAGCAAGAATTTGAAGGGGAGAAAAAAATTGAATACATCCCTTGGTGATGCAACTGGTTTAATAGATAATGGGACATCAGTTTCATGTAGGGGTCGTAGGCGACTTGGGACACTTGGTAGAAAGCAATTTGCACTGATGGTTCGCAACCCCAAGGACAGTACGGAATCTGACGACGGCTATTTGTTATATGATGGGAAACGAACTGTACTTACTTGGATGATGGATTTGGGTACCCTCTCTTTGGATGGAAAGTTGCAGTACTTGAAACATCAAAATACACAGGCACTATTGGAAGGTAGAGTTACAATGGATGGAATAAAATGTGATTGCTGCGGTGAAACTTTTACAATTTCAGGGTTTGAGATTCATGCTGGCAGCGAATCCTGTCAAATTCTGAGTAACATTTATTTGGACTCTGGATCTTCACTCTTAGAGTGCCTTCATGAAACATGGAAAAAACAAGATGTCTCTGTTTGTAAAGGTTTCCACTTCGTTGACACAGATGGTAAAGATCCCAATGATGATACATGTGGGATCTGTGGAGATGGTGGGGATCTGATTTGCTGCGATGGTTGTCCATCAACGTTCCATCAAAGCTGCTTGGAAATAAATGTATGTTATTTGTTACCATATGCCTATCTTTTTCTTTTTCAAATTTTCCAGCACGATATGCTATGCTAATTGAGGATCCAAGGAGCAAGAGAGGAGTGATTACAGGAGTTACACACAGGCAATTCACTGTCAAGGACCTACAAATACGGTAGAGGGGAGTGTGGCTGATGTTTGGTTGAGTCTTGACTTTGACTTTTTGTTACGAAACAGAGGTTGCTATTGTACTGAGTAGCTGGAAACCAAAACTTGATTGAAAATATATTAAATGCTAAGCGGTTATTGTGGTGAAAATTAAGATATGTGAGTACTGAGAGCAAGAAGATGATTTGCTATCAGTTATTGTTAAGTTATCTATCTTGTCCCTACAACACGAGTTACCAATTCCATTGCTTTTCTTCTGTTTGCAGATGTTCCCTTCGGGTATCTGGCAGTGCATGTACTGTTCATGCAAATTTTGTGGACTGGTAGTTGGGAATTCTTGTCAGGGAGATGAAGATATTGCCACTGAAGTTCCTGTGCTTTCTACTTGTTCTTTGTGTGAGGAGAAATGTATTGATTCTATCTTTATAATTTTATAGTCTTATATCTTCTACATTAATATGATCAATGGTCAAAGGAAAATGTCGATTAATCAAGATTTGCTTCAGATCATCAATTTTGCATTCGGGAAAAGGATGTTACAAAAGGTGATCCTAGTGACCCATCTTATTGTGGGAAGGAATGCCTAGAGGTATTGTTAAGTACTTATTGTTATCTTGTTTCCAGTGCAAGTATGGGGCTTCATGTTTTATTGTTTTCTTGAATTAACCTTAAAACTTCATCTACAAGATCTGGAATCTCTAGAGTTTCTGTGGGTTCATATGTGGGATAGCCATTACTTTTATTCTCTGTCAGATACACAAGAAATTGCAGACGCTTCTTGGAGTGAAACATGAAATGGAAGAAGGGTTTTCATGTACTCTAATTCGCCGATTTGATGTTGCTGATACTTCTCTTACTGAGATGGCATCGAATGTTGACTGCAATTCTAAGGTAGCTGTTGCTTCTTATATCATGGACGAGTGCTTTTTGCCTATGGTTGACCATAGAAGTGGGGTCAATCTGATCCGTAATATTGTCTACAATTTTGGGTAAGCATGTTTAAATTACCCAAGCATGTACATCTCTATGTTTACTCTGATCTGTTAAGTACTTGTCTTTTTAAACTTATTTTTAATTTCTAATAAGTTGATTCCCAATTTGTGACTTTTGTTTCTTCTGGGAGTTGGACTGATGATGGCTGGTGATTCTGTGCAAGAGAGTTTAAAAACAACATAAGGAAACAATTTTTAAACTTGACCAAAATTTTTTAAATTTTAACGAGAAATGTTTAGCTTAAAGATCCTAGTAAAGATGTTAAATGATCTTTATACGAAAATATTATAAATATAAAAAATATAGAAGATAAACTTTATTGATAATTATTATTGGAATGAAATCATTATAATTGAAATAGATAATCGAATTTGTGGGGATGATGCAAGACTTATTGATGAAGATTCTTCTATGGTCTTTAAGATGGTTAAGAAGTCATTTTCAGGTATTAGCTCAGTATTTTAGATTACTGACAACAGAATTATATCCCTATCAAAATGGAAAGTTTTTCAATAACTAGTCTTCGGTTTTATGGGCAATGTATGCACTCTAGTCTTTAGAAAGTATGTGATTTGTTACTGCTTCAGTGTTTAGATTTTCAACAAACTTGATTATTATACAATTTAAAATAATATTCTGATTTAGACGCTACTATTTATCTGTTTGTATTTGTTCCAGGCTTTTCATGATAAAGTTGGAACTAGTCTCATCATAATCCCCCAAAACTTGATAAAAGATATGATGGGAGATTTACTCAACAATCTTTCATTTTTATTTTCATCTTGTTTATCTACTATATCTAAAGTTTTTTTAGTTAAAATAAAATTAGATAGTTCATCTGTTTATGAATTGTTGCTTTCTTTTCCAGGTCAAACTTTAATCGACTGAATTATAGTGGTTTTCTGACTGCAATTCTTGAGAGAGGGGATGAAATGATATCTGCTGCTTCCATTAGGTGTGTGCCTGTTTTGAGTTGCTTAATCTGCTACTCCATGACTGTTTTTCTACACTTCATTGCCTTTTTACATGTCTTTGAAATTTGTTACGAACAAAGACTCATTCTTAATATGCATATTTTGAATCCATGCTTGTGACCGTGAGAAACCAATTTGGTAAATGATTGAACTCTTTGCCTCTGGACCAAAATGAAGATCTTATATGGCTTGAACAATGCCTCACATGAAAAGGATCCTGCATCCAGGCATTCAAATTTCCATGCCCTAAGGCATCACAAACTATCCAACATCTTGCATATGCAATGTATTGTCTTGAGTAAGTTGTTTCAGTAAATATCAGCAATGAGAACTCCAGCCCTTAAATGTTTGAGTTGCAAACAGGCTTAGGCTTTTATTTTTCTAATTTTCGAGCTTTGGGCTGAGCTGAAGCTCGCGCTTCAGGGTCTGGCTCGCTTGAAATCTGACATATACACAGACCTAACTACAACGCTTTGAGAGTTGCTGTATTTTGTCTTCAGAAGCTGCCAGCAGTTAAAAATCAACCTTTCTCTTCATTTCTTTCTTTTCCAATTCTTTGTTCACGTTGGATGATAGATGAGCTTTGGAACTTCATTTTGGAACATTGCATTTCTGTTGCAAGTATATTGTTGTTAGGTCTTGGTGATCTGGGTAGAGACTTGGCAATGGTGCAATCTTGTGATGGAGACTGGGGAATGGGCAGTGGACTGGGTCAATTTCGTGTTAGGCTTTGGGTGGGCTTTGGGGCCTTCAGGATTTGGACAGGCTTTGGATGGCCCAAAGCCTGATTGGGCATGGGTGGCTTGAGTCAGGTCTGATCGGCTTTCAGGTTGGGCTTGGGCTGCCCTTGTGATCCCTAGTTGTAAAAGAGATATATGTGATTTAGATCATAATTTATATGGGATTCCCTCCTTGCATTTTTCCATCCTGGTTGTGCTTTTACCCTCCCTCTTTTTGGCATTTTTATTGCTCACTGACCTTCCTGTCTGAGCAATTCATAAATACTGCTTGAATGCTATCAGTTTCTGTTTTTCTAGTTTGGTGTCTTCTGCAAATTGACTGTTATACTAATGTGTTGAATGCATTTGACGACCTTCCACATTTTCTTGATTATATTTGATGCTCGCTTCATCCTTCTACAAGCATATGATTATATTCTGCAGCTTTTTTATCAAGAAAAAATGTGTCGTACTGATGGATACCATCTACTATCTGGTACAATAGGATACATGGGAACCATCTAGCTGAGATGCCTTTCATTGGGACCCGCTACATGTACAGACGTCAAGGAATGTGTCGTCGGCTTCTTACTGGAATTGAATCTGTATGATTGTTTTGAAGTTTATTCTGCTTATTGTATGCATTCATGTGATGTGAACAGCATATTGATGGTCTTGTGGTTAAGATTGTTTGAAGTTTGGTGGGTTCAGTTTGATTGTGCTCTACATAGTTGAACTCTCTCCATCTTTTCATGTCTTTATGTGTTTGTCTTGTGTGTCTGACATAGAAAAATTGCTTTTTCTACAATTTGAAGTTTATTACTTGTGCGTGAGTTCTGTCTGCATCACTTAGGCTGTAAGGATGTATTTTGATCCTTAACTTGTCACAAGTACTAAGAAATTTTAATTGTAATTGCCTTTGAATTCTGCGAGATACCATCTTTGAAATTTTCCCGAACTTGTCACTTCTGATCGTTTACTTTGGCACACCTTTATCTCTTCTCACCTGATTTGAATGTGCTTCTAAGTTGGATGGATTTTATTCTTGTATGTGATAACTTAATGCTCTAAATGTAGGTGATAATTTTCAACTCATCTCAATCAATTGCATTTGCTTGTATCAATGGCAACTGATGTCAAGTTTTTTTTAAAAACATTTTATGTGCGTATTTCTCAAATTTCCATTAGGCTCTCAGCAAACTGGGTATTAGAAAATTGGTCATACCTGCAATCTCTGAGCTTAGGGAAACCTGGACCTCAGCTTTTGGCTTCAGGCCGCTGGAGAGATCGAGTAAGGAGAAAATGAGGAACATGAATATGATGGTCTTCCCTGGTGTTGACATGTTGCAGAAACCATTGATGGTGGATCAATCGGCTAAAGGATGTATGTACTCATATAGAGTATTTAACATTAAAAGATTTGAGTGATTTAAATTTCATCTCACTGATACATGTTTCACACGTTCAACATTCTTGTAGGTTTGAAGCGTATTGAAAACCAAGAAAAACAAACTATGGAAGCAATGACAAATGGTGACAATGAGGGATGCACGGCTGAAATTGGTTTCAAAGGTTCTGGTGACATTGAAATGCATGAGGCTGGGAAGATAATTGGTGAATCTGTTGCACTTGAATCTTGTTTGCGTCTTTTGAATGATGCACCCAATATTGCCCTGGAGAATGCTAATTCATCTACATGTCATTCTGATAGAAAGTGCCTCAATCAATCAGGTGCGTTGCCTAGTCATATGGAGGTCAGAATCAAGAGCAATGGGAATTCTATGGATGTGTGTGATGATAATCAACAAATTGGTCAGGTTGACAAGACTAAAAATGTTATTTCTGGTGCCCCTGATAATATAATGGCAGAACTGCTTGTGCAATCTAGCCATTGCAATATTTCTGAGGTGGAAAGCAAATCATGTGTAATATCTGGTGCCATTTCTGAAGCAGCTAAAAGTGAGATGCAAATGGAAGGAAGCAATCTTAATGAGGACTCGACATCTCTTGACCAGGATTCTGTACATACCTTGGGCAAAACCTTAAACACTCACTTCCAAGATTTGACTGTTGAACACCTTGGAAAGCTTATGGACAGCACTGCTGTCGAGGTTGAAGCCAAGACTAAGACGATTTCATCTGTTGTATACGACCCAATGGTGGTCACAACTAAACAAAGAGCAGAAGATGTAAGTGATCATTGTAATGTTCTGACCTCTGATCATAATGGCACTGGGCCTGATGCTCATGGCATGGAAGCTGTACTTGCCAGAGCTAGCCATAATTGCAACCTCTCTCTTTCCACTTCTGCTGGTGCTTCTTCTTCTTCAAAGCAGTCTTGCATGAATTGTGGGCATTGTGCATCAACAGATATTGTATCTCATCCCTGTGGAGTTGTTTCTTGTGAAAGTGAGCTGAAAAGATCACGTGATAAAGCAAATGATGATCGTGATTCTCCAGATGTAATTTCTGAAATGTCTCTAATGCATAATAATTATCCTATCCAGAATGGTTCTGATTCTGGGGATAATCATGCTTCTGCAACCGAGAGCAGGTCTGAATCTTTATGCAGTTCAAGCTCTATTCCTAATGCCATGCTTCAGTGTGCCTCCGGGTCGGGTAACTCATGTGATGCGCCTGAGGCAATCATTTTGTCCAACAAGGCTAGTTGATTTATGGTTTTCGTAACAGGCGTATGTGCAGCTAGGAATAGGTATACTCCAATTTTCGGTTTGGAACTTAGCCTTGTAAATGAGGATGCCAATAGAATATACAACCTCTTACTGTTTTGTGAACGGTTGCAGGCTCTGGCGAAAGATAATCCCAACCATATCTCCTTTTTTTGTGGGGTTAAAAGTTTTGTGCTAGTACATATCAGAGTAGGTTTAGGCAAATTGTAGAATATAACTCCATCTTTAATATGGATTTTATTGAAATGGTTGATATTGATTCCCATCTCACCTCTCTTGTATCTAATTTATATTTTGGTAAAATGGATGAAAAAAGGAATGCACAGCACAGTTTCTTGAGGAAAAATAAAAATCTCTGATGAAAAAAGCAAATAATACATAGATTGGAGTAATTGTGTGAATGAGAGGGTGGTAATTAAACAAATAACAATACTAAGTAAAAAAAAAGTAGAGGTTTAGTAGTACGTAGTTTTATTAAATGCGTGAGGTGGTAATTGAGACTTTTAATATTCAAAAGTTTTTGCTACCCAAAATTTGAGTTAAAGGTAGGACGGAATCAAATTACTTGAGTCTATCATGTATTCGTTTGAGTGCGACGCTCTTTTATATTGTGATAACAAATTCATCATGGTTCCATTCAAAGTTTGTTGCGCTGGGATTTAAACTCACAATGTGATGCTAAGCCTTAGGCTGTGAGTTCTAATACTACTTTGCTATCCAAAATTCAAAATTTGAGTTAAAAGTAGGGCAAAACCAAATTTATTAGGTTATCTATTAAACGTCATGCTATAATAAATGTCGTCTATATTTTTTATAAATAGATAAAATAATACAGAGGCTACGCAGCCCAGTCCGGCCCAATCGAATAAGTAAGTATTCTGGCCATACCTATATAAACAAAAACTTTCGTCTCCCCTCACCTCTAAACTTTGTCTAGGGTTTTGTATGCTCAAGCTCAAGCCCTAGCTGCAGCCGTTGTCCGTCTTAAAACCATGGTGAGTTCATTAACTTCTGTGCCTGCTTATAGCTATATGCCTTAAGGATAACTAACGGAGTTTTATTCTTGTTCGTCTGGCGGCAGTCGCTGGTAGCTAATGAAGATTTCCAACACATTCTTCGTGTTCTAAATACGAACGTCGATGGAAAACAGAAGATTATGTTTGCTCTTACCGCCATCAAGGGTATCGGAAGACGTTTCGCCAATATCGTCTGCAAAAAAGCAGACGTTGACATGAATAAGAGGTTTTTGTTTCTCCGTTGAATTGTTTGTTTTGTTCCTTTTTTTTAACTTCAGTTTGGAGTTTATGCTTTTTTATAGTCATCGATTTGGTCTGCTGCAAGTAGATCTGTAGTGTAGGTTTAGATTGGACGTTTCTGGTTTTGACAGATCTCTAGCAGCGTTATTGTTTTATTAATCAGCTTTTTCGTTTATACGTAAGGAATTAGGCTTTTGGTGAATTGCTGTTGGTGCTGTTAACTTTTTGTCATTTTGATGCGTGCTAAGTGAATCATTGAGCCTCACATTTTGATTTTGTTCCATTTTATAGTTTTGAATCGATTTGAGGCTTTCAATCAGTTTTGATTGGTGTTTATCTTGTAGAGCTGGTGAGCTATCAGCTGAAGAGCTTGACAAACTTATGGTGATTGTTGCTAATCCTCGCCAGTTCAAGATTCCGGACTGGTTCCTCAACAGGCAGAAGGATTACAAGGATGGAAAATACTCTCAAGTTGTGTCTAATGCTTTGGATATGAAATTGAGAGATGACCTTGAGCGCCTGAAGAAGATCAGGTTTTTATTCCATCTTTCATTTTGGGCATCATATTGTAGACTCTGCCTAATTCTATGACATCTTTCCTTGTCAATTGGCATGGTATTGCATAATGTTGTATGGAGGCTGCCTAGTTCTGTGACATCTCACCTTGTCAATTGGCATGTTATTGCAGGAATCACCGTGGTCTCCGTCACTACTGGGGTCTTCGCGTACGTGGGCAACACACGAAGACCACTGGTCGTAGAGGAAAGACTGTTGGTGTCTCCAAGAAACGATAGATATTTGGCCGTCGCATTACCTTCTTCGGTGGTTTTTGGATCTATTTGGTGTTTAACCCCTTTTTATTTACTTTTCTTTTCAGCAAACTTCATAAATGTTTAGAACCTTTAGCATGAGTGCGCTTGCCATTTTGTAGTTTGGATGGTTTCTTCTTGCTTCTACTAAGTTGTGGGTACTGGTACTTCGTAGAAATTAAACTTTTGATTTGTGGTTTGATCAATGGGTGAAATTGAGATTTGCACCCATCTCCCAAATTCTCCTTGCAATGTCCGTTGTATCAGAAAAAGTTAATCACAAGTGAGGGCATCGGTTGATGGTTGTCATGCCTGTTGTTCACTTTACTTGTTAAGGCAGCGTGGCGATTTTCATGTTACTCAGCGTATTAGCTAAAAGATTAGCAATTAGGACTTATTTGAGGGCTGCATACCCTAAATTAGCAGTTTCTGTGCGAGCCCGTGGAAATGCTAACTCTTGCGCCTACCCTCTACATTTGGTTGGGTACTTGGGTTATGTACATGTCGTACTTTACAAAAGATGTTCACTTGTCGGAAAGGGCTTGCCTTTTAACTTTATGCTTGAAATAGCGAGGCTTAGTTACTTGGGCTTTCCTCGTTTTGAAGTACTGAAACTAATCATCGAGGCTTATTCGAATTTGGGTGGGAGGGCTAACTGACGCACAGCATGAAATTTGGCTAAAAATTTCAATGTTGACTAGGCAAAGTAGACAGACCCATTTATCAGGGAGACTAATACAAAATGAAAGAGAATGATTATTTATATATTGAAAATGAAATATTCATTAAAAATTAAAAAAGTTAAAAAATATTTAGTCCCTCTCATTTCAGTTCGGCTTCAAAAAGCATCTTCTTTTCTAATACCTTTTTGCAATGATTAAAATAACCGATTAATATTTTGGTTTGATTTATTTTAAAATTTTGTTATTAAAAATTTATCAATTTATTATTTTATTAATTAGCCGAACAATAACTTTTATGTCAAACTCTCCAAGTGCTCCTTAAGTGTTGAACGGGTAGATTAGTTGGGACACATCATTAGTGGCCAAGGAGTTTCAATAGATCCACAGAAGGTGAGTGCGGTGTCCAATTGGCCACAACTGTAGAACATCTGATAACTGCGAGGATTTTTGGAAGCCAATTTGCTTAAGAAGGATTCCTTAGTTACGTAACGGTAACTTTTCTCACCATGAAGCAGGCATTGATAACGATACTAGTGTTGGCCCTTCCAAATTTTCAGCTAGAATTTGTAATCGAGGCTTATGCGAGTGGTGAGGGGGATCAACGCATTGTTGATGCAAGAAAATCATCTGATTGTTTTGTGAGTAAAACAATCTCCAATAAGTATAAACACTTGTCGATTTATGAAAAACGAATTCTTGGCAATAGTGATGGATGTGAAGCAGTGGTCCCATTACCTCACTGGATCACATTTTTTAATCCAGACCGATCATCGCAGACCTCGTTATTTGATGGACCAGTGAATCATTACTCCTTTCTAAAAGACATGGCTTCCTAAGCTCTTGGGGTATGATTTTTCTATCAAATATAACAAGGGAGTGGATAACTGGGCTGCAGACTCCTTATCACGAGTTAGTAGTTTCGAGCTTTTTGCGATGTCCATTTCACATGTTCAATCTGAATTATTGCCTGAAATAAAAAAGGGTTGGTGACAGGACGCATCCATTTAGAAATTTCTATAACAGATCTAACAAAGAGAATACAAAGGTACCACATACTCATGGAAGGATGACATTTTACAGTGGAAACGGCGACTGGTAGTGGGCAATTCAATTCCACTCATTCAACTCTCTCATTCCACGACATATGAGGGTAATTCGGGGTGGCTTGGTACTTACAAGAGGATTAACACTTTTTTCTTATGGCAAAGGTTACAATAAGACATACGTGAATTTGTGCGAAAATGCGATGTCTGTGAAAAAAATAAATACGAAAGCATGGCTTCTCTCGAATTACTCCAACCTCTACCCGTTCCTCAACAGTTGTAGATTGATATCAACATGGATTTTGTTGAGGGGTTATAGTTGTTGGAAAGATTTTTTGTCATCTTTACTATAGTGGATCACCCGAGCAAGTATGCTTATTTCATGCCTGTACATCATCCATATAACCTTGAAAGAGTCACCCGAATCTTTATGGAAAATGTTTTAAAGTTACATGGTATGTCATAAACGATTGTAAGTGATCGGGATACTATTTTTACTAGTAATTTTTGGCAGGATCTGTTTCATCTCCAGGGTGTTAAACTTCTGCTTTCAATGGCTTATCTGTTGGAAGCTTGATGAGCTCCAAATAAATTCTACAAAATTTTTTCTCTTTTTGCAAGAGCTTCAACTCTGTTTTTTTTTTTCTTCTTCCTTACGTTGCACTCACTTTGAATGTAATATGCTGCTGCACTCTCTTTATTCACCTTACTTACTTAAAAGTACAAAATGTGGACTAACCTTTATATAAAGGCATGCTTAAACCGACGTTGGGGGGTTCGAAATTGACAAATAACACTTTGCTACTTCTTACAACTCTTAGCTATTAAGCAACCATTTGGAGCTACACACGTAAAAAGGAAATGAGAGTTTGATTTCTAACACTTCCCCTCAAACTCGGCTTTGCATACCAAGTTTTTCTCTCAATCTACAGAATACTTCATTGTTTAATGGTTTTGTAAAAATATCTGCCAATTGATCTTTTGTTCTGCAAAACATCAATTCCACAATTTTGTTTTTCACCTGCTCCCAAATAAAATGACTTTTTATGTGTTTGCGTCGACTGTGTGACACTGGATTCTTTCCAAGCAATATAGCAGACTTGTTGT
>JAOQMQ010000004.1:10169920-10180577 GCA_027563845.1 Erythroxylum subrotundum
CTGGGAGCTGAATAATTGTTGTCTAACCTATTTGGTTTCTTCAGTAGGCTTCATTGCTAAATGTCCCCACTGTCTCCGTCAATCCAAATGGACGTCTCTTTCATAGAGCAATGTGTCAAACGTAATAGTTTAGCCTTGTAATAGATGTCAAGGAGGCCGATAGTTTCACTCTCAAGATTTTGCAAGAAAATAATAGTTTATGAAAATTTCAGTTTGTTTTGTAGGCCTCCAAATCAGTATAAATTAAAAAAAAAAAAAAGGTTGAACAAACAGGTCTATTTTTATAATGAAAGATGACGAAAATGGCATATGCATCCAAAGTTGTAAATCACTTCAGAAACAAGACAAGTGGAAGGGCAATCAGTAAGACTTATCCTTTTGATCACTTTAACAGATGGTAACAGACAAAACAGGTAATTAAGATTTTAATAAGCTTGGTCACCTTGGACATGATGCGGTAGAGTAGTAGCTGGGACAACTAGAGACGTGACAGCCGAATTGATATAGAAAAATGCTAAACAACAATTGGATACAAGTAGGCACTTCCCGCTCGCGATGACGTTTTGTCTGCTTGTCCAGTCATAACTTAGTAATATCAGATTAACAAGAAAGTGCATGCCACTCAGAAGGAAGAAATTACTCAGAGCAAAGGGCTAAACCTAAGCGAACGTCAAAAAGCGTAACACAAAATCCCAATTCCCAGCTGCTATATTCATAACGCGTCCAACACAGCTCAGCCAGCGTTAGACTATGATTTTACGAACTTTGGCCACAGGCCACAGACAATACACTAACGTCCGACTCAGATCTCATACACTAATGTGGGGCTACAGCAAGAAAACCATCACAACCATATGTTGAACAGCCATTTCAGGATCCTTGAATACCGATCGTTGCCTCTCAAACTAATATCTTCAATTCAATAATCAATAAACTTTCCCAGTACGCTATGCTGGCACACTCACTTTCTTGTAGAGTGCAATAACAGAAGTTCATGGCCGCCAAAATTAACACACAACATTACAAGCTCCAGTGTCCCCAATTATGATTATGCCATTGTTAAGACCTTATCATTGTTTGGTTTTCTTATCATTCCTAGTTCTTTTTCTAAATTCTCTTCTATCGGCTGAGTACTGCTTCTTTATTAACAAGTTGCACATTGCTGTTTTTACAGCTTCAGCCGCTGCTACAAAAACATCTTCCTTAATGAAGACACTTCCTTGCAACTTGTGAAGCAATTTCTCTGCCCCAGGTACTTCATTATCAGCCAAGACAATCACTTTCTGTTCAGCAGAATTGGCACTGCTCGTGTTGAATCCGGAAAGAACCCTCACACGGGCCAAAGAATTATAATCAGAACCATGGAATTTAGAGACACCGGTTATCGTCCACAACAGCTCTCCAGAACAGCTACAAGCAAAACTTGTAGGAATGTAGTTTTCTCCACCAGTAGAAACCACCTACGAGAATGAAACCGGATGAAAACACAGGTCCCTAGAGATATATCTATTCGTGTGAATTTTTCATCATCAAGTTTTTTTAGGTCACTAGTATTCAACTTTATAGCAGAAACTTGAATCTAGGAAGCTTCATAATTCATATGACTGATCATTGATCATAGCCACCTTGCAAAATTTCCAGGTCAAGTGGAATAAATAATGAAGACTGAATTGATAATGTAAAGTAATCTCTTAAAAGTGCCAGACCATTAAGTGATCTGCATTCTGAATATCTGTCCGTTGTTAATTTCTGTTCTTCATTCGCCTATAGAAATCAGGTCCCTTACCTTTGCAATATTAAGACTCTGAGAGGAAAGATCACAGCTCAATATCATTATTCCTTGCAAGCTAAAAGAGAAAATGATAGATGTATCATGAATGTGCATTAAAAAAGGACCTAATCAGAGTGAAAATAAGTTTTGAAGTTTGAGAACTTACCTTTGAATGGCCACAGCAACAATATTATGATCTGGGATGGTGCACAGATCAATCACAGCAGAACAATCCTCTTTACTGCCATTAGAGCCTAAGTGCCCTGCCTAACAGTAAACAAGTGAAATGAGCTAAAGAAAAAAACAACTGCAACTTTCTGCAAGTACATCCATACTTGAGTTAAATCCATCGTGAATTGCAACAAGGTGATATTTGATACACAAGAAATACAGGGACCATTTAACAACAATGAGATACCTTATGACCAACTTCACAAGTATGAAGGAGGGATCCAGAGTCAATTTCCCACAAGCGAACCTGTAGAGTACTGCCAATCAACTTTTCATCCACACTTCACATAAATGAAGTTCATTCTCTTAACCATGCTAAGTTGGAATCTTAATGCTTACTGTTGAATCGCCACTGCCAGACAGAAGAAACCCCTGGGGGTAATCTACAGTGCAAATAAATGCAAGGCAGGAAACAAACCTGTGATTTGATCCATGATATTGAAATGCATCATACTTGCAGGTCCATAATTGCAATTTCATCTTTTATGCCATTATAAGTATAAACTATCACATAAATAATGGTTAAAACTCACTCGGAATGCCCAAGACAAAAGCTCTGAATCTCATGAGCTCCATCTAAAGGATTCTTTGGAAACACAGTGACCTGTCATAAGAACTAATGAGATAGACAGGAGACAAACATCTAGACATTCAGCTCATTCACTGGACAAGAAAACTGAATTACTCGAATCTTAAAATCTCTGTCTGCGCTAAGAATAAACCTTCCATCCGGGGAAAATTCCTGCAAAATCTCTTACGAGTAAGGTTACTGAATAATGATAACAATATTGTAGAACAATGCATAAGAGTTCATTTCCGAAATAAATGCCTCAGAACTTATTGGGAAAATCTAGAGCTGAGATTACTCACAAGGCTTGTGATGATGCTGCAATAATGTGCAAGCAATGGTGCAGCCTTCTTATTCACTGAAGCCTCACTTCCATCAATTCCATGAAGATCCACAACCCATACAACTCCAAATTTGTCAGCAAAACAAACATACAGCCCATCCTTGCTTATAGCAACTGTACTCACTCTCTTTTCAGAACACCTGTCATCCTAACAACTATGAGAGAAATCCCAAAGCAAATACTTCAAGAACTCCAAATATTGACAAGAATCTAATTAAGTAAATAGAAGAGTTGGATATCCACTCTGGATCAGAAATAGCAGTTGCTGATATGACAAAGCAAAGGACTCCATCTAAGATGTACATTTGATTTTCACAAATTAATCCAATCAGTAGATGGCAAGAATACATAACAGATCTGTGGAAAAAGGGTTTCAAGTTGTATATTAGCTGTATACCATTTTAGAATTCAATTTCTAGATATTCCAAAGGTTGTGGGATTCTAAGACATTGTTCTCATTTTCTAGGAGACTATTTTCATTGCCTAGGAGAGTATGGAATCCTGAAAGATTAATTCTCAGAGATTGTTTCTTATGTTTCTCCTTCTCTAAAGTGTATATAAGCATGTAATCCTAAATCATTTAGGAATAAGACAATTAATTTTCTCTTTTTTTTTGTGGCACGGAATCAGAGCCTTAGGATTTCTAAGGAAAATTCTGTAGCCTTAATTGCAATTTCTCGTAGCCTTCATTGTTGCAATCTCCAATCATTATGCAGCCTTCATTGCTGCACTTTCCCAACCAGACCATACACCTTTTCATCGCTGTGATTTCTTTTCTTTAAACTCTAATAAAAAAACATGTCTAAAATCACAGAAATTAATTCTATCCAAAAGCCCACTCAAAATTCTAAAAATGTTCAATCAAAAGGTGGGCTTCCTAATATTTCAGCAACTTATCGATTGAATGGCAAGAACTATCTGAAGTGGTCATAATTAGTAGAAACTATTCTTAAGGTTAAAAGAAAATAGAGTCACCTATTAGGATTTAGCCCTAAGCAAGGAGAATTAGGTTAGAATCTTGGGATAAGGACTCTGTTATTATGTCGTGGCTATAGAATCCATAACACTTGAAATTAGTGATACCTGCATGTTTCTCTCAATAGCAAAAGAGATTTGGGAGGCTATTCAACAAACTTACTCCAAGGTTGAGGATGTTGCTCAGGTGTATGAAATAAAAGTAAAAAATCAGAACAATAAGATGAGGAAAATCAGTCACAGAATATGCCAATCTATTGTAAAGTTAGTGGCAGGGATTGGACTACTACAAGACTGCTGAGCTGCAGTGTAGTCAATGTTCCGCTCAAATAAAAAATTTTATTTAAAAAGATAGTGTATAATTCTCTTGTAGAACTGAATCCTGAGTTTGATTAGATAAGGGTTCAAATTTTGGGAAAAGAAGAAATCCCATGACTATATGAGACAATCTCAATCAGCAGAGCTGAAGAAAGTTGATAGACTGTGATGCTTGAACCACAAACAGTAGAAAATTTAGCATTGAATATTAATGCGTAAATTACCAAAAAAATGTCAGCCGAAGTGTCAAACAAAGTACGGACCATGAGAGTTCAGGCCACTTCACTCAAAATAATCAAGAAAAGCTGTAGGAATTGAGGCAATTCAGCAATGAAGATATTGAAAAGCTTAAAAAGTTATTGGATCAGATAAATAAAACATCTCACGTGAGTTCATTAGCTCTCTCAAGTAACCATTCTTGTTTCATTGGATTTAATGCCTCAAAAAATCCTTTATGATTAATAGATTCAAGCGCCACAGACTATGTGACATTCTCATCCATCAATTTAGAACTTACACTTGTTGTCCAAGTAATAGAAAAGTTATTGCTGTTGATGGGTTTCTTATAACTATTATTGGCATAGGAGACATACAACTTACCCCATTAATCTTATTAAAAATTGTTTAGATGTTCTTAAGTTATCCACTAATCTTGTTTATAAACTGCATAGCCATTTTGTACTCTTCTTTTTGTGAATGTTGGGACCAAGATTCGGGGAAGAGGATTGGACTTGCTAATGAAAGGGATGGGTTGTATTACTTAGAAACTTCAAACCAATCATCTATTAGCAGTAGCAATCTTTATCACTTTTTTCATCATCAAAAAGGGATGTTATTTTGTTTCATCATTTTCATTGGGGTCATCCATCATTTGCAACTTCAAAGATCATGTTTGTTTCTCCTTTTAAAGAGATAGATGTAGCGAGTTTTCATTGTGATGTATCTGAGTTTGTCAAACACACTCGTGTGTCTTTTCCCATTATCAATAAAAGAATTACCTCTTTTTATTTAATTCAGTGACATATGGGGTCCTCCTATCCTTAATATCACTAGTGCAAGATTGTTTGTATCTTTAATTGATGATTACACTCGTATCGCATGATTTTCTTGTTAAAAATAAATTAGATGTGAGTAACTTTGTCCCTAGTTTTCATTATACGAGACAAAATCAATTTGGTACTAAAATTAAGCTATTGTAGCCAAAATTTATCATCACATTTTCAAAAAGAAGGCATTCTTCATGAATCATCTTGTATCTATACAACTTAGCATAATGGAGTGGCTGAAAGGAAAAGAGGTTATATTTTAAACATCACTAGAGCACTCCTATGCTGTCATAATGTACCAAAATAGTATTGGGGAGAAGTTGTTCTCGCATATGCATACATGATCAATAGGATGCCATCACGTATCTTAGGTTCCAAAACTCCTCTGACTTGTCTTTCTCACTTTTATTCAAATGTCAAAACTTCTAACATTCTTATGACTAGGATTTTTTATTTTATTGCATTTGTTCATGTTCATGGTCTTTAACAAGGAAAAACTGGAGCCTATAGTAGTCAAATGTATCTTCCTAGGATACTCACCCAGTCACAAGGTCTATAAATATTATCATCCCCCTTCTAAGAAAATGTATGTATCTGTTAATATAACATTTATCAAAGATGTACTTTATTATTCCCAAAATTGTCTTTATGAGAGGTTTATATATCTAGAGAAGATAAAGAAAGAGGAAATAACTTAGAAAATCCGTTTGACATCTCTTTTCCACCATCTGTCATCTCCACCATCATTTAGTCCTAGGGTAAATAAGTTAACGAAGGAACCTAATCCTATTGAATCTGTGATGAATGATAAATTTGATATAGATATTACTATTAATAAAAGGTGATTTGGGATGGTGTACTCAAGAAGGCCACCTGACGGTCCTGACCCAAAGATAGTACAAGAATTTGCTCCAAATCATCCACCAATAAATGAAGTAAGTGAGATACCTAAAGGCCTTCAATCTGAACTATCCACTGAAATTAAGACCCAGGATGATAATAATGAGTTGCCTATTTCTCTGAGAAAAGGAACTAGAGAATGTAGCAAGCGGTTTTTAAATCCTTTAGCCCACACTTTATCCTTTCGTAGATTTTCACCTTCCTACAAAACCTTCCTTATCAACCTAAATACTATTCCTATAGCTAAGACCTTATTCGAGGCATTATCCAAAGAAGAATGGAGGAAAGCCAAGAGTGTTGAGATGGATACATTAGAAAAAAATAAAACCTAAGAGATGGTAGAATTGTTGAGGGGAAAAAAACTAGTGGGATGTAAATGGGTATTAACTTAAAGTATAAGGCTAATGAATCTTTGTCAGGTATAAGGCGAAAGCAATGGCTATCAGTATACAATCAAACATATAGACTAGATTACATTGAGACCTTTATCCCTATTGCAAAAATGAAAAAATTAGCAGTCGTTTTATCCTTGGCAGCTAACTTCAATTGGGAATTACAATTGTTGATGTGAAAAATGCATTTCTCTATGGCGACTTCGAAAAAGAAACATACTTAAATATTTTATGTAGGACAAATAGAAGAAATATTAATTAGTGGCTAAAACTCCTAGAAACTAGAAAGTATGGGCTGTTTAGTGTTGGTAGGCTGCTGGAATATCAGATTTTAGATCTAAATTTCAGCTTAGTTTGTTGGAATTTCAAGTTTGGATTAGCTAAAATTTTAAGGTTTGATTACTGAAAATTCAGGGTAGAATTTTAATATTGCTGGAATTTTGGATTTTACAAAGGGAAGGTTGCGTACATCATGACCCTCCCCAGACCCTCCATAAAGATTGGTGATTGCAATTCTTGTTTTTGTTGTCCTCCTTCTTTCATCGAATACTCAAAACAGGCAACCTTGTGCACTGGATATGTTGAAAAAGTTACTGGAACTTCAGTGAGGTAAACAAGTAATGGAGGGTAGGGAACTAGGAACCACTCCTAGAGTTTAAGAATCACCCTTTAAAGAAAGCATCACACCTTCTAATTGAAACTCAAGCTTATTAAAAAATTCAGGATATCTTGTTATTGAAGGGTTGAGTACACACGTATTTATAAAGAAGTCTCTAGAACTCTTGTTCTAGTAAAAAAGTGTTCATAACAAATTTAAATCATATTTTAATAAAAATTCTATAAGTTTAAGTCATAAACAACTAAGATAAAATATCTACAACTAGAATAACATACTAACTTATTATTACTTCCTATCTAATAAGGAATCCTAGCATAATTTAAATTTCATCCCTTGTTGTCTTTGTTGTCAATTCAATTCTCACCATTCATCCCACCAAATTGAAGTTTGTGGTTTACTAATTTTTTCTCGTTTACTTCTTTTATAGACTTTTTAAGTATTTTGCATCAATATTCCACCTAGATTTGGTGATAGTATGGCAAGTAATAAACTTTGCAAGTTAAAAAAAAGGCTTTTATGGTTTGAAGCAATCACTAAAGGCATGGTTTGGCATATTTGTGGGATACAAACAAAGCCAAGGTGATCATACACTATTTGTTAAACATTCAAATTCAAGGGGAGTTACATCATTGCTAGTTTATGTTAGTGATATAACTGTCACTGGCAATGATAAAAAGGAGAGACAAATTTTTAAGGAATGTTTAATTGAGAGTTTGAAATTAAGGAGTTAGGTAGTTTGAAGTATTTTCTAGGGATTGAAGGCACTCATTCCAAATAGGGGATCTTCATCTCACAGCAGAAATATGTAATTATCTAATAAAAGAAACAGGAAGACTAGCTTGTAAACCAACACCAACTCTTATAGATCCCAACTATAAACTTGGTTAAACTAAAGAAGGTTCTTCTATTGATTGAGAGATGCACCAACGTCTAGTTGAAACACTCATTTATCTATCACATGCAAGGCCAGATATAACATATTCGGTTAGTGTAATAAGCCAGTTTATACATGATCCCCAAGAAGTTCATCTACCTGCTACTTGTAGAATTCTAGACTATTTGAAAGGAATTCAAGGGAAAGGAATTCTTAAAGATATAATGAGTTAACAGTTGAAGCATATATTGATGTAGATTATGCAGGATCACCAATTAATAAAAGGTATACTCCCAAATATTGTACAATTTTGGGTGGCATTCTTGTAACACGGAGAAGCAAAAAGCATAATATTATGGCATGATCAAGTGTAGAGGTGGAATTCAAATATATGGCACTAGGAATTTATGATCTGTTATGGTGAAAGATTATACTTGATGATTTACAGATAAGGTGGAGTGGTCCAATAACGTTGTACCATGATAATAATTAGCGATAAATATTGCATATAATTTAGTACGACATAACTAAACAAAAGATATTGAAATTGATAGGCCCTCTATTAAAGAAAAATTGGAATGTAAGTTAATTTGTATGACTTATATTCCAATTGAAGGACAAATTGCAGATGTGCTTACAAAGGGTTGAGTACCCAAATATTTCAAAGTATCATTGGCAAGCTGGAAATGACAAATCCTTATTCACCAACTTGAAGGGGAGTGTGACAAAGGGTTTTAATTTGTATATTAGCTGCATACAATTTGAGAAAAGTCAATTTCTCAGTATTTCAAAAGTTGTGGGATGCTAAGGGATTTTTCTCTTTTCCTAGGAGAATATAGACTCCTAAGAGAACTTTTTTAACTTCCTAGGAGAGTGTGGAATCCTAGGAGATTAATCCCTAGAAATTGTTTCTTATTTTTCTCCTTCTCTAAAATGTATATAAGCATGTAATCCTAAATTATTTGGGGATAAGACTTCATTTTCCTTTTTATTATCCTTGCATGATCTGTGTCCAAACTATGAGTAACCAACTTACACAGAAGGTCTCAACTGAGACTGTTAAAAAGTTATTTGACCATTGAACAATTTTTGTATAATTATAATGAAACCCTTTTACTTAATGTCTAAATCCATTTCCTAGCATCATAAAAAGCATGGTAATTGACAAAAACTTACACTGAAGAAATGCAGCGCCAACTATTTGTAGACCATATCTTTACAAGCTTATCATCACCGGCTGATACAAAGTACTTCCCGTTTGCACCATACCGAATTGCTCTTATAGAATTCTTGTGGAAAGGCTCAACAGAATCATCCGTAAGATGAACCCCACAGCCCTCTCTAAAAAAACTCGGAATATAAAATTAATCAAACATCCAATTCTTGGACAACAGAAATTAAGTCTATAAAAGGTTCCTTAAGCCTCAAACACGAAGAGAAAAAGAACATTCCGCGTAACGAGATCATATAATGTTTGTGGTAAAAAAAAAAAAACACTGTCAATGTTGCGAAGAGATTGCTCACCGGAGGTCGAAGACGCGTAGGTCCGACCCAACGGCGACTGCAACAGAATCCTGGTTGGGGTGGACCGCAATGAGAGCCGGGGCCACCTCAATTTCTTTGTTATTTTCTCCTTCATTTAGAGCGTCCTCCATTTCTCTACTTAAAATCTTCTGTTAAACAAAAGAGAACCAAGAACTAGAAGCAGTAACTTCCTTTTAAGGTTTTTTTATTTTGCTGGTTCTTGATTAAGGTTTAGAGGGTTTTTGTTCCTCGTCATGGGCCGTCATGTTTAACTCTCCGTTATTTCCTTTGGGCTTTTATTGTAAGCGCTTTATTTTTGGAGGATGTTCATTGCGTTAACAATAGGAGCTGGTTGCGCACTATAAAATCACAGTGGCTGGCTGTATCGATGGTAAATTCTGATGGGGGCCTTGAAAACAATAAAAAGAAGCAATTCAGTCTAGTAACAGGTGGTATTTTGTTAGCCCAGAATGCCCAAGAAGGAGAAAAGTTGGGTAGTCATTTCATGCTGGTAAAAGTTCCATTTGCCGGAAGGTCGTTCTTTAACAGATTTATAAAGACCACGATTGTTGCCCTGAAAATTTTTAGAGTTTCCATCAGAAACGCCTGCAAATTACAAAAGTGAAACATGGAAAAGACTGGCTCAAGAAACAAACAAGGCAGCCAGAGATCAAAGTCACATTCCTGGTCTCCAGTACAAGATGATCAACGCCCCAACAAGACCACAGTTTTCACCTACCAATCTAAATTCTCAGTTGTGTACATCCAAGAATTGTTCCGCGGCACCGTGTCATTGGAGTTGCCTGGCGCCATGTTGGTCTCTCACAGCATACTGTCAAGATATCAACATCAGACATCGGCTTAATATCCCAATTCCGTCTGTCAGGCCCAATTACTCCTCCAATCACATATATCTCGTCCCGCAGTGCAGTCATTGCAAAACCAATCCTTCTGCGAAATTCAAATGCTGAAACTACCATCTTTCTTGTCTTTCCTTCCTGCTTGAAAATCATTCCATAGCTCATGACATAGATGGCACCCTGAACAACTGCCATTGGTCCTTGGAGCCAACCATGATCCTCAACTGTCCACCCAG
>JAOQMQ010000004.1:10207619-10220289 GCA_027563845.1 Erythroxylum subrotundum
CGACGCATCTCTCTTCTTTCCCTCTCTTCTTCTATTTTCGTTTCTTTTCTCTTTGCTGCTTATTTTCGTGACTTCTCCATTGATTACTTATTCTATGTGAACCCATAAGTAATCTCCATTGATTACTTATTCATAATTTCCCATGAAAATGTGGCTAATTGTCTTAGGAATCCAACGCTTCGAAAACTAAGTCAATCGGATGTCGGACGGAAAATTTATAAGCAAAGATTACAAAAGGGTCGGATTAAAAGCAAAAGAACAGAACTCAAAGCTATATATATAAAACCGAATTTTTCAAAAATCATATCTCTTAATCCCGAACTCCAAATTTGACAAATTTGGTATCAATAGAAAGATCAAAGAAAGCTCTACAACTTTTAGGAAGGACAAAAAAATCAATTTGGCCTCTAAGTGAGTCAAATTTCCAATCAAAGGTTCTGTCCACCAATGATCATACTAAACAGTACAGCAACTTGTAAAAATCATAACTCCACATTCTATGGTCCAAAAATTGCATACTTTACACCAATGGAAAGATAAAAACATAATCTAAAGCTTTCATGAAGAACTTAAACACAAAATCAACCTCTAACTAGGTCAATTTTTCACTCAAAGATTCTGCCCTGTATAATATCATCCTGTACCAACTCCAAACTTTAATTTTTCATATCTCCCAATTCCCACATCCAAAAATTACATACTTTATAGCGTCGGAAAGATTGACATACTAGCTACAACTTTCCTGTAGACCACTTACTCCAATTCAGACTAAATCCATACGACGAGTGGCCTCAAAGCCGAGTACACCTAAATGTACACTTATGAACATTTTTACAAAGCAAATAATACTTAACTTTGACTGATCATAACTCTCACTCCCGATATCAAAAAATATCAAACTTTATACCGACAGAAAGCTCTCGACAGAAGCTACAAGTTTCATGAAGATCATTTTATCAAATTCTGCCTAAATCAAAAAGTCAACTTTTATCCCCAAAAAGTCAAACTTTTCTTAATTCTTCAAATTCTCACACTTTTCTCTTTATTTCTTAATTTCAACTTCCATTTCAATCAACTCATTCACTTTACTCTCATAATCCATACAAATTTACTCAAATATCAAAGTCCTCAAATCTTTTCTCATCGATTTTCCTTAAGTCACAAATACATCTATAACATAATTCACATTCGAAAACACTCATTTAAATTTCATTTTAATATTTCTAATTTTTACTAAAAGATCGGGGTCCAACAGGTTACATTTAACCATACTAGGAATAGTTAGGGAAGCTGAACCATATAAGAAACTGGTTGACAGGGTCAACGCAAACAATCGAAGCTCAAGCTACCATTTTTCCATTTCTCATTTTCAACACCATATGGAAAAGTCGAAAGAAAAGGACAAAAAAATACCAGATGAAATTCGTGGCCGCATTGGAGCTTGGCCCTGGATCTACCCCTATTTTTATACAAAATGTTCAAATCCAAGAAACTCACAGAAAATGCATGAGACAAACATTAATGAAAAATCCTACTAAATGTCAAGACAAGTACGTATGAAACATTAGCAAAACATTTCCAATTTTTCATCTTTTTCTTTCATTTTTTTTCTTTTTACTTGAAGATTGAACTTACAAATATCAACAAAATCTAATCCCTCACCCAATCGAAACAAAACACAAACAAAACTCCATCATCAAAACCCCTTACACAATTGAAACCCCTCACCCAATCGAAACAACAGGAATAACTTACCTATAATCTGGAAATGGTAGAATGCTGGGTTGACTTCAATAGAGAGTGAATCTGGAGAAGAGAATCACGAACTTGAAGAAGTGGAAGAAGTTTCGGGAGGGAGGCTCGAAGAAGTGGAAGACGTCGAAGAAACTTCGGGAGGCTTAAACGTGAGAAGGATAAAGTTGTTTTAAATAAGAATAGTTATTCTTGGAATAGATAAAGATAGGTAGAGATCGGTTTTATCTAATCCCCAAAGTTACAGAATAGATATTCTTGATGATTACTTATTCTATGTTTGTTTCTAACCAAACACAGGTTTAATAATATGCTAGAAATATGCTAAGAATAGAATAGCTATTCCGTTGAACCAAACATTCCATTAAAGTTTCAACTGCTACACCTTCTTCAGTGTAGCCTTTTTCTATCAACTCTCATAAATCTTGAGAGATGAAGAGAGTCTTCATCTTTGTACGGCAAATATCATGGTTGTTGTCCTGAAAAATTGGAATTACGGGTTGTGAAATTTTCACTTCGCTTCTGATACCATAAGTCCAAAAGGAGAGTGCCTAAATAGGAACATAACACAAAAAAATCTCTCGTAAGAATTTTATCAATCAGTTTATAGGCATATACAAATAGAGAGAATAAGACACCTTTTATTCAAGTGAGAACTTCCTTAACTATCCGTAAAGGAATAACAATCCACGTTCAAATATTGCTTCCAATATCAACCACTTATCATAACAAACCATAAAAATATGACTAGAAACAATAACATATGAAAAACGTGATGAACTTATAACGCAGTAGATTTTGTATTAGTACCTAACAGGAATTTCTCCATGATTTCCTGTTTACAATCATATAATGGCAGATCCTAATGATTGATTACAAAGCGCTTACTAAGGTACCTTCAAAGTGCATTGGAGGTCAAATATTTTTTTTATTAATTCATTTTTATCTTTCTTTTTTAGTAAAGAAGAAAAGAAAAACGACTTGACTAATTGGTCAATGATTTTTAAGCATACAGATACAGTCAGAGACGGAGCTATGTATAAATTTAGGGGGCCTAAGTTTTTTAAAAAAAATTATTTTTAATATATATATATATATATAAGGATAGAGTTATTTAAAAGTCAGTAATATACTGGACCCCTAAAATTTTAAAAAATTAATTCTTGGACCCTCCTATTTTAAAATCCTGACTCCGCCACGGATACAGCAAGACCATCGTCTTTTACTCTTGGATCAACAAAACAAAACAAACTATAAGCAAAAGCGGAATATAAGAATCTTGATCGATGCTGCAGCACGCTATCTTCAAAAATGAGATTTACAATCTGGTAAGAGTTGAACCACAATTTGCAACGAAGAACAGGAAGGACATCAACTGAATGGGAGCTAGGACAATATCTCCGCCTGATGTTCCAGTTGTTGATGGCATTGTTTTAGACCCAGTTCCTGCACATTTCCGAATCAAATAGATTAGTACTGTACATGCACATAATTTTGCTATTGTTAAACAAAATTCTATATCAATTGCTTGCAGTTCCACAAGTTGTCAGAAATACATGAAGCAGAAGGAACATTTGATGCTGGTGGAGTAATGACAGGTTCGGGTGTTTCACCAGATGATGACTCGGTTGGAGAACTGACAGGTGAACTTAGTGGTGGAGCAGCTAATGGTGTTGGGAGTATTAGCCGCTGTTTTTAACAAAAATCAACGTTAATGTCTCTTGGATTCATTTATTATCAAACAAAGCAAGATCTGAATAGTTGGCTTAACTTTGCACTGGATAATTGGAGTCTGCACTTGACAATACTTGGTAGAGCCAGAGCAAGAGTTAGGTTCAGGATCAGGGCCATACCCAGGTGAGGAACCACTGCCATTGGGCACCGAGCAAAGACATAACGTTGTCGCTTCTACAACACTAGATAGCTGCGAGCAGCGGGAAGATGATGGCGTTGTTGTATTTCCTGTAATATAACTTAGGCAAGGTGCCAAGATCACTTAGCATTGCAATAAGGGCCAGGACTAGTCCCGTGTGGATTATTTTGTTTGAAGCTGTTGACTGTTCTGGGTAGTTATGGCAGGTCGGAAAAGATGCAGGGAAGGCGCTGTTTTCTGAGATGAATTGTGATGTTAGTCAAATGTTTTGATGGGAATTGGAGATTCGTAGTTTGAGTGAAAGAAGAGACAAGAGGGTTGATTATATGTGCAAAGCTTGCAAAAGAGGGTCAAGTGTTTTTGTTAACATTTGGATCACCTACCCCAACTAAACCAAGAGCTTTTCATTAACTTTACACAATACGTGATTGCCTTGGTGCGACCTCCGACCTGCAAATGTCCAATTTATCATACTAATGTTATGCGCCACGCCTTGCTCTGTACGAACAGATTAACCGAGAAATTAACCAAGGTGATTCAACATAGCTTTGCTCGGAGATTGGTATCAGTATCAGAGTCACAAGCACGATCCAAAAAGCATCCTATAACTTAGGTTAGGTAAAACTTATTGAAATTCTCGGAAGTCATTGTGTTTTTCACTAAAAACTCTTTGTGAATTTAGCTTGAGAAACTCATGGTATTTGATGAGGGCTTTTATAGAATTGTAAGAATGACAGTTCAATAAAAGCTAACATATACTGTGAATCAAGATCCAGGCTTAGTGACTTGCGTCCTAACAGAAAACGTGAATATTAGTGAGTGGATTTTACCATCAAATTATTGTGTGTTTTGGAAGAGGCAAACAGTAGATGAATCACCAGGTTGAAGCTCCCTCTAAACAGACAAACATATTAGTTATGCGACCAACATCTTCAGTCATTACTAAGAAAACCTTGTCTTGCAACTTAAAGCAATGACTGGCATGCCTAACCTGCCTAACTTGATCTCATGGCCTAGTGAGGTGAAGCTACTGAAATTGGTAAAGATTTCTTGAGGAATCAGTAATAGTTGTTCAACTCCTGAGACCGTTTCGAATCTACTTATATTCTATTTTCCATCCCTACCAAACTATAAATCAATCTCTTCCTTGCAACAAAGTCCAGACCATTGTGCATGGATTTTCATTCACGAGAAATGATGAATTTCTTCAGGGTTTTTCATTTAACCGCATTACTTGTCTTACCTTTTCTGCTGATCTCAGTGAATGGGCAAATAAGTACACCATGCACAACTTCCATGATATCTAGCTTTACCCCTTGCATAAACTACGTAACTGGAAGTAGCGCAAATGGTACGTCACCAACTAGCACCTGTTGCAGTACATTGAAAACCCTGATGAGCACTAGTATGGATTGTACTTGCCTTGTCCTAACTGCCAATATCCCTGTTCAACTACCATTTAATCGTACACTGGCACTCTCTCTCCCACGAGCCTGTAACATGGATGGCGTCCCAATACAATGCAAAGGTGCGATGGCTTCCCAGTTCTTCTCTGCTGTACCCATCAAACCTGATAAAATTTCCTAATCCTGTGCTTTATGTTTTGCAGCGTCTGGTTCTCCTCTGCCAGCTCCAGGTAAGATGAATTCGATTGTATTTTAAATTTTGTGATAGAGGGATCTTAATCTTGATTGAATCATATGGCAGGTCCGGTCCTATTTGCACCACCTCCGCCAGCGACAGCCTCTTCACCACTTAGTCCACGAGGTAATTTGTTCAGTGATTTTCAAAGGGAAGAGGAGTATCTAGATTATATTATCTGTCGATACTAAATTGTGTCCACACTACAGATATAGAGGTGTTAATTACCTTTTTTTTTTTTGGTTTTTTGTCTATGGTAGCTTCCAAAGCTGTAGCAACAGCACCATCACCAGAATCTGAAACCACTCCACTGTTAACACCCGCATCTCCACCAGCGTCAGCCGAAGCTCCTTCTAAACCAGCCGGAATTCGACCTGTTATGTTACCTTCATCAACGGTTCTATCATATGTTTGCCCACCAGCTTACCTGCTAATGCTTGTAGCAGTTATGGTTTTGAAAAGCTATTGAGTTGTGTACAAAGCCAAACCTCCTCATCTTTGAAATCGATTTTTTTTTTTTTCCATTTTATATTTGCGTTACGATATCATACCATTTGGTCTTGTTTTTATATTTGATATAATCATCAAAACATTGAAGTTGGTAATCTGATTCACGGCGTATGGCCACTGAACTACAACTCGATGATAAAAACCTACAAAATTAAGATTCAGAAATCAGAACTTATATTTATAGCCAATGAATTGTACAGTTCCCTGTTCTCTCCCCAGCAACTACAACTTTTGACTTGTGTTAAACCTGAGGTGAAGCACCTTGGCGAGATTAGTACGTACCAGAGCTTGGGCATAGGTTGATATGGATTATGTATTGCCAAAAATTAGTGACCAATTCCAGTACAATCTTTATTAAAACATGAAAATACAGACACATAGCTTGTGAACATTTTATGAATATTCAGTTAGTTTAAAGAAATGTTATATTTAGAATTTCTTTTCCATAAATATGGTTGACCAAATACCTCAAATTCTTCTCCTCTCTATCATTTTGGGCTTTTGGTCAACTTCGTGTCACAAACTACGCTTCTCCTTCCATTTTTATACCGAAAGAGGTGGAAATGCTTGGCTGATAAGTAGTCCTCTTTTTTCAGTTACACCAATTCGAGCGATGCATTCCGCAAAAACAGGTTAGAACAAAACCCCAAAAATAAACTGAGTGATAGTTTCGTATAAATTCATTTATCTCCCATTACCCAACAAAGTCTCAAGCTAACCCTTAAAAAGTATTAACAAGCAAAGAACAGGAAAAAAGATGGCCAACAAACTTGTTGCCTTGTTTCTTGTCTGCATTCTAGTTGCAACAACAATGCGCTTGTCTCATGCAGGCGAGACCGCAGAACAAAAGACTAAGTTCAAGTCATGCTTCAATAACTGCGAACAAGAATGCAAAGTTGATGGCAATGGCAGAACCTACTGTGAGATGAAATGTGACACTGACTGCGACGACAAGGAGACTGCTGGTAAGTTGGTTCATCCATGGCCTAGTAATTAGTTATCAGTGCACATTCTTATGATTTGCTTATATATATACATTTATTCAGATCGGTTGAACATAAAGATTTGAAAAGCTATCGTTGCTTCGAGGAGACAAAGGAAGGAGAAGAAGCAATAAAAAGGAACGGAAAGTGTTTCCTCCATCCAGTTTTTACTACTATGTTCTATAATTGTGATTGTACCCATTATTGTTGGTCTAGTTTCTTTTTCACTTCTTCATCTCGACCTGTTGACACAATAGACGTCAACTGATGCAATTGTGTAATTAAGTAAAAAAGAAGTCTGATTATATAAATAATTATTATTATTCCATCTTATATTTAATTTAATCATCCGCGATTCTTAATCACTCTATATTTTAATTAAAGTTTAAATGTCGCCATATATAAAGGTCATGACTTCTTTTCACCAAAAATGGCATGTGTATAGTCGAAATGGATCAAACATTCCTTTATATCCCTTTTCCTTCCTTTTCTTTTGTCCTCCCAGATTCACACCTTTTCTCGTCCTTCTCTTTTTTCTCTACCTTTTTAGTTCTTACTTTTTGTTTGTGCATCTTGATGTCTCCCTGGACCAAAACATCTAGACCACATCAAAACATCCCAATTCTTGAAGTTTTTCATATGGTCATTTTCCCTGTAATTAACCGTCAACAAGTTTAAGAAGCTGCTCATGTTGGATAGCAAAAAATACAGAAGAGGCAAAAGAAATAGAGGAATAGAGGCTAAACAAAGGCAAAAGAAATAGAGGAATAGAGGCTAAACTATCTTTTGTATTATTAGGTAAATTGCTATTTAATAAAACATAAAATATACCCATATAAATATAAGCTTACAAAACTAATTCTTGACAAGCTAAAATATTACTATTTAACTTAAATAATAATTCTAACTAATAACAACTACTACTATTTAACTTAAATAATGACTCTAACTAATAACAACTACTACTATTTAACTTAAACAATAACTCTAACTAATAACTTAAACTAGGACTAACAATCAAAATTCAAGTTTATTATCTAACACCCTCTCTTAAACTTGTAATTCAACCTTTAATAACTCCAAGAATAGCTCTCAATCTGCAGAAATCTTCACATTTTAAAGCTCTGGTAAACATATCGGCAACTTGATCTTTAGATGTCACATGCTTCAATTGAATCTCTTCGTTCCCAATGCATTCTCTTATAAAATGGTACTTGGTATCTATATGTTTACTTCTATTATGAAAAACTGGATTTTTTCCCATAGTAATAACAAACTTATTGTCAACAAAAATATTCGTAGTTCCATCTTGTTCAAATTTAAGCTCTTTTTAAGTGAATCCTTTTGCAACAAGTCGAGCTTTATACTTCTCTACTTCTCCTTTTGAATTTTTCTTCATTTTATAAATCCACTTTATTGCTACAGGTTGCTTCCCTTTTGGAGGATCTATCAATCGCCAAGTATCATTCTTTTTAATTGCTTTCATCTCTTCATCCATAGCAAATCTCCATCTTTCGTCTTTGACAGCTTCTTCAAACGTCATTGGTTTCGTATATGCTAACAAACAAAACAGAGTAGAATCATTGATTTCTTCTGTTACTTCATATATTTCTCCTAAATTCTGCATATGATATGGCCTCTTGGAGGAGCTTTGTGCAGACATAATCATTTGAGTTGTTTGAGCTTCACGTGGAGGAGTTTGCGGTGTAACATCAATAACAATTTGATTTTAGGACTTATCTACATCAAAAAATTTATCAAACAAAGGAAGAAATTCATAATTTTCATCTTGTGGTACATTCCACTCCCATAAGCTTTCTTCATCAAACTCAACATCTCTATTAATGATTGTTTTACTATTCTGAATGTCGTAAAATTTATACCCTTTTGAATTTTCAGCATAGCCAACAAATAAGAACTTCTGACTCTTATCATCCAACTTGCTTCTTGTTTCATCATGAGCATGCACATAGCCAATACTTCCAAATACTCTTAAGTGTGAAATACTTGGCCTCCTTCCACTCTATACTTCTTGTGGAGTCATTTGCATTAGACTCTTTGTGGGACTACGATTATTCAAATACACCACATGTGCTACTGCTTCAGCCTAAAACTCCTTTGATATCTTCTTACTCTTCAACATACTACGAGCCATGTCAAGAATAGTTCTATTTTTACGCTCCACAACTCTATTTTGCTGAGATGATCTAGGAACCGTCAAAGAATGTCTAATACCAAGATAATCACATAATTGATTAAATTTAGTCGACGTGAATTTATCTCCTCGATCAGTCCTTGCTTTAATTAGATAACCACTTTCATTATCAACTCGAGCTTTATATTTCTTAAACACTTCAAATGCTTCAGATTTTTCCTTCAAAAGTAAAACCCAAGTCTTGCGAGTATAATCATCAATAAACAATAAAAAGTACCTGTTCTTTTCATACGAATTTGGTGCGATAGGACCATATATATTAGCATACACCAATTCGAGTGGTTGTGTAGATCGAGATAGAGACTCCTTTGGAAAGCTCCTCCTAGACTACTTACCATACATACAACCTTCACAAATTTGATCAGGATGACTTATAAAAGGCAAGCCATGTACCATCCTTTTCTTATATAATAGCTCCAATCTACCGAAATTCAAGTGGCCCACCCTAAGATGCCACAACCATAACGAATCATTCGTAGTAGCTTTTAAACATATGGGACTATCTTTATTGATCTTCAGTATGAACATTTTGTTCTTCGACATTGTCACTTTTGCAATCAATCTGCCTTTTTCATTTCGCATAACCAATCCACTCTTTCTCATCTATATTTTATAGCCTTTCTTCAAAAGTTGTCCAATACTCAATATATTTGTTTTCAAAGAAGGAACATAATAAATATAAGATATAAACTGATGATCTTCATTCTTCAATTTAATCAAAATTTCTCCTTTACCTTTGATTGGAACTTTAGTTTTATCACCAAAAGAAATATTGCCTTTAACAGATTCTTCAAGATTACAAAATAAATCTTTATTACCAGTCATATGATTGCTGGCTCCTGAGTTAAGATACCAAGACTCCTCACTCCTTTCTTTGTCACCATTGCACGTTAATAACAAGGCAGATGCTTCATCATCTTCTTCTTCAACATCAACACAATTTGCGTTTTCTTCTTCATTTGAATTCCATCTACATTCTGCTACATAGTGATCAAATATTTCGCAATTGTAACATTGTATGTTGGATCTTTGACCATGACCTTGTTGAAACGAGCAACCTCTATCACGTCTTCTTGGGTATTGTTGGTGAAAATCTGACTCTTCGTTGTCATTCGAATTATTTCTACTTCCTCTGTCTCTTCCACAATTTCTGAAGTAAATCACTTGTTATTAAAGGAATCACGTAAATTATATAAAATACACAAGAAAGAGGAGGGGGTTTTGAATTGTGTTATCTTTTCAAAAATATTAATCTTTTGAGATTTCTTGAATATCTTTGCACATATCATATGAATACAAAAACACTTTACTAAAGTTGATAAGTATTGGAATCACAAGTAATTTTATCTACTCGTCTAACAACAAGAAAATTAAAGTGTAAGGGTTAGAGAATAGACGCCGCGATTTTATACTGGTTCACCCCAAACCTTGGGCTACGTCCAGTCCTCAGAGTTTGTCTGAGATTTCACTATACTCTTCAACTTTACAAGTATTCTTTCTACCCTTCCAGAGCCTCTTCAGGTCTCTTTCACAAAGTATTCTTTCTGCTATCTTAGCCTCTCCAGGCTCTAGCCTTTCTTTCTCTCTCTAAGAAAGATATTTTTTGAGCTTTACGTTACAGTTGTATTCGCTCTCTTGTTTTGCACTTTGAATACAGAATTTCTCTAAGTGTTGTACAATCAGAATTTTCTCTCTTGTAAAAACGTTGTTTTAGTTTTCGACTAGAACTAGTATTTATAGCCTAAGTCTCCAACTGTCTTTTTGAGAAACTGCTTCTTGAATCTTCTAGAAACTGTTATTTAGTTGAGTCTTGTAACTAACTCCAACTAACTAACTGTCTGACATTCTAGAGTATCTTCCTTTTTGTGTCGTCTAATATTGTCGTTTCGTCTGTTGTTGCACTTCGTCTGTCGTTGCGCTTCGTCTGTTATTGCGCTTCGTCTGTTGTTGCGATTCGTCTATGATGATGTGCATCATTTATTGCTGACGTATCGTCTGAGATGACTAAGTGTTACTTATATTTTTCTGCACACTTAATAAGCTTATCAAAACAATTCATACATTTCTAAGATTATTATTATTTGATTGTCACCAAAATTAGTAGAAGTGAAGTCTTCTTGACTTAACAATTTCCACAATTCCAGCCTCGATCACGACCTTTGTCTCCTCACCCTCTACTATATCCTTGATGTTGATTGTCTTCTTTTTCCTTTAAATTCAACCTCGCCTGCAACTCTTGAGCATCCAGTTCTTCTCTTTTCTTCAATCCCTCTTCATGGGCTTGTAACGAACCCAAAAGGTGATCTATAGACATCGAATTCAAATCCTTTGATTCTTCAATGGCAGTCACAATGTAATCAAATTTTAAAATTAGCGATCGAAGAATTTTTTTAGTCACTCAAACATCTTCCATCGGCTCTCCATATCTCTTTAATTAATTCACAATAGTCAAGACTCTGCCAAAATACTCTTCTATAGATTCAGAATCCTTCATCTTGAGATTTTCATAGTCACTTCTCAAAGTCTGTAGGCGTACTTTAATTACTTTGTCTTTTCCTTTAAAACAATTTTGTAAAATCTCCTACGCTTCTCTTGTCGTAGTTGCAGTAGACACCTTTTTGAACATATTTTCATCTAAGCACATATGAATAAGAGTGAGCGTTTGCTGATCCTTCTTTCTAGCTTTCTGTATCGCTTCCTTTTCTGCTATCGTTAACGCTTCTTCACGTTCCGGATGATTGTAGCCTTTTTCTACAATATCTCACACATCTTGTGATCCTAGCAATGCTTTTATTTTGATAAACCAGTTGTCATAATTCTCCTTGTTAAGTTTCGAAAATTAAAATGGTAACATTCCATTCATCTTGTGTTATGGAGATATGGAGCCCGAAGGTAAAGACGCGCCCCTTTACTTTAGGACTCAAAGAGATGGATGGTGGAAACCTAATTTCTAGCTCTGATACCAGTTTGTTAGACAACAAAAAATACGGAAGAGGCAAAAGAAACAAAAGAATAGAGGCTAAACAATCTTCTGTATTATTAGGTAAATTGCTATCTTAATAAAACATGAAATATGCTCATATAAATATAGGCTTACAAAACCAATTCTTGATAAACTAAACTACTACTATTTAACTTAAACAATGACTCTAACTAATAACAACTACTACCATTTAACTTAAACAATAACTCTAACCAATAACTCAAATTAGGACTCTATATAATTCAAGTTTATTATCTAACAGCTATCTAGGTAGTTTCTTTTCATTCTCATCTTATACTATCATCACTTCAAAACCTAAGGTGCAAAAAGACCTCGACAGTACCCCAAAGGGGCAAACAAAATGCGAAGCTCGTTTTTCTGTTGTAATTAGATCCTTCAACCACTTTGGTTTAATACCCGTAGCCATGGCATTAGCCTGAGGCCGCGGCGATATCACAAGAATATGTGCTTACATGATTAAACTTTAGAACGATAGCTTTCTTTGTTTGTGCTCACCAGTGCCGGCCCTGGGCAGGGGGCCCACTCTCACTAGGGGCCCATCTTCAATGCATTTCAGCAGCATTTATTATTTAGAAGGGTAGTAAATCCTTGGTTTTCAAAGAAAAAAAGTTAATATTAACTAATAAATAACTTCCTTTATTAGCTATATTACCGAGAAAGTTAGCATTAACTTTTAATCTTAGAAGCTAAAT
>JAOQMQ010000004.1:10226613-10241987 GCA_027563845.1 Erythroxylum subrotundum
TAATTAATTATATTTTGTAATTATTTTAATTAATTAGCTTTTATCTTAATTAATTAAAGTTATTAATTAATTATATTATATATTTTTATTAATTACATTTTAATTATACTTTACATTTTAATTCTCAATACAACTTCATCTACTTTGCTAATGTGAGTAATGACTCCCATTCCTCTCAATTATGAGGGGAATGGAGTAATACCCACTAATGGGTAATCAAATCCATTCCTCTCCAATCATAGTTCCCTACCAACCTTCAACTTTCATTTCATTCTCATTCCTTATTTCTCATACCTATAAAACAAGCACCCTCTTAGTTTAGTACTTTCTCAGCGGAAGTGGAAGAAAAGAAATCCTAAAGCTAAAAGCCCGTAAGGTTCAGAATATGGCGGATGGAACTTCTTTTGCAGGCCCAAGATTTTCCACTAATGTTACAATTTGATTCAACTTTAGGTGGTGCAAATACCTGTACTTATTATTTTATATTTCCACCCTAACATTTGTATAAGATAAGGTTGATTTATTCAGCTATGGTCTATGGTTTTCATTTTCTAACTCTCACTTGAAAGTTTTGGTTAAAATCTCCAAGATAAGTTTAATCAAGACTACATTATGTCAAAGATGGATTAAAATTATATTTATATTGATGAATTACAAGAGTATTACTAATAATTATTTGAATGACTACTAATAATAAAGTCAAGCGACATGCATCAATTGAGTTTTATAGTAGGGTTCTTCTTCCACTCCGTCTACAATATGAAGTTTCAGATTACGCTGGCTGATAGATTTTTGGAGGTCGAGCCTTACACATTCTTCTTTACTTTCTTTTTAGCTTCTTTCTTGGCTCAGCAATTGTTTCCTTTACTTTTAAAAGTTTTGAATGTTTGCTTCAGGAAACAGAAACCAGAGCCCCATCTCCCATCCCCATTTGCATCTCTTGTCCCCCCTATGTTTATTTTATTGCAGACAGCAGACTTTAACTCTTTTTGATGAAAATGTATTCCTTTCCACAACGATAATGTAGTGAATTTTGTTACCCTTTTCTTCGCCCCAGTATATTATGTCCCTAAATTTTCCTCAACTTGTATCAATGCATTGATGTCCTGGTAGGGTTTATGACCATATTTAACATTTAAACGATTGTAAGAATATTCAGTTTTAGGTTTTAATGACTAGCAAGCGATCACGTAGGTTCACGAACCATATCCATCTCGCAGACTGATGAAATCTCTGTCTCATTCATTTTCTTATGCGGAAAAAAATTCAATCATGTTCCCTGGAGAGAAACAATGGCAACTACCTTTTGCTATCACAGAAACTTAGGTTTAGAATCCTAGATTGGGTCTATGAAAGGCCGGCCACAAACATCGGATATGTTTTCTGTCTTGATGATTGTTCCTCCAATACTAAAAAATACCCAGATACTAAAACCTGAATAATTAGGAAACAGATTATGTAACATAAAGCCTGCCATATTCAAATATACAAGAGGCATACTTTGAAGATAAATATTGCGTGCATGTGTGTTGAGTGAGCTAATAAAGATATTAAACCTTGGAATATATTGAACTTGTCCAGTTAAGCACTACAAATATTTATCATAGGAAATAGACAGCCAAGCTCACAGTTGTTGCATTTCTTGTCGTAAATAATGATAAGCAAAGGACGCAGGTAAAGAAGAAGAAGAAGAAGGAGGAGGAGGAGGAGGAGGAGAAGAAGAGTGGCAGTCTGGCAGGTGACAATTTCCGGGTCCCCATGGAGAAAAGCCGCTTGACAAATGTCACATCTGTCTGGTTTCAGGCTTTATGGGATTCTTAGGACCCATAAACGTACAAAGATTGCCGTTTCAAATCTAGTTCGTTCGATTATTTATGTTGCTTCACTGTGCAGCTACATGCAACCTATCATTCAGATACTATTCTCTTTAACTTTCTTGCATCAAACTTAGTCTGTCCAAATCAAGTTCTTGTGATACAATGGAAGCGTTAGTTTAGTGATTACGGATGGGACGTGAGGAAATTAATTTTAATCACAACGATTTATAACATACAAAAGAAGCAAAGGGTAAAATACTAAAATGAAGTTCTGAATATATCCCGAAATTCTGGACAAGTAAAAGCTTTTCACTGATCTTAAGTTGTTTCAACGCGCGTTTTTCTTTTCATTCTCAGCCAGGCCCCCTCTTAAACAGCTGTCGGCTGTAGCTGTGATTTCATGGAACGGTCTGACTGTTCTGATTTGACACTTTCATGGCTTGGGCATTTCTGTCCATTTTTGTTTTAGTGAATCAATCGCCGTTTTTTTTTGTTTTTTTGGGTGTAAACTATCCGATTTTCGGCGTCACATGAACAACTGACTAGTCCGAATTCGTCACAAGAGCTCGCACTAAGCAGTAAATAGCTGGCCACGAGTAGTGCTCCATTCCCATGAGTGGGTGTTCGAACCCCCCACCACATTGTCAATCGCCGTTGCAACCTATTTAGTCGAAATTGTCCTCACGTCGTTTATATTATGCAGTATGTATTTCCAAGTAGACAGAGACAGACAGAAGTTGATGCCACCTGGTACAACTTGTGGGGCTAAAGCATTGTCCCAGTGACCCACTTCACTTCCCCCACAGTGCGCCACGTGTTTGCTAAGACAAAAATTAAAAGTATTTATCTGCGAAGAATCATTTGAAGCGAGCGTGTGGAACACGATGTGAATTGAGTGGCGAAGTGTTGATGACGCTCCTAGACGGAGATTAAAAGAGGAATTTGTGAAAAGACAGGCATGTGGGCACGGAAAACTAGCGAGTGAGGAGCGACGGTGACATGTCCTAAAAACCAAAGCTCCGTTTGCTTCGATGCACTGCGTTTACTGTTTCGCTTTCGCTCTTTAATTTGTCTTAAGAAAGAAGGAAAAAGGGGACCAAAAAAAAAAAAAAAAAAAGCAAGAAGCTTACAACCATTAGCCAATTGAATAAACTGGAGGCGTAAGCCTGTAACAGAGTACAGATGGTGTACGATCTCTAGTAGTCTGGGGCTGACAACGTCTGCCGCTGTCTTTCTTAAATAAATGGACATTGGAAATTCCAATGGTTTTCGTTTTCTTAAGTAAATTATATCCACTTAAGTAAGAAGTCTACTCTAGTCCCTCCCTGTCAAAATTGTCTGGTCTGAACTTGCACGTCTATGTCATAAGTTTCTTGTTTCTGACAAGTAGGGAGGGAGGATAGGGTTGTTTGGTCAAGAACGTTACATCCCTAAACAAGTGAACAACCAAATTTCCAATGTTTATCCGAAAATTTGACCTGGGGGCTGGGGCTCACAAATTTCAACCATACCTTTGCCCTTTTGTTCATAGGATTGTCCACCTCTATTAGCACAGGCTCTCTAGCTAAGGGGAGGGAGAGGTCAGGCATTTTTATGAAGGTAAGATTGATGACAGGAGAAAGTAAATTTGACAAAGGGCTATCTGGAAAATGACCTGACGTTGTCCATGAAAGAGCACAAACCCCCGAGGCCAACACCTCTCTCTCTGACTCTCACTTGTCAGCATGTGTTGTGAGTGTTTCTGTTCAATTCTATGCTTTACGTTGAGAACACAAATTTTAAAAACTAAAGAGCACAAAGAAAAATGATCAGACGAGCTGCTTTTCAGTAAAATCATTAGCCACAGCAGAGAGAGAATATATACACAAGAATTGTGCTTTACTTTTTCTGTGAACACCTACTGAGTATCCATCACATCCCAACTTTAGTTACTTGCTATACAGACAAAAAGAGAAAGAAGAAGAAGAAGAAGAAGAAGATATGAACGCTTGCAAAATGACACCGCTGATTCCTTCCTTATATTACGAGGCAACATATTTTTATTTTCACTTCCGAAAATTGAATTGAATTGTTAGTGTTATATCTGCGAACTGCTCCCTTGCCCTGCATAAAGGAATGCTGTTAGCTTCTTCAAGTTACGTAACACAACTTTTTTAAGGTACTAAACTTCAGTTTTTGGTACCTTATTACTATCATCAGCCTAAGGAATGGTTAATTTTCTCGTCAGGATGGGTACAGAAGAAACAAAAAGTAAACCAAGCCGCAACCGTGTGGAGTCAACAATTAAAGGACAAAATTTGCATAACCTGTACCAAGTGTGATGATAGAAAAGAGTTGAGGAAGATTAGATTTAGACTAGTTAAATGAAGAAAAAAAAAGGAATGGAAAAGTTACAGGAGGGCCAACCTTTCATTAAACAGAATATCTCACGAGATTCAACGCAGAGTTTCTCACTGCAGCTGTTCCCACCTGCAAGATTGGGGACCATACAACATATAGGAAATAAGAACCAAGAACAAGAAGGGATCTTCTCAGCCGAAAACTTTCACTGGAAAGTGAAAGGTAGATACATCAATAATTCCAGAAATGCGCCGTGTATATCCTTTTAGCTGTTTTCGGTTGACTTCTACTATTCAACATATTTGGAACCAAACAAAAGATCAATAATTGGTTCGGCTACAATATATACACGCTAATTTGTAAAGCCTCAAGACTACATCTCCAACTTATTTTCTTTTATATCTCAGCTTTTTTTATTTATTCTATTGCAGCCATAAATAAATAAACAGTTCAGCAGAGCAGACAAGCCTATTAACAAGAACAAGGTCTAAAATTCTTTGGCAGAAATGAAAACGAATCTTGCCAAATGTCAGTTTACTTAATAAAATGAACCAGAAACATGTGGCAGATAATTCATCAGGTACCTGGGGGATAGTGCAGCAATGCGTGCTTCATATATCTAAAGTGAATTGGCTCTCTGGTGCAAGTAAGAAAGTGGACTCAATAAAAATTGAAGCCAGTGTATCCATGCGAGTGTGGCAGCAACTCTTCTACCTCAACCCTGGAACTGGAACAGCTCGTGCTTTTCTTAATTCGGCTGCGATTTATAGACTCAACCTCAGCTAAAAATATGCTGTAAACTGGCCTATGATCGGAGAATCTGGACTCCCCACGAACATAAGATAACTGAGTGAGTCCTCTTCCATACCACAATATCCGGTCACACCTAAAATATTCACCTTCTACAGATTATTTTCTCTAAAGTTATATGGCACTCCAAAATCCAACAAAAATGGGATGTTGTGGAGAAGGTTACCAGGCAGGAGTTCTTCGCTTTTCCCTTGGATGCCTATCGTCGCCTGCATATCTATCTGAGTTGTTGGAGTATTTGTATGTTGGGGGGAAATATATACTTCCCTCATTCCATCCCTCAAAGACTCTTCCCTGTCTCTGCTCTATTCTAAGCTGAAGATGAAAACTGAAAACATGAGTTTCAAGACCTCTTCATACAAAGTATAAAATTCCAGGTTTAATTGTTGACATACTTGGTCATTCTCTAGTAATGTCCCCCAGTTGCGCATATCTACAAGAGCCTTTACATATCGATAAGGCAAAGCAATCCTATAATTCAGATCTCCAAGCCAAATAATTCGACTGCCATCAACATAGTCATACTTTAGACGCATAATTAAGGTGAAAAAGGAAATTGAATGGACATAATATATAAGGCCTTACTCATGTTCAAGAATTGTTTGCGGCGAGTTATCATCCCCTATCCCATGAACTCTTGGAAACCTCGTCTTCCTAAGAATCTCCATGACATCGGAGTTTCTTCGCAGTTCATCTCCATCCTTTTGACCAGAAGTTAAATGAGTACAAATGAAGCAAAAGCTTGTCTGGTGCAATGACATGCTAATAGAAATCGAACCCTGCAAAATCAACAGCATAATATTGCTGCTATTTTAATATACTCTTCTGACCTCAAAAGCCAATAAAGTTTCTACTCAACAAATAAATACCTTGTTTCCAAGATAGCCCATCAATCCTCGCCCAACACAAGAAACTTTCATATTGCGCACAAAGTCTCGCAGATCACTCTTCACCCATACGGTTAGAAATATTCCAACCATTTGCTTGCTAGCAACTAAACAGTACCTCGATTGCCCAGTTTGCCTTTCTTCCGTAGTAACTGATCCACTGTATTCAATTGGTGAATAGTGCGCTGCAGATGGTGAATCTGGAGGTCCATTCTCATCATCAGAAGAACCCCATGTGAAGTTAGGATCGTAATCACTCTGTCTACTTCCAAACATAACCCTGTCACAAACACTGAAACGTCGATCCAGTCTTGGTTGTGGCGCTGACATTTCAGCATCCATTCTCATACTACGGCTTAAAGACTGAAAGGATCGTCTATGGAAGAAAGATGAAGCCTTTTGCCTAGTTGACCCCTCAAAGTCGGCATCAGATTCTACTAGTGGATCAGGGATTGGAGATGGAGTGCGACAACCACCGCTAGTGTCAGGAAGGCTGTTCAGAGTCTTCCTTATGAGAGCCAGCCACTTTCTTGCTGGGCCATTGTCTTCTGTGCCCAAGACATTGCCAGCATTCAGAGGAACAATCTCTTGAAATCTGAAGCACAGTATTCCGATAGATATGTCTCAATCCAAAACCAGTTGCATTGTTTAGAAAATGAGAAAGGAAATATTTTGTAAAATTGCACCAACCCAAGAACATATACGTCAGCAGGCGGAGAGGTGTGGAGCCAATCTTCAAGACTCAGATAATTCGGAGGTGACCTTCCAGCCACATTCCATGTAGCTACAAAAATCCTGCCTCAGCAGCAATTAAAACTCCGGTCAAATCCAACTCTTGTTAAGAAGCAAAGTTATAAAATTCCATAAAGACTGACCATACCTGTAACTGTGCAAATCTGTTACTTGGGCAGCATCAAGGTCTATCTTCCCTCGCCTTAATCGATCGGAGTGTTTCTTGTTTAATCTTTCTGCACATAAAAATAGATATTTTAGAGAGATTTTTTCTGAAAATCAGGAGGAATGAGTAAAATGAGATAGAAGAGTAACAATTTTAATTATCAGTTAACTTTTCAAAAATTTCTGAGAGTTGAAAGATTATTGTGGTCCAAAGTAGCACGGGGTTGCCTGGTACTGAACCTGTTTTACTTTTCTTGATGGTGCATGCCTCCCTCTCAAAAGAGTTGTTCCTCCAATCTTCATCACCACCTGAAAAAGAAACACAATAAAGTGGTTAAAGCTGTGGTCTTTATACTGCTGAAGCATCAGGCATACACATCGGAACATGAACAAATAAAAAAAAAAACATTCTGATTAAACACACAAAAACTAAAGTAAAAGAGAATGAAAGAACTTCTGGTGAAGAAAAGAACAATTTAGGAGATCCTGCACTGCAATCTAATGTAGCGGGAACAAACTAAATCCAAAATTATTTGTACGTGAAGAACAACCAAAGATTCAGAGTAGAAAAATGCACTGTTTTCCGGCGCTACAAGTATCTACCAAGTTGCAGTGAGAAAACCCATTTTTTATTCTTCAATATCCAAAGGTTGAAATTTCAATTTCCAGAAGATGAAAATAGTAATCACCTCCATGAAAGACATCGTCCGCCTGAAATTCCTCAGCTTTGCTCTTGATATTGAACCACTTCTTGACCAATGTCTTGGGCCATGAAAGCTTCTCAACAAGATAGACACAGTTAGTTATGGAGAATACCGAAGTAAAGATTTTGCCTTTTAACTATGACTGGGCATTTCACAGACCTTGCTTTTCTTCGAGTTCCCATCTCTCATTTTTTTCTCAAATTCATATAGTCTTCAAAATATATTCCAAGGAAGATGAAGAAGTGTTTGTCTCTCTAAAATATCACCAGAGATTTTCCTGATGATACATAGAATAGAATGTTAAAGTTGAGCGATCAAAACAGACACAAATCTCAAGAATTGCCCTCAAAGCAAGATTCTGTTTCTTTTACTCTGTTTCTAAGAGAGAGAGCTGTGAATGAGCAGAAGCTTGGGTGAAGACAAAAACCAAAGAGAAAATGGAACCGATGACTGAAGAAAGTGAGAAGAAGAGAAGTAAATAGGAAATGGTCAGTTAGCTAAGGCAATGAAGAGGAAACAAAGAGAGTCACAGCTGATCACCATTTTATAAAGGAAGGTGAAATCCTACAAGACCAAGTTGCCCATTTAGGATCTTCTCTATCTCTTCTCGTCAGTGTGTATCGTCCGGAGAAAACATAGAAAATGAGGAAAAGAAGTGAAACAGAAAGAAAGGCAATTCAAAACAGAAAGAAAGAGAGGGAGAGTAATAACTGATGCGTAGAAGTAAAGACAATGTGAGATTGTGATAGTAAAACAAGACAATGCAGAGGAAGAGAGAGAGAAAGAGCAGAGTTTCTCTCGATGTAACAAAAAACCTCGTTCTGGGTACAGAGCAAAGTATCGAATTTGAAGAGAGAATAAAGTGCAAGTGGAAGAGTGAGTCCTCTGCCTTCAAATTTTCACCCTACTACTCCAAGCCCCAAGGACAGCACTCCAATGAGGCCAGTTAATAACAAGAAGTAGTCTGTTTTTTTTTTTTTTTTTTGCCCTTTTAACAAACAGATGTTCATCTGAGTCAGCCAAGCCTCTCCGTTCCAATCCAAACTCACTCCCAGCACAGATAAGCAGGTTTTCTTATTATCTTCAAATGTTGTGCTGTAAAAGAAAGGGCAGTTAAAGCAGGAATGCAAGAAATAAAGGTGTAGGCCGTGTGGGAGTGAATGGCTTACCCTTTCTCCGTTTATGTTCTCTATAAATATCCCCCACAAGACAAATTGCTTATACTTTAGGCCTACATGGATCCTGTTCTCCTAGTAGGTGATGTGGATGATAAAAACTAAAAAGGATCAAGGGAATTTTTGTATGCAAGAGGATGTTGCCTGCCTCTTGGGGTTGGGGGGATTTTGTGTGTAGCATTTTTACTTTAGAAGCAAATGTATCCCATTTGGGAACTTTCTTTGCTGCTTTTTAGTAGCCCATGTGGCTGTTTGCACCTATACAATTTTTGATTTTGAGGCTCTTTTTGACTCAATCAAGACTGCTGTCCAAGCGATACAAGACAGTTTTTTTGATGCTTTTCATTTCAAGGGACTCTATTCTCTTAATCTTATAAGCTGGTTTTTGTGCTTTGTAGCCTTCCCACGAGTGGACATGCATACATGCATATAATTTAGTAGGATCTTGTTTAGGCCATTTAAGGGTCCTAGCTCAGCTCAACTCAACCCAACTCCAGCATAGGTTTTAGTGCATCTATCTGTTAATTGCCTAGCTACAACAAAGTGATTTCTTGGTTTATGCTTAGTACCACATGCCACATGTGGGAGACTGTGTCTAGATTCACCTAGCCTAGTCTTAATTCCCATCAACTAAAGTATTAAACTAATGCAACAAAGCCACGCCCCCTTGCTTCTTCATCCATCTATCACCCCCAAATAGGGAATCCCCAACTACTTCTTCCACTCACATTACAACAAGCCATTTGGCTCCCATTATAAGCTTGTCTAATTTGTTCCTCCTGTTCTTTTCTTTCACCAACCTGGCTACCTATTCTCATGGGAAGCATTCCATTTTGCACATAATTAAGCTTAATCAATGTTATTAGGTGGTTGGATGTTGGATTTTCTTTTGTATGATCTCTCTGTTTTTTCTTGTTGGGTGAGGATAGAGCCTAAAGCGTAGAACCAACTACAGATTCTCTGAATCCTTAAAATGATTCGAAGGAAACTTAAATAATATTGAACTCCAAGACCTGGGATTGTGGATATCTGAAAAGCTAGTTCCGATACCAATGTTTCTACGTATAAGATAAGGGAAAATCATTGCTTACTTAACTTGAATGTATCTGAAAACTGATTGTGGAGTATTTCTAAAAATTGTAAAGAGGTAATGTCATGTGGATAAACAGTAAGTTTGTCTTAGAACACGAACATTTTGATGTAAGGCACACCAGGATAGGTAGCTAACAGGAGGAGCATAAATTGAGGGGTCACGGAGGAAAAATTCCAGCAATGGAGGAAATGTGAGCAATGGTATGGGGGCCCTCGAGTGAATTGGTTTATGGAGAGGGCAATAGGGGATTCTCCTATAACATCAAAAATCTTTCTACCTTATCCTCTGGCTAATTGCCACGTGACATCCTTTTATCATTTTCATTGAATGTCTTGTTCTTCTGTTTCTGTAGGGTAACGCGGCAGTCAAAAGGCTTGATTTTGTTTTTATGTTCTTCCTTTACCTTCAATTAAGTTTGGGCAAATTCCATGGAGTGGTATGCCCTGGCCTTTCTCAAATACATCTTACTGTCATGGAGACAGACATCTCCATTGTTCTTAACCATTTCAAGAACAAAGGTTTGTCAAACTTTGTTACGAAACCACCACAATTTCATAGCATTTTCCGCTACACTCTCCCGCAATTCAATTGAATCTGAACCTTACCCCTAATATAACGTTTCTAGTTGCCTTCCTCTTTAAAGCGACATGCAAAATGTATCTAACCTCCTATCCTATCTAATATGAAAGCTCAAGCAGTTTTGTAGTTATTGCATCGGACAACACTAGCAACAGGTTGTTTTTATCTACATCGGATGGGATCCTGCCGCAGGTAGATTTCATTCATTTAGACACAAATTTTAGTTCATTCTCCATCTACATAGGCTCCTGATTTACAGGACCCAATCGTACCTATCCCCTATACTCACAACTAACTACATAATAGATTGTTAAATCAAAGCAATTATGGAGCACAGTGTTTCTAAATTGCAGCTTCCCAGAAACAATAACACTTGTGGTTTGTTAAAAGGTCTCGACTTTCCACAGTCTGAAACAATCAAGAACTTAAACTACTACCAGAATTTCCTGTCACTCAAGAATTACTCCCTTCATCCACGACAGAGACTTGGGATCCATTCAAGAACTTGATGAGAGATGATCTGAACACAATAGTGAACTGCTTCTGTGCTCCTGGAAACTGAAGGAAACCAGATCATGGACCACGAGCTGAGGCGAAACAGAAGCAGCCAGTAGATTGGCCTTCAGGTATCATACCACCACCTTTGCTTGTATCTATACCTTCTAGTAGCCTTACTACCTCCTCCATGTCAGGGCGTTTCTCTGGATTGGCGTCCCAACATCTTCGCATCACACTTGCAAATGAACTTGGGCAACATCTGGGAATTTCAGGCCTCAAATTCTGTAAAAAGAAGTTTCAGGGTTGATCTCATTAGAAGAAACTGGCACATTCAACCTAGAACATATACACCCACCCTCCAAATTCTAATGCTATGATTAATACAAAAGCACATAAGTATCAGAAATAGCTCATCCATTTTGGAGAAATTACATCTAAGCCTTCTTAACATGGTAAAGAGCTAAAAAGAGAAGATCTCATATTTAAGTTACTTATGTTTTGGTTCATTTATTTGTATGAAGATACTTGATAGGGCCATTAAGCCCTGGGTTCACCCCGGCGCTGCACTTATTCAGTTCAAGAGTAGGCCAATAAAAGGCTTGGGAAGATCAGAAATAGCTGTTAGTCCATAAATTATAGTAAAAGACAGAACTTAGTACAGGGTGGGATGTCACATGATAAATTAAAATGCGGATACAACCTGTCGTACAACAGCTGATGAGATATCAGCAAAACTGAGATCAGGGTAAGGCATGTCACAGCAATAGATTTCCCACAAGCATATGCCAAAGCTGTAAACATCACATTTCCTATTGTAAGGCTTGCCATCAAGGACCTAAACACGTTACCACTTTTATCAGCTTTCAGATGTAGCAATGATATGATCAAAGAGGAAGAAATAGTTACCTCAGGCGCCATATAACCAAGAGTACCAGTTTCCCCTGTCATATCTCTGGGATTTTGAGCTTCAACACGAGCAACGCCAAAATCAGCAATTTTCAGATTTCGACTAACATCTAGCAGCATATTCTCTGTTTTAACATCCCGATGTACAATCCTTTCAGAGTGAAGATAGCTTAAACTGCAAAATCAGACCAAGCAACATGGAATATGTAAATTAAGCTTGGATGAGAAAGTGCCTTAATTAAAAATCTATACGTACCCCCTAGAAAGGTCCAAAGCAAGTTGAATCACAATCTTAAAGGCAATTTTCTTTCTCCTATTTCTGATTAGATATTTCTTTAGTGTCCCACCTGGAAGATACTCAACAACAACACAACATGCCCTGGAAGGAGGAGTATCATGGCAGTCATTCGCAGGGGTTTGGGAAGGGATCTTAAGATTTGAAGTTCCCATTGAGGCTCCAACAAACTGTAATAGACAATTCTAGTTATCATCTGTAAATTAAGCATCAAGAAAGATTGTAACCCGAATCCCAGAGTTAGAAGAATGCACAAAAATGTAGACAACTAATCAGGGATAATTTAAGTAATCACTGCACATGAAATCCACTGCTTGAACCAATGATGTAATGTGCACATGGAAGGAAAATGGTATGCCATGAGAAATGATGAGACAGAAGATCTGTTTTACCTTAGTAACATTTGGATGATCAAGTTTGTGCCAAACAGCAACTTCTTGTTTGAATGAAGCTCGAAGAGCAGCAGTTTCGGCTGCAGTGGCCATCCCATCCTCACCCCAGTCCAACACTTTCACTAGAATGATGGATAAGGAAATATAGGAAACAAAAATGTTATCTAGGGATGTAAGTGAAATCTTACAGTAAATGGTAAAACGTAAAAGTTATAGTACATGATATTATCATGTAGAATCAAATTGAGATATCATTAATTACAACAGGGTTGACCTTTGGCATAAGTGTCCAATGAACTATGATTCACAAATCACAGCGAAAGTAATGTAAAGTCTAGTAACATTCAATGAAATTGAGATATTTTTTATAAGTAATGATGAATGACTAATGTTGCAATCCTTTCATGAAACTAGGAACTAAGGTGATTCATTCTTCATACCAAAGAAAATATTTTTAGGTTTACAAGGCAACACATATACTAGTCAGCAATTTTCAGAGATCAGAAAAGGTAGGATGAGCAACCCAGATGTGCACTTTAAGTAGAAATACGGAGCAGTTGCAAGCCAATTTGTTGTCTCTGTGGTTACCTAAAGGTGAATCTGGAGAGATAAACCTCATTAAATTTCTTAATGTTATCAATTTATTATACAACGGCGAAGGTTTTCAATTGAAAGAGGGCATAATCAATCGACTTCTAATTTAGCCAACCCACGAAAACTGAGTATTTCCTCCAGAGCTAGAATTTGATCATCAACCAGAATGGTTAAACTTGTCCAGCTAGGCCTGAATCAGCTTCAGCATTCACTTATTTATCCTGATTCACTCGAGGCACATGAGTTGAATGGAGACTATCAGAAGCAAAATCTCCTAACTTCTTAATGAATCTATTCTTCAGTCATACAAATGAAATGCTTAGAGAACAGTTGTTGGAGCTTGTGTTATTAGCTTAATGTCACTTATCACCTTTTATTATCACAGGTAGCAAATTTAAACAACTAAATCTAAATTTTACTTTCTCCATAGAATAAATAAAGCTATATAAACCCACGGTCTCGATCCTAGGCCAACCACCTGAATTCCTCGAAGTCACCAGACTTCAACGAAAAACAAATCCCCTCGAAAAATACTCGTCCAAAGTGCATGTAACTGAAAATGTAACTGAAAATAACTCCTACCCAGCTCTTCACTAGAATTTAAACAAACAAAACACAAGCGGTATAGATAGATGATAGAAGAAGAATAAAAGGATTACCGGCAACATCCTGGCCATCATAACTGCCCTTATACACAGTTCCATAAGTCCCATGAGCTATAACATACTTTATATCTAATTTCCCCAACTGAATCTCCCACTCCTCTTTCTTTTCAGGCGTTTCCCCGTCTCTGGTCCAAGCTCGACTCAGGTGCTTCTCTAGCTGGATGTCCCAGTTCTTGAAATCTATCTTATCTGCTCTAAAGAACATTCCTTTATCGCTAATACTACCCACATCATTCACTTTTGAACCCAAGCTCATTCTTTCAGCATCTGTCTCATGGGTATTGAACTTTTCAGGTTTTAAAGCATCCCCAACTGCAGTCCCGTTGCTTGATCCCATGTTTATAACCCCTTTCTCTTGCTTCAGGAAGCAATTAAAAGAGTAATTGAAGCTGAAAGAAGGAAACAGAAGCCAAAAAGATAACACTTTCTGCCATCATAGAGACGAAAACCTCAAAAACCCAAGAAACAGAAAGCCATTTTTTTTCCCTTTACCTAGTTGCATTTCACAATAATGGAATTCAAAAATGAAAAAAAAAGGCCAAATCTTTATTTGGAATTAGAAGAAATATAAAACAGCAAAGTTAGACCAATTCAAGAAAAAAAAAATCAGAAAAATTTTGAGGAAAGAAGCAAAGGAGAGAGGGAGTGATGTGTGGAGGGGAGGACAGTATAACAAAAGAAAAGAGAAATAGAGAATAAAGGGAACGTGAGATGAGATACTTTGGGAGAGAAAGAGTTGGAGCGAGAATTGTGGCCTAAAATACTTGCGTGACTGTTTCAAAAAACACAAAAAAGCCAATCCCACACTCACACACATGTATCTGTGCTTCAACTCATCGTTACGCTGTTCCGTACATGTACCTTTTAATTAACGGACTTACAGGTCTCTCTTAGATTCTTATCTTTTCCTTCTCACACTTTCTCTTATTCTTATTTGTTGTCATCTTTTAATACCTTCTTAAGAATTATGTTAATAGATTATATTTGCGTGATAAGAGATAACATTGTAGAATCTCAATAAGACTTCGCAGATACTAAAAACGGAAATATCTTCAAATTTGATGGATTCTTTTTAAAAATAACAAATGAAATAAAAATAACTTCTTTTCTCAAGAGATACTCATTTGTAAAGATTAGTCTAAAGTTGTTAGCGTCCCAACTGCTTGTACTTTTCAGAAGATTTTTAAGAATTGAGTTCTAGGAATTCCATGCACCTCAATTCGCACATGCGTGAAAAGGGAATTTCGTAGTTCTATAACTCTATTGGATTAAGACATCGGTTGAATTGAAAAGCAAAAGCATAAGCATGGGTTTGTTTTTATTTTATTTTTTATTTTTGGTCTTAAATTTAATAAAAATACCTAATTGTTTCAGTTTTTTATTTCTACTCTTAGTTTTTATTTCTTTCAAAAAGTAATTTTATTTTCTATTTTTCGTATTCTGATTTACTATTAATTAACTATTAATATTAATATAAATTAGTTAATTAATTAAAATTATGATCCTTTTCAGGAATAGTAATATAGCTAACTTGGTCCTCGTTCCTTCGCGGTTGGTATACAAACAACCCCGTCGTTTGCTGGGTTGAACTTGAACAGTCCCCTTTTTCTTAGCGATAAGATGTTGCCTAGTCAAATTTCGCCTATCCACGGAAAATTCATTCCTGACATATTCTATATAGTGCAATTGAATATTATTAGGTGCAAGTGATGGTTTTGAAAA
>JAOQMQ010000004.1:10246211-10259096 GCA_027563845.1 Erythroxylum subrotundum
AGGGATTTGAACTTATTCTATATGATCTATATACAGCCTATATCTCAATATAATCTAGATACAACTGTATAGTATCTATAGAAGAATATTAGTATATCACCAACACAAGCTTTAACTTTACAGATCTCTACAGTTTTTTAAGTTTTGCAAGATCATTCCCCCACCACCCCTTCCAAACCAAAAGGAAAAATTAAAAGAAAAGAATGTATCATAGATGCCAAAAAAAGAACAAAACTTATATGACTCATCAGTTATACTGTTCTTAAGCTGTTACATGTCAATTTGAACATGACTTTTATTAGGGTAAAATATTAACCTGATAGGGGAACCTGCGCTTGACTAATGGGAAGTGGTTCTCCATTTGCAACACGGATTTGCCACTCTACAAGATCTTGGCTGACAATCATCTCCGTGACAGGATGCTCAACCTACAAAAGAGTATAGGATCTCTAACACTATTTTGTTGATGTTGCAGAATCCAAAAAAACACGCCTATAAAGTGAAGTAGCACCTGAAGGCGAGTGTTCATCTCCATAAAATAAAATTGACCTGAAACAGTGTCAACTATGAACTCCACAGTGCCAGCATTGTGGTACCTAACTGCCTTTAAATGTGTGAGAGAAACTAGATATTAGTGATTTTTAAAAGGTATATGACAAGAATATTTAGCCAAAATTTAAGAGGAACTATGCAGAAGCCTATAGCCAAACAAATGAAACTTACGAGTTGCAACTCTGAGGTCAGAGCATACCTATCCCAAAATGATACTGCTCGGAAAAAGGTCATTTCACTTTTGTCAAACAAAAAGATAAAGGAAACACTACTTTGATTACACGTCTCCATATTCATTGCAAGGGACTAAAAATTAAACATAAAGGAGAAAAGACTTCGTGGAACAATAACTCACTAATATGAAAATTGATAATTTATATTATCCAGTCTAATCAGTCTATACAAGTGATCCATTCTTGTAAGGAAAACATGGATATGAATGTCTACTGATAATATGTTTGTTAACAAGTTCAAGAAACGAGCATCACCTTGGCTGCAGATACAGCTGCCTGACCTACGTGGGAGCGGAAATCATTGGTAACATTTGGCTGCTCCAGGGAGAATAAATTACAAATCTGCCAATCTGAAACAAGAATCTAACTTAGAACCAGAGAAGAAACATTACAGCTGGAGCTTCTTCAATTATTTTCTGATGTCTTCTTTGCACGCTGCAATCTCTTTCATACAAATGCAGTACATTGCCATATTTGTCCCCAAATATCTACAAGCACGTAAGAAACTGAAGCTATCAATACCAAAAGATGATAGATAATTAATTTTTTTCAATTATAAACTATTAGTCAGTGACATCAGAAAAATTATTCTCATCAGTGAATTGATCTTAATTGATATATAAGTCAAGATGGACATACCTGGACTTCTATGTGTCTTGGCTGTGTGATATATTTCTCCAGCAAGATTGTATTTATGCCAAAAGAAGCAGCAGCTTCTCGTTGTGCCCCCAAGAAAGAATCAACAAATTCATCTGGACATTTTACTATCCTCATCCCCTAAAAGTCTGAACAGTTTGAGTCATCTAGAAGAGAGTAACATTCAACTTCAAAATATTCACAGGTGAAGATCAGATCTTAAAGAAAGTTTCATTAAATTCAACATTTTTAGCTTTGTTCTCTCAGATGAGGGGCGAGGATGCACATTGGTCAAGTATAGACGCATGGGTCATACTATCAAATTAATTTACTACAAGATATAATTTGGTTTCTTGTAATAATCAATAGTCAGTTATCCTTGCATCTTTAGACTGTTGAGAAACACAAAAATGCCCCTGTTATTTCCAACAGTTCTGCATACCTTTCCTCCTCCTCCATGGGTTGGCTTTATCAAGATAGGATATCCAATCTTCTCTGCTTCTGCCTTCATAACCTCTATATCTTGTTCTGTACCATGATATCCAGGAACTAATGGTACCCCTGCAGCGCCCATTATCCTTTTTGATGCACTAACAGATACACAAGATATTCATTAAAAACTAAATATCTACAAACAATCAAACAGCAACTCCAATTGGTGATAAATAAAAACAGTGGAAAACAGAATTAACGGTAATATAATTCTGTATAATACATGATCAAATGAACTCATTGAAATACCCATGAAAGCTTAACATGACCAAATAAAAAAACAATTGAACTAACAAAGAAATGAGTATGTACCTTTTATCACCCATATCCCGGATGGCCGAAGAAGGAGGGCCAACAAAAGTGAGACCCTTATCTTCACAAAGCTCAGCAAAAGCAGCACTCTCTGATAAAAATCCATAACCAGGGTGGATGGCCTAATAAATCAAAGCAAATATCCACTCTGAAAACCATGTCCTTTGATGTTCAATAAATAATAGGCAATCAACTATCTATCACTATCATCTAAATTCTAAAGCATCCAACTGACATTGGAAACAGTAATAGTCATTACAAGTAGTGCACCAAATTAGTAGCTAAACAAAGTTTCTGAAGGTTAACCTGTGCACCAGTACGAATCGCAGCCTCAACAATCGACGAAGCATTCAAATAACTCAACCTCGCAGGAGGAGGACCAATAAGAACAGCCTCGTCAGCGGATTTCACGTGGAGCGAGTCCTTGTCGGCGTCGCTGTAAACGGCTACCGTACGAATTCCTAGTCGCTTGGCAGTCTTCATGATCCTACAAGCAATTTCGCCTCTGTTAGCGATCAAAATCTTCTCTATTGGCTGCAACGTCCTCTTGTCGCTATGAGAAGATGACTCCGTCGAGAAGTGTCTGGAGAAGTTAAGGACCAGTCCGCGGTGGAGCTTGCGACGGAGAATTGCCGCCATTAAGGCCATGTTTCAAATGATTTGAATGAGCTAGACAGTAGATGAAGAAGAGAAGGAGGAGAGAATGGGTAGGGTGCGTATGGTCATTTGGCAGGGGTCGTTTGGGGGACTAGTTGGTTCTGTGGATATTAGATCTGATGTGGTGCTGATTAATACATTATCCAGATCTGGAATATTTTTATTTATTTACATTTGTTAGAGCTTTTTTATATAAATATCGTATCTTTTCCATTGTTTTAGTATAGCGATAATCATTTCAGAGGATTCCTATTGGTTCGACTCAACTAAAGTTAGCAAACAAAACTTGTACACGTATCTCGTCTGAGATATGCACATGTAGGATGTAGATTGACACTATTAGACTAAAAACCACACCAATTTTTTTTTAAATGTGATTTCATTAATTTTACTAAATTTTTAATATCTTAAAAGTTTTGTGAGAGGCACTAATGTTTTTCAAAAAGTTCAAAACTATTCGAATGATAAGATAATTTCTAGATACATTCATATTTCATTATGTCCAATTGAGAATTAGTAAATTACAAGCTATTATGTATTGAAAATATTGATTTTATTATATCTAAATATTATTATTTTACATTAAAAATATATTAACATTTAATATCTTGCATATAATATCTTATTAATAACAACTTTTACTTTTCAAAAAAAATAATTTTTGCATAGTAATCCTTGTTCAACACCCTAGCTTCTTCTCTTTGAACTCCTTATAATCATCTTCTTGCTCATTTTCCCTTTTTTTGGCTCCATATAATTAGGGATGTCAATTTTGACCTGCCAACTTGGCCTGACCTGATTTTGGCTCTAATTGACTAGGCCACGGGCAGGCCACGGGACCGTAACTATATATATTTTGCATCTCACTCCCTCAGCTTCTCTCTTTCCCTTTCTTAACTCTATTAAGGTTCTTCTTTCCTTTATCTTTCTCTTTCTATTTTTGACAAGATATCAATAAGGTTTGAAACTTTCTTGCTTTTCCCTATAACTTCTCTCATCCCAAATCTTCCCCTTTTAAGCTCTTTCTCACCAACTCTTTCACTTGAAAGTGCCACTCCTTAACCTGATCCCCACTCATCTCAGTTGAGCTACTCATCTTCTGCCCCCTAAACGTTTTTAGCTACAAGTTGTAAGGGATTCAAGTTTAGAATATAAACCCTTCTACTCAACTATTGAACAACATTATGGGTACCATTTCGTACCACCTAGAGAACAGTACCAAAAACATTGATATCGTATCAATTACAAATACCAGTCGATACCGAGTGGTACTGGCTGGTACCGAGTGATATTGGCTACCCAAAATATCGAAAAATTTTGGAACTAAATAACAATTTTAAAATTTTATGGACTAAATTGAGGGAAAAAAAACTAAAGACATCAAACCTGAGTTCACTCTTCTTCACTTCAATAACAAAACCCACTCGCTATCTTCACGGGGCCACCATCCCACTCTCAGTCACCTGCGCACACCCGTCTCGCTAGGATTGTGTTCACTGTCTTCACACTTCCTCTACCGCGAGATTGTCTTTGCTACCTCCACCTTACTGGGACTGAGAACTGCTCACTATCATCAACCTGACCTAACTTGACTCGATCTGACCTATGACTCTCATTAACTTGACTGCAATTTGTTTGATATTTTTTTGTGTTTTAGGTTGCTTGTTCTGCTCTGAATTGCAATTGCATTATATTTTGGTTGTTTCATATATATATTGTGAATAATTTATAAAATATGCATTAGGCAATTTGGGCTTGGAAGTTGGAGTTGGTTGTATGAATTGTGTATAGTTTAATAACATTTAAGTATTGTGAATTCATAAAGCAATGTTATAACATTGCTCTTGATTAGCTTGAGGATCATTAAATAGTAGCATTTAACACGTTGGAACAAAAAACTTCCAATACAAAAGAGTATTATACCATTTGTGTGTATTGCAATAAGCCATCAAAAGATAAGGGACTCACCAAATTAAAGAAGCATTTAGTTGGGATCAAAGGTGAAGTAGAGCCTTGTAAATACCAGGCTCATTAATAATTGTCCTATATCCGTTGGAGATATAGGGCTCATTTTACATAGTGAGAATTTGGCTCTTAATCACTTTCCGAGCTATAGGCTCTTTTTCACATTCTGAGTTTTAAGCTCTTTTTCGGTGGCTACTCCTGTCACAAATACCTTTATCTTTCATGCATTCATGTAATGAAATGCATCACATATTTTCAATTAGTCACATGATCTCATTTACATATTCTCATATACATTCTCATCAGACCTTGGTCTGACATTCAGAGAATATGTTCATCATGTTCACATATAAGTAACAATTCAATATCTCATTTATACATCACAATCATCGGACCTTCATTATCCAGACTTCAACAATTAAATCACATTCATAATCATTCAATACATAATATGAACAACAAGCAATAAAGTAAGACCATCTAGGGCTACTCACAGTACGCTTCATATTAGCATTAGCTTTCATGTTCCGGAAACGTCTGGATGCGGATGTTCTATCCTGTATCATCATTATGCAAAACACATATTGCACACACATTATTAATTGCACAATCACATAAACATTCAGTTTTACACATATGTATATGTGTAATGTATAATGCATGCTCAATGACAATCCCGGGTATATTTTCTAAATTCACATCTTATGCTCGTTCCTATTTCATCATTCATATATGTCTAATTAAACTTAGATTCACACTTCATTTGTATATGATCATTCTAAATTCACCATCCAATCTTTATCCTTTATATGTGTCTAGCTTATTCTTATGCTTACACCTAAAGAACACTTAGTTCTTCTAATGTCATAATCCAATTCTCGTCATTTCTTTTCTAATATTATATGCTCTTATAATACTAAATTCTCATTCACCTTTACTTAATACATATTACTCAACTCCTTTGGATTATAACTATAATCATATGCACATCTTCATTCTCACTACACTCATATCTTTGATACTTTGATATCATCCATTCATTCACTAAGTTATAACCCCAATTATCACTTCAAACATATCACACATTAGTCACATAATCAAGGCATCACTCTAGGTTCATTCCAAGTCCCTTTTAAGCCTTAATTAGAACCACTTGACCCATGAATGTCCGTTAGGCAGACATCCATGTCCGTTAAACGAACCTTTACAAGTCTCTTAGAGAAACTTGCAATTTTGACCATTTAGACATCAAATTCTCTTTCGGGGTCTTCACAAAATTGTAGATCTCGAAGTCCTCTTTCTAACCATATCTAAATGACCTCAATCCAAGCTCTATAGAAAAAGTTATGCCTCTTGCCCCAAAGTATGTCCAAGTGCATTCAAAATTTCCATATCTAACTCTTTACTTACTACATTCACTACCTTAAGCTTATCTATCATTTCTAATTCAATTTCTCCTTATTTTCCCATCATTATAACTCCATTTCAACTCAATATCATTCATAAACAAATTATAGTCCATGATTGATCATGAACACTAATAATAAAACATACATATATATACACATTCATCATCAACTTTCTACACTCAGTACTCAAATTCAAGTCAAAATTAGAAACTCTTAAAGACAGAATTTGAATTCAATGTCTTCATGCAAAATGTAGCCATATGTCTCTAATTTAATCCAAATTAAAAATCACCTCATTTGAATACCTACATAATAGGTTATGGCTAAATTACAGATGCATAATCAAATGGAAAATGTTACAGCCAACATTTTTCCAGCACCCATTAAACATCATTTACTCAATTAATCCAACATTATATCATTCCATAATCTATTATCCATCAAAATACCAAAGCAAGACATGATTTTATCCACATTTCTCATCCACGTTTTTGCATATACCCATCCTCATTTCATGACCATTTTACCTCTAACTATCATCAATATGCTTCTATTAAGACAACCCATGAAAAACAAAGTTTAACTTACATGTTTAACTCCAAAGCTCCTTCAAATCACCAAGAAACCCTAGCTCCTCCATATACACGATCTTCACCTTTTTTTAGGTAGAATAGGTTGGGTCTTTTAACAACAAGAAGAGGGAGGCAATGAATCTTGAAGAAACAAGGTGAAAGAGTTGAACAAAAGTCAATATGATGAGGGTGAGACTGAATGTCGTGGGTGAAAGAGAGGAATGGAGAAGATGAAGAGATGAAGAAGTTGAGCAAAATGGGGTGTGTGTCATTTTTTGGTAAGTGAAAGACCAAAATATGGTATTTCACTTAATACAAATGTGACTTAGTCACTTGCCACATGTCACTCTCTTATGGTCCCTTCTTGATCTTTTAATAAGCTAGTCCATTTGCCTCTAATTTTCAACCTAATTTTCTCCCAATTTTCAATGATACTTGCCATTAAATCCCAATGTCATATGTAAAAATTTCCATTGCCATTCGACTCATATTTCTACTATTATTCATCAATTGTTCTGCCACTTGACATTTTTTCTAGTCCGAAAATATCCTTAATTTCAGTAAATTCTCAAATTTTACCAAAAAATTTTGAGTCAGTAAATATACTCTCCAAATCAATATTTTAACACATATAATTTCAAAATTCCAAATACAATCACTTTTATAGGTCTGTTATACCCGAAATATGTCAATGAATTCATGTACTGTCATTTTAATGTATGCAAAAATTTAAATTCACGTGCGTGTATGCTAACATTATGCATGAGCATGAAATGCATTTTTCTTAATCTCTCTTAGATCTCATATGTACCAAATTTTAGGGTTCTAATCTTTAGTATAGAAACAGGATGTTACAGTATCAATATGAAAAAGATAGAAGACATTATGAAATTGATTTTGGAAGTTCGTTTTCCAATGGTAAGGATGATGGTGAGATGTTGAAGGTGGTGATAGTACTACCCAATAATAAGAGAATGTTGCATCTGATGTAAGGAAGAGAAGAAGAAATGTGTCTAAATTTTTTACCACAAATAACTCCTGAAATAAAGAATTATTTGGATGAAAGAAGAACTATTTGGACGACGTATAAAGGTTCAATCATGAGTGATGCTTGGATAAATAGAATAAATGAACCCATTATCAATTTCTTATTTTATTTTGCTAAGGGGACTATGCTTTTGAAGTCAATTGATGAATCTAACCTTATTAAAAATGTTGATACTTTGTTTAAGATATTTGATGAAGTCAGAAAATATTGTTTAATTCATTACTAATAATGATTCTACTTACAAAGCAACTGGAAAAAGATTGCAAAGTGAGTATAATTCTTTTTATTGAACTCATTGTATTGCACATTGCATTTACTTGATGTTGAAAAATATAGGAGATGTTAGATATTTTCCTATCATTGATGAGGCTATGCAGAAAGCAAAGAAAGTGACCAGGTTTATCCATTATCATACATGGGTACTAAATTTGATGAGGAAAGATTTCACCAATAGTAGGAATTTGTGTCATCTTGCTATAATAAGGTTTGTGAATAATTTCTTATCACTTTATCATTTTGCTTAGATGAAAGGAGTTAAGGCAAATCTTTATAAGTGATAAGTGAGTCGCATCATAGTATGCCAGGTCTAATGTTGGAGTTGAGGTTTCTAGAATTATATTTGAAGATCATGAATTTTGGGCTCAATGTTAATTTTTAATTCGAGTTTGTGAGTCTTTAGTAAGAGTACTTTGTCTAGCTAATAGTGATGAAAAGACAACAATGAGTTATTTTTATGACGCCATGAAGAGGGCAAAATAAGCAATCAAGGCCAATTTAAAAAATAGGTCTTCTTTGTACACACCTTTTTTTGTGGTCATCAATGAGTGATGAAAGACAACTTTACTCTCTATTGTTTATAGTTGGGGTATTTTTGAATCTTAGTGTCTATTTTAGATCAAATTTTACAAAGAAAGCAGAAGTTAATATGAGATTGCCATTACCTATTACAAAATTGTTACTCATGGGATGATGCAAAATCTCCCAAGCTCACAAATGGAGGTTTATAAGGATGTTTCTAGTGATTTTGGGATGCCATTGCTATTAATCAAAGAGACAAGCTTAATCCAGGTATATATTTTTTCACCTTTGATACTTTTTGGAAACTAATAATTATTTTATTTTATATATAATTACTTTTTTGTCTTATAGTTTCTGGGTGGGACCAATTCAGGATTGGTGTTCTAGAATTGTAAAGATTTGCAATTCGAATTATGAGTTAATGCATGAGTATAATAAGGTGTGAAATGAATTGCAGCACATTGGAATTCATTCGTTATAAGAAAAGGAATAGATTGAAACACAAAAAATTGAACGACTTGGTCTTTGTTTGAAGAGTCTAACTCATTTTCCCCAGTAAATTTTGAAGAAATTAAATAGAACTTGGCAAGCTTAAGGAGTCTAGCTCATTTATTTTTTCAAGACTTTGAATTTTAATAACCATAGATTTTCTAACTTGTAGTTGTTTTATACAAGGTTTCTATATCCATACTAATCTCTTCTAGCCTTGAGGCTCTAGGATATGAGTATTATCCTTTATGTCAAAGAGCTAGAGGAGCTTCTCTTATTTTATGCTAGAGAGATGAACCTTTTCTTAGGCTTGAGGCCTTTAGGCTAACAATTTTTCCAAGGATGATAGGAAAGTTTAGGCCTAGCTTAAATCAATTCGACTAGACTTGAGTTGGCTGAGTGTCGAACTAAGCTTGAACCTTTTTTCGAAAAATTAGGCTTTAGATAAAATTTAGACTCAAACTCTATAACCAAACTAGCCCACTGCCTAAAGCTCGAATCCCAACTATATATGAAATAGTGTCATTTTATTTAAAATAAAATGACATCAATTACTTAATATAAAGATGGAGATTTAGGATGAGGAGTCTAAAACTTGATTAGGTCGAGTTAGGCCCAATAGCATAACTCTTTTGAAGATCTATATTAAGCTCAAGGTTATATGCTTTATTTATGTGATCACCTTCTTTTTCCTTGTCATCTCACTTTCAATATGGTAATTGGGAACCAAATGCCTTATTGGTACAATCATATTCCTCCTTAATGTCTTTTAAGTGTTGAATAAGTAAAGCATTTGATTCATAATTCCTATATCAAAAGTGAGAAGATAAGGAGGGTAAAGATGATTGTATAAATAGACCATCTGGGCCTCTCACTTAAGCATAAATCTTTAAAAGAGATAGGCTTTTAAGCCTAACTCAGCCTAATTTGGATTCGGACCATTTAATAGATCCCTAAAGGGTCAAAATTTTGTACCTAACTTGGCTCGATCGAACTTGACTAAGTTTAATCAAGCTTTAGACAATGTAAATCTTAATCGAGCTTGGGTCAAACAACTTAGGCTTGATTAGGCTTTAGACTAGGATTGGGTTTAAAAGAATTTTAGGATGACCTATTGTCATCGCTAGTTTTTTCTTAAGCCAAAGAGCAGAAGAGACCTAAACTTGAGACATTTAGGATGACCTATTGTCATCGCTAGTTTTTACGATAGGGAGCTAAAAGGACTTCTCCTAAACTTTAGGCCATTAGGTTTATAGATCTTTATTTATAATAAGGAAATACTTTATTTTTTTAGACTTAGGCTTTTAGACTTGTATATTTTTCTTGAGCCAAAGAGTTGAAAATACTTCTCAAGGGCTTAAGGAATTCAAATTTATAGGTTTTTATTGAGCTAGAGAGTTAAGGAGACTTAAGATCTCTGGACCTGCAGATTTTTGTTTTGTGTCAATGAGCTAAAGAGACTTCTTATAAACATGACGATTGTTTTTCTTTTGATTTAAGGAGTTGAAATGATTTATCCTAGACCTTAGGCCTTTAAGACCTAAAGGATTTTTTTAAAATTAATGTATGGATTTCATTTGATTGAAAATGACAACTATTATATTGACAATTATACATTGTATATATAAGTTCTCTTAGAACTTGGTAATACTTCCTTAGATGTGTTTCATTCTAGATAGGAGGCACTTCTAAGCCATGAAGCCTCTAGAGCTTATAAGTTTTAGGTCAGGCCTTCTTACATCTTTTATTTGGTATAACCTTAAGCACTTTAAAGATAACTTGCTTTTAGAATTGTTCTTTGTGAGAATTCTGATTTTTTGTAAGACTAAGTCCCCATTTACAGAGATTTTGATGTCTTGTATGCATTTAGTTGCCTGACTCTTTATTGGTACATTTCATTTTTATAATTGCGACATCCATTTTCCTTTTAAGTTGGTCGAGTTTAAAAGATCATCATTCCTTTAAGTGTTATATGCATGTATCCTTAAACTTGGTAATCTTAGCTTCGTAGGAATCAAGGCTTCAACTCTAGAGACAAGGATGGAGGTTTCTATAATAGGCATTCTTAATGTTGTTTAGTATGTCCATAGTTTTTTTTATTGTTCTCTTCAATCCAAAGGCCTTTAGCATTCTCGAATTTGGCTTTTAGACCTTATAGTAATATTGTATTTAAGACTCCAAATAATACATTAGTTTGTAAGTATGCAACAAATGTGAAACATTACTCAGTTTCTAACTCTTCCAAAAAAATCCTTAAATTCCCTATTATCTAACTAGGTCATATTATCCATAATTATTACTAATGAGACTTTACACATGTATATTAAATTTTTCTTTAAGAAATCTTCAATTTTATTCTGTCACACTAGTTAAGGGTTTTGTCTCAACCCACTTCATTAAATAATCATCCAAAATAAGGAGAAAGGGATGACATTTGATACCGCATTATAGTTGACTGCATGATTGATGTAAATTTGAGTATCTCTGTCATATATCTCATTTCCTCACAAACTCTTAAGTTTCCCTTTAAATTATAGGCCAGATGTATCCCTACCTTAAAAAAAATCCTATGTTAAGGACAATCCTTCCTGATGGGTTCTATATACCCCTTTGTGAATCTTAGTGAGGATATATTTTATTTGATCTTTAGGGATACATCATTTATGTAATAGAGTGAATGACTTGAGTTATAAGCTATTTTGCCTTAATTTTATCAGCTAATAGCTGTCCTTAAAAAGTATTTTTGGATTAGATATGTCCAATTTTCTTTATCTTGTTCTATGATAGCTCCTAATTGGCATGCGCTATTATTGGCTTTAACTACTCTTTATAAAAGATTCCTCAATTGATGACTCCATTATTGACTCTTATTTTTCAATTTTTAATAGAAAATCAACCTTGTGGTTTTGTTCTATTGTTATTGACTCGATGCTTGTATACATGTTTTCTTTTATCTACCTAAACTTATCCTTATTGTTGGACCCCGAACTTTTTCTTGAAAATTTGATTTATTAAATGAAATTAAATGAGAAATTAGTGTTGTTTAATGTTTTATCTGGGTAATGTTACTTGGAGCAATTGCGATGATATTTTAAGTTTAATACATGAAATGGGTGTTTTGTGTATGATTGTGTATGACTTTTGCGAAAAAGGAATGTGTATGTGTATGTTTCTTCATTGTTGAGGTTACTGTTGAGTATTTGCTTGGGAATAGCATGTTGGAGTTTTAAATTTGGTGTTTGAGATGAATTGGTTGAAGAGTATGTGGTAGTGAGTGAATATGTGAAGTTGATGTGATGATGAGCCATCCTAAGTGTAGGAATGGTGTTCAGAAACTTCATTGACAAAACTGTACTGATCTAGATAGAATTAGCCAAAGTGGTATTAATGAAAGTCATTTGGGTTTTATTGTATTTTGCAAATGCTTGCTTCAATTATGACTTTGCATTATTGGAAAATGTCCATAAAGGTGAGTTTATGTGTGCTGTGGTTTAAAGCAATTTCTGGACTGTTGTTAGTTGTGGAAGCTGAGTGCAGATGCTGCAAATTCTGAACTGATGTGTTTATAAGGCTAGTTTTGTCTATGCTGTGCTTGATGCAATTTCTGGGCGGATGTAGATTGAATGAGATCAAGTATCCTTCTTAAGAGTTGTAGAGGAGCTTCATAGCTTTCCAATGATGTATAATGTGCTATATTTGGATGTGGTAATTGGAAGATGTGA
>JAOQMQ010000004.1:10267302-10292109 GCA_027563845.1 Erythroxylum subrotundum
GGGTCTTGAAGTTTCTCATGATTCTACTGGTTATTATCTTTCTCAAGCCAAGTATGCATCAGATTTACTTTCAAGAACCGGTATCACTGATAGCAAAACAGTCTCAACCCCACTAGAGGTTAATTGCAAACTTACACCTCTTGAAGATCCTACTTTATATCGGCAACTTGTTGGGAGTCTTGTTTATCTCACAGTTACTAGACCTGATATTTCATATGCTGTTCATTTAGTTAGCCAGTTTATGTCTACTCCTCGCTCAACTCATTTCTCTGCAGTCCTTCGAATTCTTTGTTATGTCAAAGGGACTCTCTTTCATGGTTTACATTTTTCAGCTACCTCCTCACTCGTCTTATCTGGCTACTCTGATGCTGATTGGGTTGGTGACCCAACCGATCGTCGCTCTGCTACTGGTTATTGTTTCTTTTTGGGTGATTCTCTCATTTCTTGGCGTAACAAAAAGCAAACTGTTGTTGCTCGTTCTAGCACTGAATCTGAATATCATGCTTTAGCTGATGCTACATCTGAATTACTTTGGTTACGTTGGTTATTAACTAACTTGGGTGTCATTCATTCTTCCGCCATCAAGCTTTATTGCGATAATTGGAGTGCCATACAAATTTCTCATAATGATGTGTTTCATGAGTATACCAAACATATTGAAATTGATTGTCATTTAGTTCGTCATCATGTACTCATGACACAATATGTTTAGTTCCTATCTCCTCCTCAAGTCAAATTGTTGATGTTTTCACCAAACCACACATATTCCTGCTCGCTTTCAGGATCTATATATTGAGCAAACTCAAGTTGGCATCTATACTACCATCTTGAGTTTGAGGGGAGTGTTAGCCGAAACTATAGCAACAGTTATAGGAATTAGTCTAGCATAATTTTAGCAATCATAATTATTCTTTCTTTATTTGTATTCATTCTCTTGTATAAATCGACCCAGCATCAATGTAAAAGATACAACAACAAATTCTCTAATTCTTTCTTATGTTCATTATGTTAATAAAAATTAAAAAAAAAGTTCTTACTAACAGGGAAGAAAATAAACATAAGTATATCAAGGAGAAGATAAATATTAAAATGAAAGACATCATTTTAATTTTTTATGGGTACAAGTATTAATGAATATCATGTTTTAGAATTATCAATCATACTCTTATTTAGAATTATTGCATCAACAAGTTCGTAGCATAAGATCAAGAAATGATGATGAAAAATTGTTGCAAGAGGCAAAGGCGAAGCACGTACTTCTTGGTGGATGTATTGAAGTAAGAGCAGCACATTGGATGGGGGCGATCATGGAAGTTGGGATGGGTTAGAACATGGCAATTGTGGGATGCTCGCTTATCAATGTGCTGAGCTATTGACTATACTGTTTTTAGATTTTTGTTCTTGTTCAATCTGAATCTGATTTGGCAACTCCTTATTCCAGGAGTGAATATCTGTTTGGGAACTTGGAAGAGTAGTGGGATTGGTGGCTTGTGCTTTGTTAAGACGAAAAACGATTAAAAGACAAATGTGATGTGACAACCTGCTAATATCTCATGGTACAGTCTGATGACAGCAATATTGTGTTATACTTCTACCCTTTCACAAGATTTTGGACTCCGATTGATTGGACCACGTTCTTAAAATAAACTGAAAGTGTTTGAACATTTGATCAAATCATGCTTACTTTCTCGCAAACAAACATTAATCTAAATGCAAATGTCAATTTGTTTTCTATTCTCCCATTATACCCACAACGGACAAAAGAACGCTTGACACTTCCACGTTCCATAGAAATTATTAATTTATTAGGTATAGATCAGGGCGTTGTGAAAACGGCTCGTATTAAAAGGAGTTTCATTTTACAAGCAGCTCTCGACAATTTTTTATATGTAATTAGAGTTTAATTTGATTGGAGTTAAGGTCTTAAGTTAATTCCATTTTGATTACTTACTAGGATTATAATAGATCGGATCGGGCTCAAGTCTAGTTTCTATAGCCCGACCATATTTTTAATATTAACGGGGTTAAATTTGACCTCTAAAATACTTAACTGACATGATGATGATATTTGTCGAAACATTATAATGATTTGAATTTTGACCAAGTATAATGTTTCAATAATATTTATTCCTTATTCTAATGTATTTTAAACACAAATACAAATTAAGTAATTTGTAATAATTAACGAAGTATATATTTGGTTCTACTTCTATTTTTATGTTGCGGTTTTTAGTTTTTATTTTTAAAATTTTTATTTTTGAAATAAAATAAAAACATGTTTAATTATTAATGTTAATATATCTATATTTTTATCATTAATGATAATTATATATTCAGATAAAATTTAAATATAAATTATTATTTTCTAATAATATAACAAACTTTTCTTCACGTTCTTATTTGAGAAGTTATTAACGAACCACACGGATCAATTATAACACCGTCAATCCGGTTTCACCCTTTAATTTACACGCCCAAGACATGTCATGATTAGTGCCATCTTCGCTTCTCTCTCATTTTAAAAGAAAAGCTTCGGAAGTCAATTGCCATGCCATTAAAGAGAATCCTTGTCTTTTACTAAAATACCCTTACTCGTACTCTCTCCATTTTCCACTTTCCTAATCATTACTCAATCCAAGCTTACAACGACCTGCCCTACTCGTAAAGACCGGTACACAAGGAGCAAATGACGTTTCTTCTTTTTCTGTTAACTAGGACTTAACGGCTAGAACCGGAGATTAACGCGCATTAACTCGGTTCTTAGTGCCAACATGAGTGAGTTAAATCTGCCGTAATTAAGAGTCCTCCAATCAAATGCCTTTTTCTTTTTTGCACCTATCTATGCTCGAATTGGATAAGTTCCTTATAAGAAACAAAACTCTGATCTCAAATTTTAAAGAGTTGTATATATAAAAATGATTTAAACTCACAACCTCACTTAAACTAAAAAAACACTCCTTACCTACTAAACTGTTGGGTGAAGTTTCCAATCAAATGCCTTTAATTTAATAAGGATAAAAGAGCACCGGAAAGGAGAAAACAATAACTGTCACATCACATTAATGTTCTTTCCTAATATTTTTAACAATTTCTCCTCTACTTTTGCCCTTTTCACAGCCTTCGTTGGGTGTGCTTTCCCCGTCAGCAAACATTACCCAACAAACAAAAACATGCAACGTTTAGACAGAGAACGAACACGCGCATTCGCGTATGTCTGAAAAAGCATGGGTTGAAACTCGAGAACACAACTGAAAGCTGCAACACTTGTTCTTTTTTTTCTTTCCGGCAACTGCTGATCGGAAAAGGACTTGGAGCTGCGTGTTCGATCTCTTCTGGTAAGATTCTTATTTTTGGTCAAATTCTTGTTAACTACCATCTACAAAGCCGCGTGTTTCTGCTCCTGTCGTGGGTCGGTTTTGGTGTTATATTCTATTTTTATTCTAATTTCTCACTTTCTCCTTCGTTTGTTTTTACTTTGCTTGCGAGATTTTCAAGGACTCATTCCTTGAAGTATTGCACTTTAAGTTCACGTTATTGTATGATTTGATAACTCTGATCATGCAGCCACTTGTTTTACTGCCTGTACTTTGATGTTTTTTTATAAAATTAGGTTTCTAACTTTGCATCCCTTTTCTTTTCAGTTTTAGTGGTGCTTCACCGATCAGGTTTGTGGTACAAGTGTTGGAGATGGCAGTTACTCTCTTATACATAAGCCTTGGACTAAATTTCTGGTGATAGGTAGCTTAAGGTCAGCTCTCTTTCAATTATAACTTCTGCTGTTTCATCCCGAAGATAATTTATGGCGTGTTTTGTTTATGGAACTAATTGTTCCCTGACACAAAAGAGGGGTTTGGAGCTTTATTTTGCCATCTTGAACGCTTGTCTAGGTCTTCATCACATACTCTGGTTTGATCTGTCACTATTCAAAAGGACTTCAACGACGGTGCTATTGGATTGACCCATGGGGACCATCTCTGAGGCAGATTCTAAGCGCATGTACTCCTGGTGGTGGGACAGTCACATCAGCCCCAAAAACTCCAAATGGCTTCAGCAAAATCTCACCGGTATTGTTCTGTGCTTGTTTTAGATATTGGTCTTTTATTTCTGCTTATTTCATCCCAGTTATGTTGAGATAATTAAAACATAATTCCGCTTATTTGAAGACTCTGTGGAAGCGTTCTTGTGAGACATGTAGCAGTCAAATCTTGACTTGAGTTGCCATGGAAGACACTTGTGATCGAGAAGATTGTGAATATCAATGATAATGTAGAACCTCACTTATGTTAAAAAGTTTTAATTGCTAATTCTAGAGCGTGAACTAATTTAACAGATTGTCACATAGTGGTTTGGTATTAACCTCCAGTATGCTGGGATAACAGTTTCATAAAAGTCATGTTCAATGTTAAAGTAGAACTTATTCTCTTCCTCTCTCCCTTTGTTTCCCTATATTAATACTTAAAACTTTGTCCTTTATTCTATTTTGGTGGAGCAGATATGGATGTCAAAGTGAAACAAATGATAAAACTCATTGAAGAAGATGCAGATTCGTTTGCAAGGAGAGCAGAGATGTATTATAAAAAGCGTCCAGAACTGATGAAATTGGTTGAAGAGTTCTACAGAGCTTACCGTGCCTTGGCTGAAAGATACGATCATGCAACTGGGGTACTACGACAAGCGCATCGAACAATGGCAGAATCATTTCCCAACCAAATTCCATTTGTTCTTAACGATGATTCAATTACAGGTTCCATGGCAGATGGCGATCCCCATACACCTGACATATCATCAAAACGGGCTTTTGATGAACCTGATGAGTTACAATACGGTGCTTTGGGGTTGTCACAATCAATTATCCATACTGTCAGGATGGCTGGTGCTTTTACCGAAGAATCAGATACTGGTACTGGAAGAATGGTAAGACTGTTCAATGATAGTTATGGGTCAGGACAAGGTGTGTACCATGCAAAGTTTGCTGAAGGAAAAGCAAGAAAACGCCTCAACTTTTGCGATGCAGACGAGGGCAGCCATGATCTCAAGGCTCAATTTCCATTTAATTCTGAACGAGTGGGACAAGCGGAGCTAGAAATTGTAAATTTGAAGAATGCTCTTGCTAAATTAGAAGCTGAAAAGGACGCTGGTCTAATTCAGTATCATCAATGTTTGGATAGATTGTCTAAACTGGAGTCACAAGTGTCTCACGCAAAAGATTTCTCCATGGGGCTTAACGATCGGGCTAGCAAAGCAGAATTAGAAGTACAAACTTTGAAGGAAGCCCTTGCCAAAATCGAGGCTGAAAGGGAAGCTAGTTTTATCCAATACCAGCAGCGTTTGGAAAAAATATCAAGTCTTCAGAATAGCATCTCCCTTGCCCACAAGGATGCAGGGGAACTTAATGAGCGAACAATTAAGAGTGAAATTGAAGCACAAGCACTAAAGAAAGACCTAAACAGATTAGAAGCTGAAAAAGATGCTGCTCTTCTACAGCGCGAGGAATGTTTGGATAAGATATCTGATCTAGACGGAAAGTTGCGGCTTGCAGAGGAAGAGGCTAAGAGGGCTTATGATCACGCTGAAGTGGCTGAAAGGGAATTTGAAAAGCTAAAGCAAGCGCTAGCCGAGCTTACAAATGAGAAAGAAGCTGCTGTTGCTCAATACCAGCAGTACCTGGAAAGAATTTCAGTTCTGGAACATAAACTTACTTGTGCTGAGGAGGAGGCCCAAAGGCTCAAGTCTGAGATAGATGATGGCGTTGCAAAGTTCAAGGGTTCTGAAGAAAGATGTCTTTTGATGGAGAGGTCAAATCAGACTATGCAGTTAGAGTTGGAATCTATGTCTGAAAAAGTGGCAGCTCAAAGTGAGGAACTTACTGAGAAGCAGAAGGAAATGGGAAGACTTTGGGCTTGCATACAAGAAGAGCATTTGCATTTTATGGAGGCTGAGACTGCTTTTCAAACTCTGCAACATTTGCATTCCCAGTCTCAGGAAGAATTGAGATCTATGGTCGCAGAGCTTCAGAATAGGTCTCAAATTTTTGAAAGCCTGGAAACTCGTAATCAGATTCTACAAAATGAAGTGGAGCAGGTCAAGGCCGATAACAAAGGGCTTAGTGAAGTCAACTTATCTTCGGCTTTGACAATACAAAATTTGCAAGATGAGATATCAAGCTTGCGGGAGACAATGGTAAACTGGGTGGACCAAAGGAGTGCCTGTCAACAAGAAATATACTGTCTACAGGAGGAAATAAATGACCTTAAAAAGAAACACCAGGCTGTAGTGGATCAGGTGGAATCAACTGGCTACAGTCCAGAGAACTTTGGTTCTTCTGTGAAGAATTTGCAAGAGGAGAACACAAAGTTAAAGGAGGATTGTGAAAAAGAGAGAAATAAAAATGAAAAACTCATAGAGAAGTTGGAGATGATGGAGAAACTTATCAGTACAAATGCAGTTCTGGAGAATTCCTTGTCAGATCTAAATGTCGAGCTAGAGGAGCTCAGACAAAAGCTAACAAGTTTGGAAGAATGCTATCAAATTGTCCTGGCAGATAAAACAGTTCTTCTTTCTGAGAACACTACACTGTTCTCCGAGTTGCAGATTGCAACTGATCATTTGGAGCAACTCACTAAGAAGAACCTTGTTCTGGAGAATTCTCTACTTGATGTAAATGCTAAGCTTGAAGGCTCACAATTGAAATTAAAGAGATTAGAAGAATCGTACCTAGTGATGGAGAATGATAAGTCAGACCTGGTTATTGCAAAAGGAAGTTTGATTTCTGAATTGGATGCTACTAAGAAAAGAATGGAAGATTTGGAGAAAAATTTCAGAGAGTTAACAGATAATTACTTCAGTCTGGAAAAAGAGAAGGGTCCAACACTTGAGGAAGTAAGAGAGCTAGAGGTTTCTCTAGATGGCCAGAAAAAACAGTATGCTAATCTTGCCCTGCTGAGTGAGGCCCAATTCGCTAGCATGTCATCAAAGATCTGCTTGCTAGAAGAAGAAGTTCATCACAGAATGAAAGAATATGAAGAGGAAATGGACACAGGTGTTAATTCTGAGATAGAGATTTTCATCTTACAAAGGTGGGTACAGGATCTGGAAGACAAGAACATTTCCATTTTGATTAAGTATCACAAACTGCTTGAAGAATCTAACCTCGCCGAAAAACAAATTTCTGAACTGAAATCTGAGAAAATAACCCAAAAAGGCATAGTGAAAAACTTGTTTGACCAAATGAAAACACTGAGGATGGGACTTTACCGATTGCTGATGACTCTTGAACCTGGTGCAAATCATTGGTATGAAGATAAGGCTGAGCAAGACCTTCTGAGCTATGTACTTGACAAGATTGAAGAAACAGAAGTGCTGCTTTTCAAAAATCAGCAGCTGGCAATTGAGAATTCTGTTTTTGTTTCACTACTTGGGGAACTCCAAATAGAGGTACGTAGTCTTGTCGCAGATAAAGACACTCTAGATCAGGAGCTGAGGACCAGGATGGAGCAGTTGTTAGTTTTGCAGAGTGAAAGCCGAAAACTTGTAGAGAGCAATGAAAGCTTGCAGTTGGAAATTACAGAGGGACACAACAAAGAGGAAGTTATGAAGGATGAGCTAAAGAATCTACATGAACAGTTATTGGACTTACAATTGGCTTATGGAAACTTGCAAGAAGAGAATTGCAAGATGCTTTATGAGCAGAGATTCTTGATGCAATCAGTCTCAAACTTGGAGGGAGAAAAATGTAGCTTAGAAGAAGAAAGCTGTGCTTCTTTTTGTGAATCCATATCTCACTGTATCTATTCTTCACTTCTCAGGGATATCATCTTCCAAAAGTCTCTGGAAGTTAAGGATCTTAACAGAAATGTGGATATACTCAATGTTGTGAATGATGACCTAAAGCAGAAAGTAGAGATAATGGAAGCAATGCTAGACAAACTTTATTGTGTGGAGAATGAGAACGCAGCATTGAGGAAAATAGTAGAGGATCTGAAATGCAATTATAGTGATGTTGAGGTTATACGGGCAGATTACGAAAAACGATTGGTCATATTATCTAGATATTATGAGCAGAAGCATAAGGAGTTGGAGTGCATCAATGAAGAGAATAATAACTTGAAGAGTGAGCTGTGTAAACTACATGAGAAGTATGCGGAAACCAAAAGCGGGGAGGGAAATTTGAATCATGAATTGCTAAAAGGAACGCAAGAGGCTCAAGAGTTGGAGTCTCAGGCTACTGTATATTTTGAAGAGCTGCAGATATGTGCTGCTACAGAAGCAACTTTGGAAGGGAAGGTGCATGAGCTTGTTGCAGCTTGTGAAGCCCTCCAAGATAGGGACTGTTCCAAAACTGTGGAGATTAACCAGATAAAAGAAAGAGTACATACGTTAGAAGCTGAATATGACGAACTAAAAGCTTACATGACAGCATATATCCCACTTTTCAATTCTTTGAGAGATAGCATAACTTCATTGGAAAGTCACACTCTTCCACACGCAAATTGCAACCAAGCCAACAGCAAGGATGCAAAGGTGATATCTCACTTAAATACATTATAAATCTGCATCATTATTTAGATTCTTTAATTGGTCTAAAGAACATGACATAATTGTGTTACCTCATCATATTTTTTGTGGACTAGCGGTATCACTTTTCTAGTATTTTCATTCTTGAAAACTTTGCTTTCTGATGTGGAATTGGTACAATTGCTCTGCTTCAAATGCTACTGTAATCGTTATCTTCTTTTCTCCTCATTTGCCCACATACACTATTGGATATCCTCTAAACTTCATTACTTGTAGGATGCCAAATCAATCGTGGATGCTGAAAGCTGCCAACAATTCAGCAAAGAAGAGAGTGTCATGTTGGCTGGTGGGTTGGTGGCCTTGCAGGAACTACAGCTGAAGATTAGAACAATAGAGAATGCAGTGATGGAAAGGGAGAGGCATCTTATGGTAGAGAACATAAATAGTAATTCCAAACTTGAGTCTGCAATGAGACAGAATGAAAAGTTGAAATCGAGAAACAGGTTGCTTCGCCAAGGTAGTGCAAAAGGCAAGCATCCCAATCCAAGACCAGGGGCTAAGGAACTAAAAACTGCAGGTGGAGATGGTCTTAGGGTTCGAAAACACAAGCACGGAATATCTGAAGAAGAAATGATGACTAAAGACATCATGCTTGATCAGATATCCGAGTGTTCTTCACAAGGAATCAGAAGAGAAGCTGCATGGTCTGATAATGAGATGCTGGACATGTGGGAAGCTAGTGACAAGGATGGCAACATCGGCCTGACTATTGGAAAGCCTCAGAAGTCCTCCAGCTCACCGACGGGGAAGAAACACAGTAGAAGGCATCCCTTGTTTGATACACTGGCTGAGAAGGAGGTGAGCGTTGACAAGTTAGAGGTCTCCAAAAAATTTTCAGGATCTTCCCATCTAGAAGGAAGTGGGAGGAAAGTTTTGGAAAGATTAGACACTGATGCTCAAAAGCTAGCAAACCTTCAAATAACTGTGAATGATTTGAGGAGAAAGGTTGAGGTCACGGAGAAGAACAGAAAAGGTAAAATCTTTGAATTCGAGAGTGTGAAAGAACAGTTAGAAGAGTCCGAAGAGACCATCATGAAGTTGTTTGAGGTTAACCGCAAACTAACGAAGAGCATTGAAGTAAAAAATACAACGTCCTTCAATGAGAAAGCAGCTTTAGCACCAGATGAGAATGGCACAACCAGAAAGAGAAAAATTTCAGAACAGGCGAAAAGGGTATCAGAAAAAATTGGGAGATTGCAGTTAGAGATTCAGAAATTGCAATTTTTGTTACTGACACTTGATGAAAAACAAAGCAGAGGAAAAACCAGAAACATGGGGAGAAAAAGCAGAGTGCTGCTGCGAGACTATCTCTACGGTGGGACAAGAACAAGCCAGACACGGAAGAAGGGAAAATTTTGTTCATGCGTACAACCACCAACTAGAGGAGATTGAGACGGTTACATATTCATCGACACACATGTAGTTTTAAGTACCCAACTTTTGGGGCTTTAGTTGCATTGTGCATAATTTCCTCCCTAGAAAATAGAAATGTTCGGTTGACCTAAACAGTTGATATTTTGTTTGTTTATTTAGAGATGGTCCCCGTCTCCTTCGGTGTAGAGATCCTGCCGTACATTTCAGGCCACACATAAATTTGGGCTTCAAATCACCTCTGCCATTTTTCTGTTCCAACAGCATCCACCCCTTTTTTTTTTTTTTGGTTGCGTTCCTGTTGTTTCTGTTTAAGGAATCGCTGTCTACACGTCAAAGACATCCAGGTTTAAGGAATCGCTTGCTCATATTGTACAGGCGGCAGTCAGAAATAAAGCAGATGGCTACAAGGTATTAAGATTTAAGAGCACGAGACAGCTCTAATGGGTTCTATATGTCTAGGCTATGCATACGTAATGAATTATTTGACATAAATGTATAAGCCAGGATTCTTGTCCTGTTCTTTGTTAAGGTCCGAATATCTCGGCTGAACTGGAACCATGTTTAGAAAGCTTATATTTATCTTCCATAACCATCATACGCATGCCGAATGAAACCATATTTTCTCACACTCGGAACTTGTATTTATTAATGGAAGGTTTGGATAATTTTTCTTTTTGTTTGTTTTCTATTGTGGTCTTCGAAAAAATGGAAGTTGAATTTTAGTTTCTTGTTTTTAAAACTAGAAAATAGTAGTAATATTATGAAAAAATAAATTTTATGTTTTTGTGAGTTTTGATAACTTGCTAAAATTCTTTTTCTTGTTGTCACTTCCAACCCATTTCAATCACAAGAATTATGTTGATTATGAGTTGTCCATATGGCGTCCCCGAGGTTAGAAGCCTAATCAAAACCCTAGAGTTTATGACAACACGATGAAGAACAAACACATTTCCATCGAGTTCTTTGCAATAATGAGGATTCATCTTTTGAATGTCTGATCTCTAGATCAAAAAATATCAAATACACGATCTTAAGTTATATTTTGTTTACTGATATAGAATCATATACATTATGATTAAGCTCTTGAAGATCAAAGCATGGATATGGAAATTGATTTATCTAATATGGAAATTCTTGATACAATCTTTAATGCATTTTTTGGGTTTATTGATTTATCCAATGTTCAAGACATATTCTACCAGACTAGCTACATTCCAAGTAGTGGGGAGGGATAGTAATTCTCTTTCTTTACACAAGTGATGTGACAAATTGACTAATTCAATACTTAATTGTTTTATGAAAACAACAACTTACTTATGCATTAATGGTGTTTCAGCTCCAACGTAATATTACTTCTTCAATTGGAATTTTATCTAACACAAGTTAAAGAAAAATAACATTGAGCCTACAAATATAAAAACCAGTAAGCAAAGCTGCAACCTAGGTTCAATATTTGTGGACCAATTTAACAAATAAGCTTCAACTTCACAAAAGGATAAGTCAAGTACACTTCTAAAAGATCTCTTCCCCTTAGCAATTTCTAACACAATAATTTACTAAACATAGATACCAAATAAAAAGTGGGAACCACATCTCTACTCTTTACAGAGTAACATTGGAACTAGCATCTTAACTCACAACATTAGACTAAAGGCTATAAAATATACCATCAAAGAACAAACACCAAAAGATGCAAGTAAATGAACAAAATCAGAAAAGAAACAACAATAAAAGGCCCATGACGATTGGACAAAGTGGTAGAAGAATCTCATTAAGATGGTGGGAGTTTGAACTCAATATGTATCCTTTATATACCGTAAATCTCTGTCATCAGTCAGAACAATATAGCTAACTATATAATTGCATATGAAGTTCAATAAACTAATAACCCTTAGATTTTCCTTCGTTTTAGTTTTTTTAAAATCAAACTTCTTTTTGTCACTTCAAAATGCATACCCTTGTTTTTCCTGTAGTTGAAACTTAAATCATTTACCATATTAATGCATTTTTTGGTACATCGAGAATGGAAATATCTACAAACATCACTCTTTTCTTGTATCTACTAGAATTCTGACCCTAGGAAGGTACTCTTACTTTCTTGCCATTAGACCAAACCCCTAATGGTTCAAAAATCAAAGACTTATCCCAGGTAGATTATATAACATTTTATTGCATTTTTTGCCTTGGAAATTTGGGAGGTAAGATAGATAGTATATACCCATAGTCTCTCTTCATATATTTAGAGACTAAAGCTATAGCTTGTTATAATTGCAGACTCTTATTGTCATTATAATGAGGAAAAAAACATCATAAGAATGTTGGGAAACAAACTAAACGTCCTATAATTGTAAATGCTAAATGTTCTCATTTTATTTTAGGGCAATTCTTATAATATGAAAAAATATACCTGATCTACTGAGGCCCATAATCCATATAGTGTAGCCCTTCTGATTAAGTAATTTCTGTCTAGCCCTTCTGGTTAAGTAATTTCTGTCTTTCAGTCTTCTGCTATACAATTGTGAACGTAAAATAAATGGTTGAATTGAGACCTGCAATTGTAGAAGATTATAATAAGAACACAATCGTGTTCATCTACAGACAAAACACATTGAAAAATTCTCAATCTTTACGAGGTACATGATCAATTGAGTTTTAATATTTTTTCAATTAACTAAACATTAAAATAACTAAAACTTAGGAACTGTAAGGTTAATAACGCATAGGAAGAATGTAGAGTCCCTTGCAAACAGTGGGGACGTCAGAGTCTGAAGTGGTTTCAAGGAGTGTTTTGAGAGAGATCACTTGTTGGTTTGCTTGAGATTTGTTCCAGGACCATCTGCTCATGCTTATATGACCAATCCCCAAAAAGAAAGAGCAAGAACAGATGAAAAGGCACAAGTAAAATATAGTAACTCCCATAACCTTTTTCTTTGAGATATTTATGACATTCTTCCTTAGTGAGCTAAGAAATGTCATCTTCGGTGAGCTTGTGGAGAGGCTTGTCGAGGAGTGACCAGGAAGTTGTCTCTATGGGTTACATTGCTGACTTCAGCTACGGTTGGCCTCAATTGCAGAGTGGTTACAGTGGATTTAATTTGACTGAAACTCTTTGTATCTGGTGAGTAGAGAGGAGAGGAGGGGGACAGAGTGAATGATGAGTGCTCTTAGGGCTAAGAGATGAGTGTTCTTGCTTTTACAATTTCTTTTTTGTGTCCTTTTTTCATTTCCTTCCTAATTTTTGATGCTAATCTTTTGGTGACGATTTTCAAATTTGTCACCAAATGTTAACACTTTGGGGCAAATTTTGAAAATTGTCACCAAAAGTGGACATTTGGTGACAATTTTTGAACATCGTCACCAAAAGTGGAGGTCCAAAAATCATCACCAAAAGGTCCAATTTTCCACTTTTAGCTATGTTTTTAAAAAAGCTTACCTAAAAGTGACCATTTTTCACTAACTTTTATTTTTACAAAAACCTAACCTTTTGCAACGATTTAACAAAAGCTTCACCAAATCCTACAATTTTCTAACGATTTTACAAAAGCATCACCAAAAGCTTATCATTAAAGGGCTACCATTTGACGATGATTTTCAAAATCGTCGCTAAAGGCTTACTTTTAGCGACGATTTTCAAAACATAGCTGAATGTCTACCTTGTTATTATGCAAACTCACTTGTTCTTAACCCAATTTCCAAGCAACACCTTTGTTCTTCTTACAAACCCTAAAATCATAAAGATGAAAAAACCCTAGTAGCTAAAGATGAAAAAAACCCTATCAGCCAAGGCAACCTGCTACTGTCTCCGTCATCAAAGATTGTCGCTGTCGCCACCACCACCAGCTCTAGCTGCTCTTTGCCTGTGTCTTCAGCATCACAACCCTCTTTTTTCTCCTCGCCGTCTAACCACGCTTCCTCAAGCCACTGGTTGCTCCTTGCTACCACAGGAAGCTGCCACCAAAGTTTAAATTCCCTTCCAGCCTTAGTGACTTAACTAGATATGTCACTTATAATAGCTCCATTTGTGACTTTCCAGTAGCGACCACAGACTCCCAATAACATCCATAATCATAGGCCAACAAAAATTTCACATAACATAACACAACCATACCACTGTCTCGCCTATACCAAGCTCCACAAGTGACCAGTGACACGCTCCAACCAATGCTCACCACACCTCCAAGCTTCCAAGGTTCACAACCATGTTGCAACTGCTCTAACCCATCGTAGCTGGAAACAATAATGTCTCCAAAAACGTTGGATACCCATACTAACGAAAACAATAAAGCCAACAACACCACAAATCATACCACAACTATTTGACTATTTTCTACTAGAACAGTTATAGGTTTATAGTATATGATGATTTTTCGAATTGGAGTTTGTTTAACAATTCCAATTCTGGTAATTGAAATAACATTGGATTTCATAAACTATCAATATTAACTTTTCATATTTAAAAAAAAGGTGAATTAGGGTTTTTGAGGGATTTAATATGAACACTTCATATTATTAGTCAAATATAATTTGATTTATAATTAAGGTTTTGCAACTTTTGCACAACCAATTCTATAATAAAAGACCAATAGTAATAAAAAAATTAATCAAATCATAGAATTAAAATTGGCTTTGATGCCATTCTTGGGAAATCGAGATGAGATTTGATCCAGATCGTAGCTAAATAATTACAAAAGTTTTATGTATTTTTATTTCCTTAAAACCAAGATCATTTTAATTCTATAAAATTGTTAACACATAAATGTTAATAAAATGTGAATATTAATTTGTACTAGGAATGTCAATTTTGGTTCGGCCCAATCGGGCCACAAGTGGGCCACGAGCCATGTGTAGGTTGACCCGTGGCCATCGAAATGCCAAAAATGATGTCATTTTGTAAAAAACGATGTCGTTTTTTAATTTGTTTTAAAAAAGATATAGGGTTGGGCTTGGTTGGCCTAGCTCGCCAGGCTACGGCCCCACATTCCTAATTTTTACCTTATTCTGTTTAATCATTTTTTTGTCATATCCCTCAAACTATTTTTAAAACTGATCCATCTCAAACACAATAGCTACAAAAGTTTTCAACCTCAAACAGTATCCACATAATAGCTTGAGAGAATTCCGTGACTCTTATAAAGAGGGTTAAGTAAGAAGTACTAGCTTCATTGTAGCTTAAGCCTATTTATAATAAGTTATGAATATTTTAGTAATTTAATTGAAATTAAATTCTAATTTTAATTAAAATTTAATTATAATTAAATATCAATTATGTCCTAAAAAAGATCCAATATCTCATGTTGATCCTTATTTATAAAATATCTCATATTTAATCATAAAGTTTCTCAAACTTTACAATCAAAGCCCAACTTGATTAAAAGATCCTTTCTCTCTCCAATTTGTTCTTTATGTAAGACTCATTAAGTTCCCAAGTATATTGGTAATGACTATAAATTATAATTATAATTCATAATTAAAATTAGATAAATAAAAACTCCTTTTAATTTATCTTTAAAGATCAAGATTGACGTCTAGTAACACATTTTGACCACCCAAATATTTAGGAATCTCAAAATAGTTTTGACTAACTTTTCTATGCATGATTTGTCTGTATAATTTAATCCTTTCATCATATAATGTTCCAATTAGACATAAAGTATGAAATTAATGTCTATTCTATTTTGATTATAATATTATTAGGTCTCTGCTATTAGCTATTGATTAAATTAATAACATTTGAAAACTATTTACAAAATTTTATTCTACCTTGGCTAAAGATTTTTCGAATCAATACTAATTGAGAATAAAAGAAGATTCTCCCTAATTACTTTAAAGTGATAAATCATATATTGATCACTCAATTGCCTCCATATAGCTTATATTACGTCCAATGATTATTGATTGGACTACCCATAATTAGAATAGGTCATAAGTAGTATGAAAATATAGCAATTAATATACAAAATAATTTTGGAAACCTCAAGTCAAAAAATTACTTATACAATTATCGCAATGAGAATTTTCATAGATATGCAAGTAATGTTATATATAAATTTCTCATATCGAGTCAATTTAGTAAACTTGTTCTCTAACATATACCCATACGTTTGTTTAAGTATTTATATACTTTAGTCTATAAGATTGATTACTTCCTTTATAAGGAAAAACATAACACATGCTAGTTTTTTTACATTCTATTAATATCCAACTTAATAGAATAATGACTTGAAAAAATTTAGAGATAATATATAAATGCAATATGAATCTCATAATTAAAATCTCTTTATAATTTCATTTGCAATGTATAATTATCCTATGGACTTTATCATATACATCTAAACATGTACAAGGTAAAGAATATCTTTAAATAATAGTAACTAAACTACAACCAAGCCATTGGATGTAGGACATAAAACCAACATCCTTTTCATAGAATAAGATGTTAAAGTCACACAACAATTTGTTGGTGATTGATTTTTGGGTGAAACATTTAGATATAATAAATGTTATCGACATCTATAATAATATATTAATAAGTTGGCTTAGATTTTAGTGTTATTTCCTTTTAAGAATTCCTCTTTTGAATTGTTCATAAGTTGATAATCTTTCAAAAACTTGTTTGTTTCTTTTTCATATAGACCTGGTTTTAAGTTTTTATAAAGTCTATTTCATAAAATTCCCATTCTACTTTAAGAAAGGACCAAATGGATACTAATAACAAACTTGTTGGCTAAATTTTAGTAGAAGTAATGCTGGAAATTATACGTTTGTATTGTTTTTTATGATTTTGATGGTATAATTTCATGACCTTTTTGACAATTTTCTATGTCACAAGCTTCTATTTCAATATATCAATAAGTTGGAAGCTTCAAACCCTATCCTTCAATTTTAAAAATATAATATTTTTTATTATTTAATACTAAAGAGTAGTAAACGAAGAAGAGATAATGACAAAAGCATCTTGCAATATTACTTGTCATCTAATTTACATTTTATACATTGAACATAGACTTAACTATTCTTGTAAGGACATAACTTCATCAATTACTTTTGGTGTGACTGAAATAAGGAAATTGTTACTAAGAAAAAGATAGTATGTGAAAAAAGCTATATGTTTAAGTTCTTGGAGTCCATGTCTTAATAGATTTTAGGATTGAAAAGAAAAAAAAGAAGAAGATATGATCTTATATCTGAATCTAAAAAGATGATTTTATGGTTTATTAAGTGTTTTGTTTTTTGAGTTTCTAGAAGAATCATATCATTAGTTTATAGAAACCAATTTGAATAAAACCAATTTAATTTTATTTGGTGTTGTAATAAAAAAATATTATCTCAATCTTTGCTTGAATCGATGATCTTAACTATTTGATATTTGAATTGAAAGCATATTTGATTGTAAGATTGACAATTTCAACGAGTTTACTTCTCATTTTTATGTGCAAAGTGCTATCTTCATTTATTTACTAATCGTTCTCTTTATTATGTAAACATAAGGTAGTGTATTATTAAACTTCTCTAGATTTTGCATTTCAGTAGAACTCTCATTGGATATTGTTGTTATTGTTGTAAAATCATTTTATTTATGAGAGTTAATTAATTTAATTATGTTAAATATTCATATCTTTTACTTTTAATAATTATGAGAATTAATCAATTTAAGAATATAATTTGATATATTAAGAAATAAATTTAGTTAAAATTTAATACTAACATCTTATAATACAATAAAAATAAAACAAAAAAATAAGATTAACAAATTAAATATTTTTAAATTATACAAATCATAATAAAAAAAATTTTATTTTTATTTTTATTTTTGTTCCAAATCTCAATTAATTATGTCTTTATTTAAAAATTAAACTTAAAAATCCCAGAAAAACATAAACAAACCGTAAAAATTGATTTTAAAATAAACTTGTGTTTCTTTAGGAGATGCCGTAAAAAGTAAAATAGAAACGAACAAAAGTATTATGGAGGGTATCGAATTCGTTATTTGAGAAGTCCAATTTTGTAAATTGGTCAAATATTAGAATACTACAGATGACAGAACGAACACCCAATCTACTTTATGATTGGCCCCAGCAATGGGTCCGGCGTTAGGACCCAGAAACACTGTACTAATAAGTTCAATGTTACTTTACAAGAGACGTACAGATGAGTTTCATTTATTACCTTTTAAATTTTTTTCAGGTTTCCAGCGAAGTGTTTTAGGAGGGTGCCAATTATGGGAAGGCACTTTTAAGCCATCTATACTCAGATTAATCCTCGAGTAGTTCTTTTGCGAGAGGCAAAATTCTAGCCCCAAATTCTAAACGGTTGCATACATAAAAACGATTCAAACCCGCGATCTTATTTAAGCTAGGAAAGCCCCCTACTAACTCAGCATACTTATGAGTAAAGCGGGGGATTTATGAAGATTTCTACAATCTTGATTTGTGGGGATTTATTTTTTGAATGCCTTTGTCGTTAATCAATAGTTTTTTCATGATTTAGGAATGTTTTTGTTTTCTTGTATAAATATTTTATGACGATTTATAGATTTGAGTTTCCTAGTTTGCCTGCCCATGGGAGGCCAGTGTGTACAGAGTCTCTAAGAGAGTCGTAAATAAACTGACTTGTTTTTATTCAACTGCTTAACTGTACGTCAAGTCTGATTTAAGATATATACAGAACAAGACAACACTAGGTTAATATGTACAAAACTACAATGTTGTAACATAAAACGACAACAATGGGTAACTACAACACTTAAACAGAAACGACACCATTTTACAAAATAAATACTATACGCTATCACTTAACATCCCCCCTCAAGTTGGAGTTTGGTGAACATCAACCAAACCCAACTTGGAAAAAAGAGAAGCAAAAAAGGAGCTGCCAATATCTTGGTGAAGACATTAGCCAACTAGTCCTTATAAGAGACATGAGCAGGAGCGATAAACCCAAGCTTAAACTGATCCCGAACCACATGACAGTCAATATCCAAATGCTTAGTCCGTTTATGAAAAACAGGACTAGCAGTAAGAATAGGAGAAACAAAAGAAATCTGCAAATCACGCAAGAGATAAGAGATCCACAACAATTCACATACAGTAGCAGCCATACTACGATACTCAGCTTCAACAGATGAACGGGAAACAGTGGACTGTTTTTTAGTCTTCCAAGAGACTAGGGAAGAACCCAAAAACACACAAAAACCAGAAACTGACCAACAAGTAGTCAAATAAGCTCCCCAATCAGCATCACAAAAGGCCACAAGAGAATAAAGAGAAGACATAATAGAATCTGAAGAAGCAGTGGAAGCAGGGAAGAACAAACCCTTAGAAGGAAAACCCTTCAAATACTTCAACAAATGAAGAGCAGCATCCCAATGACCCACATAAGGAACAGTAACAAACTGACTCAATTGTTGGACAACAAATGTGATATTAGGCCTTGTAAAGCCCAAATAAAGAAGTCTACCAATTGGCCTACGATATGCCCTAACATTCTCCAACAAAGAACCAGAAGCAGCATCTAGTTTTAACCCCTTAGGTAAAGGGGTAGAAACGGGCTTGGCACCAGTTAAACCCGAATCACACAGCATATCTAAGATATATTTACGCTGATTAACATAAAGACCAGTAGAAGAACGTGCAATTTCCAAACTCAGGAAATATCTAGCAGGACCAATATCTTTAACAGTAAAGGCAGAATGCAGAAATCGTTTAACATCAGTTAAGACATCCTCATATGGGTCAGTCAATAGAATATCATCTACATAGATAAGAAGTGCAACAAAAGTAAATCCAATGGATTTCACAAACAAACAATGATCATGTTGAGACTGAATAAAACCAATGGAAAGGAGGTGTTTAGTAAATTCACAATTCCACTAACGTGAAGCTTGCTTTAAACCATACAAGGAAAGATTCAGCCGACAAACTTCATGAGGACCAGCTTTAGTATACCCATCCGGAGGTAACATATAAAGTTCCTCATCAAGAAACCCATGTAGAAATGTATTATTAACATCTAACTGATGTATGTGCCAAGAAAAATGGGCTACAACTGCTAACAACAATCTAACAGTGACTGTCTTAGCTATAGGAGAGAAAGAATCAGTAAAATCCACCCCGTCAACTTGATGATAACCCTTGGCTACTAACCTAGCCTTATACCTATCCACAGTCCCATCAGGTTTAAGTTTCACCTTGTAAACCCATCTAGATCCAATAGCCTTTTTATCGTCTGGTAAAGAAGTTAAAACCCAGGTGTCATTGGCTTCCAATGCAGCCAACTCCTGCTGCATTGCCGTCACCCAATGGTCATGATACTTAACCTGATGATAAGATTGGGGTTCATGACCAGTAGAAACATTTGCCAAAAAAGACATGTATGTAGAGGATAAATGTGGAGTAGGAATAAAAGGGAAAGTAGGAATAGAATAGGCTGAGGAACTATCACCAAAAAATGAAGGAAAAGAAGAAGAAGACACATTTGGGTTAGTTGATCCATGAGAGACAAAATCAGTGAGCTAGGATGGTTTATGAGACACTCTAGTGCTTCTTCTCAACACTGGAATAGAATCAATTGGAAGTGTAGAAGCGGATGGAGATGAAGAATCAGTAGAAGGGACAGTAAGGGCTGCAACAGGTGAAGGAAGAGGAGAGATAACTGGTGCAGAAGGCAATACATCCAGAATATTCGAAGACTGACCAAATGGAACGAAAGGAAGTGAAATGTCTAAAGTTCTATTAGAGGAAGACTGATAAGGATAAGAGGATTCATGAAACACCGCATCCCTAGAAACTAGAACAGAATATGTGTATAGATCAAACAACTTATATCCCTTTTGGCCAGGACTATATCCCAAAAAAATACACCTAGAAGCTCTCGGGTCAAACTTAGACTTAGAAGGCCGAACATTGGTAGCAAAACAAAGACAGCCAAAAGACTTCAAGTGATCATACTTAGGTGGACTACCAAACAAAACCTCATAAGGTGTTTTCCACTTAAGAAGTGAGATAGGAAGCCTATTAACGATATAAGTAGCTGTAAGAATGGACTCTCCCCAAAAATGATTAGGCAAATGAGCTTGAAACATGAGAGCTCCAATAAGTGTCGATGTTTTCTCTCCACCACTCCATTTTGTTGTGGTGAATAAACACATGACTTGTGATGTAAAATACCCAAGTCCTGAAACAATTTCTGACATTCCTTACTTAAAAACTCAGTGTCATTATCGGTTCGAATAATCTGAACAGATTTCTAAAATTGAGTCTTTACCATCTTAAAGAAAACATCTAAACAACCAACAACTTGACATTTATGAGCCAACAAATATGTCTAAGTAGCTCTACTAAAATCATCCACAATTTTCAAGAAAAATCTGCCCCCAGAAATTGATTGTTGACTTTATGGACCCCAAATATCAACATGCACTAACTGAAAAATAGTGACAGTATGAATATGACTAGAAGGAAAAGTCAGTCTATATTGCTTAGCAAGAGGGAAAACATCACAAATATCAATTGGTTTGATACCTTTATTATCAAAAGAAACAATGTGTTTAAGTACACTGTCAGAAACATGACCTAAACGTTGATGCCAAAGCTTATACATAGACTGAACAGTAGAGGTATTATTTGCAACAATATAAAAGGAATATCTATCTAAAATATCACTCTTGAATGATTCCTTATCAAGGATGTACAGCCTTCCTACAACTCTCCCTACTGCCAACAACCGATTAGTCTTCAGGTCTTGCAAAAGGCAGTGGGTTGGATAAAATGTGAAGGAAATAGAAGATGTAGTAGCAAGCTTATTGGCAGACAAAAGATTAAACCTAAAAGTAGGTAGATGCAAAGTGTCTGTCAAAACAAGGTCATTAGGTAAAACAACATCACCAATGTAATGTACACGATTTTGAGTGCCATAAGGTAGATAAACAGATACAATAGGTGTTAGGAACAATTGGTTTAGTCAACAAAGAAAGATCCATACACATATGATTTGAGGCTCCTGTATCTAAAATCCATGAATCTAAACCTAAACCATCAAGACTAGAAAGTGCCAAAGAAGGAAGTGTACATGCAAAATCTGAAATATTTGCTAGGTTCACCATAAGAGGATCTGTTACTGTTTTATTCTTTACCAACTTAAGCAACTTGTGCTTAATTAGTTCAGACAATGGAGGATTAGAGACATTAACTGCACTATCTATGGCTATGTTACTGTTATCAATAGTGAATGAAGAAGTTTCACTCACTGCATTACCAGCAAAAGTTTTCCTCGTGCCTTTCCCTCTTCGATTCTGTAACTCCTTGTACCAATCTGGTACACTAATGAGTTTAAAACAATTCTCCTTTAAATGCCCATTCTTCTTACAATAAGAGCAAAACATCTCACTTTTGTCATTCCCACACAATTTTTGTTTAGAATATTTCCCTCCTCCATCAGTAACTTTCTTAGTACTGTTAGTGTTCACTAACATAGCATTATGTTCAATCCCTTCACTAAATACCATCTGCACTTCCCTCTGTTTTTCTATCCTTAAGACCATAGAATATGCTTTTTTAACAGATGGCAAGGGTTCCATAACCAAAATCTGCTTTCGAACATGATCATAACTCTCATTCAAACCCATCAGAAATTGCACTAACTGATTCATAAATGTTAAATCAGCTAAAGCTTTAGGTGCTCCACAAATACACTATGCAGCCGCCCCACAAGTACATTGTGGGACAGGCATGAGGCACCAAAGCTCATCCCACAATTTCTTAAAACTTGTAAAGTATTTAGCAACAGACACAGTGCCCTGTGAAGCTGCACTAATCTGTCTTTGTAAATGGTATAATAATGGTCCATTACTCTCTCCGAACCTCTCTACCAAATCAGACCATAATTCATGGGCAGAATTTGTATAGATGAAAGCTTCAACTATGTCTTTCGACATTGAGTTCAGTATCCACGATCTAACCATATAATCTGTCCTAATCCATTTTTCGTAGTCAACAGATCCTGGACTAGGTTTTTGGTATGCGCCATCTATCAACCCTAACTTTATCTTAGCTCCTAGAGCTATTTTAATAGATCTACTCCAGCTAAAATAGTTATTCCCATTTAATATGACAGTAACTAAACTCATACCTGGATGGTCTGAACCTTGAAGATAAACTCGACCTTCGTCGGACATTCCTCTTAATCGAGGATCCAGAGTCGATCCTGTGGGAGATTCATGTGATATACCGTCCATCGTAGCAAATACCTTCGATCAACCTTCAGATTCGGTGGGAGAAACAGGGGAAGAACCGAAACCCCAACTCTTGATTTTCGGAGAAACAGTAATACGAAACCCTAACGCTTGACTTCCTCAAATCAGCTACGCCCTCCACTACAGAAGTATATATAGTTGACAATAACCATTAACCAGCTACCCCGTGCACTCCTTTGTACTTCAATCGATTAAAAAATGGTGATCGGCGACAATATCAAGACCTTCTCTGATACCATGTACAGAGTCTCCAAGAGAGTCGTAAATAAACTGACTTGTTTTTATTCAACTGCTCAACTGTACATCAAGTCAGATTTAAGATATATACAGAACAAGACAACACTCGGCTAATATGTACAAAACTACAATGCTGTAACATAAAACGACAACAGTGGGTAACTACAACACTTAAACAGAAACGACACCATTTTACAAAATAAATACTATACACTATCACTTAACACAGTGGAAGAGGATTCGATCACACAATGCAAGGAGCAAATTTGTCTAGGTTGGTAATATACACGGTAGTCTGCGTCTATTTTGTGCGATACCGTCTCCGGGGAAGAAGACGAAGGTTTTGTGAACAGTGAGGTTAGTTTCGTGGTCGACGCAAAACTGAGCATCCACAACCACATTTGTTCCGGTCATTTCCTTCAATAGAGCTGTGGAAGTGACAGGTAAAGTGGAGGTTGGTTTGGATTTCATCTATTTAAGGAAAGGTATGGAGGACGTTTAGGCTCTTCTTCTTCTCCTTCTCTTACTTCTGCTGCTATTGATACTGCGACTATATGTTACATAGCACTCATCTCTCTCTTTCATGTTTCTCTCAGTCTCTGTTCACTCACCACCTGCATTGTTTATGTGTCTAAAGTTGTTTTGAGCATCACTTGCTTCTAAATTTGTAGTTTCGTTGTTCTCAAGGTCTGGATCTCACATTGCATGAATACTTTTTATCTGTTTGCAAAAAACACAAAAAACCACCCAAAAAGGTTCGTCGGACATTGCCTAAGTAACATTCGAGCTTCTGCTGGCGCTATGTTGTATTCCTTGCGGTGGTCAAAGTTCTACAGATAGTAGTGCGGTGGTCGTCGACGGAGCATAAACCAGCAGAGGGAGCAGACAACCTTGGCACATTATAGTCTGACAATTCGGCGGAGCAGCCTGTCCCTTGTCACCCACCTGCTGTGAGTAACGTATCTCTATCCTCTTTATTTTTACGCCGCCCATATCTCTGTAATCTTTATTTTTACACCGCCCGTTAAGTATGACTCTATTGTGATTCTTGTTCTGTTTGTTTTAGCAATAATAATCATAGTTCTCTGTATTTTTTCATATTACTACTATCCGTATTATTATTATTATTATTATTATTATTATTATTATTGTTATTATTATTATTATATTATTATGTATTTTATTTTAACCATTATTTTTTTATTTATAATATTTACTATTCGTATTATTATTTTTGTTTTCTTATTGATATTATTATTTAAATTTATATCTATCTATCTACCAAAAAAAAGTTCATTTAAAATTGTTTTTTATATTTAATTGTATTATTATTATTTATTAATTTTAAAATTTATTTTTATTTTATTTATTAT
>JAOQMQ010000004.1:10292209-10303854 GCA_027563845.1 Erythroxylum subrotundum
TTATTCTTATTCTTATTATTATTATTATTATTATTATTATTATTATTATTATTATAATAGTATTTTCTTGATAAATTATTATAATTATTATCTCCTCATTCCCATTTTAGTATTTCTGAGGGGTCGGTTAGTTTCAGTTTTCTAGGGTTTTTTTTAGTCAGGTGTACGGGGAGATTCTTTCGCTGGACGTATAAGATCGTGGGATGGCCGCATTCTTAGGACACTGATCGGGGAAGACTTCTAGCGCAGCTAGCAACAAAAACAACTGGTCTTGGCAAGGTGAAAGGTAATAGTAGATTATAGTTACCATCAAGTATATATATGGACATATTACTAATTTTTTCGTATTTATTCTTTGTAACCTACATCTTTATTATCATGTCATATATGCATGTAGCCTATTGGAAATAACCTCTCTATAATATAGGAATAAGGCTGCGTACTATCAGAGTCCTCGGACCTTATTTTATCGCGAAACTTCGGATTATAACGATGACGACGACTTATGAGAAGAACTTTACTCTTTCGGACATTTTTCTGATGATGATTAAAGCAACTTTTTATTACATTACTGCAACTTTTTTTTCCCCCCCTCAAAATCACTCTTTTCTCTTATCATTAAACGGATGCAACGTAAAAGCATCTACCTTTGGTAGAGAAAAATAATGAAAGCATCAACCTTGAACCTCAGTATCGTTGCTTGTTGGCATGACGGCTGCTAATGTCAGATTGTTTCGATCACGACAGCTTAGACTTGGTTATCGGCCTCGGAGTCATCTTTTGAAGCTTGTGGTTTATATGTCTGAAGAACGAACTGGCAAGCTCCAACGGCTTCTCTCACAGTCAAAAATATCCAATCCTGGCCTATGTTCTCTATGAACTTGGACTTGTTAAGCTTCTTCATAACCTCTGCCCCAGGGTTGGCCAAGACCAGCTACGTTAATAAATAACATTTAGAGTACTGCAACCAGACTGGCTTCTTCTCTGAGCCGATAGAAATGCAAAGCTAGTTACAAAAATGGTTTATGGATAAGGGACATATATATGTACCTTGAGCCCTCTTCCACAAATAAGCTTCTTAACTTCTTCAAGCATGCTTATTCCACTCGTGTCAATGTTTCCAACAGCTGCCAACCAGAAATAGTAAAGTTGAATTTGCAACCACGTTAAGGTATAGAACATTTTCCAGAAGCTTTTTGATATTGTCACCCACCTCCCATGTCAAGAATAACGTAGTGAAGACTGCTTTCCCCGGAAGATCTTATCCTGTCTTCCTCCTCTTCGATCCACCTTGATATCCTATACTCATTATCACGTGCGAGGAGTAATTGAATGGGGTTTTATCGACACAAATTGGTAATTATAACACCTTTCAGTTTTTGGCGTATAATACAATACCTTTCTCTTAAGTAGTTGGAATTGGCAAAGTAAATGGGTGCATCAATCTCAAGTACGAGAACTCCTGCAACACTTCTAGCATTGGGATATTGTTGGACATTTCTGAATATCGTTGAATTAGGAAGGTTTCCCAGAATAAATGTTCTTGGTCTTGCAACAAACAGAAGTAGCCTTAGCAGTGAAATCGCCACCTGCATTGGGACTAATCAAATGATTAATCTAATTATGAATTACATCGTAGTGGAACATTTTAATTTTACGACATAATACCGATATAACAAGGCCAATCTCAACACTGAAAAATACAACACCAACGTAGGCACCAATGCAGGCAATAAAATCAAACATGTCAACATTCCACAGATGGATTGCAGCTTCATAATCTATGAGACCGAGCATGGCGTGGATAATGATTGAAGAAAGCACCACAAGTGGAGTGTATTGGAACACTGGAGTCAAGAACAACAAGGTAACCATCAACGCCAAGGCCATCACAATATTTGATACTGCCGTCTGGCATCCGGCATCGAAGTTCACAGCTGTACGCGAAAATGGTCCTAAAATAATTTATCAGAAGAGCAACAACAAAAGATGGTCTGGTCAGGTCAGGTCAGAATCATTATTTAACAGATCAAAGTTGTTTAATTTACATGCATCTATTGGCAATTACCAGTGGTGAGATAGCAAGAGGTGCAAGAGCCGATAATGTTCATGGTCCCAATAGCAATCATCTCTTTGTTCGCATCGATATGGTAGTTCTTAAACATGGCAAATCTTCTTCCCACCGCTATTCCTTCCTGTAACATATTCATAAATTCAACAATTTAGCAGTTTCTGCAGACTGTAAAGCCCTATAAGCTACTTGGTAACATATCGTACCGCCAGAACTATTACACCGGTGATTATTCCAGTTTGAATGGTCAGTTTTAGATAAGGGCCCACGAACACAAGATCCCCAAACGACAGTGGATTTATCCCTTTCTTCAGGTGCGCTATCTGCCACAAAACTATCCCAAATCAACCTACTTATTTAATCCGACATAATTAATTAATGGATAAAAAGTATGATATGCTTAAAGAAAAACAAATTTGATAGAAATTAATTACTTTTTAGTCTCGAAAAGTAAAGGGGAAAGCTCACCACTTGAACTCCATGTTTCTCGGCGTGCGTGAGATACACCAGAAGGCTTCCCAATATCACTGACGTCAGAGGTGCCATGGCTGATATCCAGAAGAACTTTGGTCGTCTCTTACTCTGCACGTACCCCAATCATCCAACAACAATATTGGTCGTATGACAGACTACCATAATTTAAAGTTTGAATTTAACTGGCCTGCGTTCTCCTACTTTTTGATTAACTTTTACAAATTGATTGTGGTTGACTCTTTGTGCAGTATGTTGTATATTTTAAGGTTTTATTATTGCAGTACAAATAACTAGAATAATTCAAGTATAAATATATATACGGTTACAATACCACAATTTAAAACCAGGATATAAGATAACTGGAAGCTGAGTTCATGTGATAATCAATCTGTTGACTAAAATTCAGTTTTAGTATCTTACAAAGTATCTGGTAAGGAGCAGGAAGAAAAGTAAGCATATGCCTAACACAGCGCTTTCCCATCTCCACTGCAACAACAAACCGGATATGTTACGAACTTAAACAGATAATACCATCAAAAGTTTAAACAGAAGAACAGAGTAACATTTGATGATGATAATAATAATAATTCTACGCACATATCTGCATTTGTTCAACTCTACCTAGTACGAGAAGAAACAAAAACCTGATGAGTCTGGCTGAGAACGGAACGCATGACTGAAATAAGGTCGGTGGCATGGGTGAAGTGGTCTAGCCCAAGAATCCCTTTTAGCTGTTGCAGACAAATTACAGTTGCTACTCCTGCCATGAAACCTACGATCGTTGCATGCGACACAAAGTCCACGATAAAGCCAAGCCTGCAGTAATAATTATAATTCAGAAAATTATAAGAGAAGTAAGACTTGCGCACGTGACAGAAATCGATCAAAACATGTATCGGAGTATATTCCTCCTTACTTACAAATAATTCATTAACGCCTAACAGTTGCTAGAAGTAAGACAAAGGTACAAGAGACAAGGCTTCCGGCTGAGATCGAGAGCGTTACATGTATAAATCCTATCGGCTCATCACTGACAATTTCTGTCAATGTCTTAATTCAATGATTAAAATACAGTAATTCTTCTTATCCAAAATAAAAGTTATTTTAGAGGGATGCATACTTGTTAAGAAAGTTAATGAAATATTTGATATACTCTTATTAATTGCATGTTGAAGTGCCTTGAAAATATAATTTGTATAATTAAGATGTGAGAGAAATTAAAGGTAATTTTAGAAGTAAAATTATAATCATGTATGAAAAGTCACGAACGACATTTATTTTGAATAACTAAAATCTCTCTAAAACGTCTTTTATTTTAAAAGTATTAAAAAAAACAGCAGTGCTTTCGTAAGTTTTAATAATACTGGATCATATAATATAAATTGGTAGGAATCAAAAAATTAATAATTTACTGCTTGCTACTACCATACCTTAACAAGCCTAGGGAAGCTTGGAAAACTCCAGCGAAGAATGTGGTCGTAAAAGCGAGGTTAACATAAAGCTTTGGGTTCTCAGTAGCATTAACTTCATTTCCAAGCGCTGAAGCTAAGAGAAGTGAAGTAACGCCGACAGTCCCAACTGCCAAATCTCTTGAACTTCCCATCATAGCATAAACCAGAGGTGGAACAAAGCTTGAATCTGCGTTTCAAGCAAAACCAATAATACATCAGAAAGAGCCCTTCAGCTCATACAAAAGGACCAAAACTGTTATATCTCTTAACTTATAACACTTACAGAGGCCGAGAATTGGTGGCAAGTTGGCTAGCTTAGCGTAACTTATCCCCTGAGGAATAGCAAGACTAGCAATAGTTATACCGGCAATAAGATCAGCTTTCAAGAACTCGAAAGTGTACCGAGGAGCCCACTCGATAATTGGCAGAAAATACTGAAGTCCCAGTACTAACTTTCGGGAAAGAGGCTGGTTCTTGAACTGTTTAAGAGGATCGTCAGGATAGAAAGTCTCCGTGACAGTATATTTCAAGGACTTGAAGAAGGGTTGCGGTGGTGGAACCGTCGCCCTATGTGCCCACTCCACCCCCGCAAAAGCGTGGACATAGTCCGCGTTGCCCATGTCGATACAAAATCAGGACGTACCCTGTGCCTTTAATTACGTACCTCTGATAGGTATGATTAGTTACAGGGGATTGTAATGTAAGCTGTTATGCCAGGAGTAGTGGAGGTGGAGGTGTTTGTAGCTGTGGTGGAGATAAGAAATGGTTAAGGTGGTGATGTAGTGAGCCGGAGAGGGTTGAAGTGGGCATGGATTTATAGAGGGAAAGACTCGGGAAGATCATGCGGTGTTAGAGATCATTTCCAGTGTGTTATAGGAAAAAGTTTAGTAGAAAAGAACTTTTTGCTTGCTAATAATGATCAATTGACTTCTTAGGAAACATCATTTTAATAGTTCTACTCATTATTATAATTGATATTACTAAAACAAATAATATTTTCTAAATTATATAAATTAAATCATTTATTGATGTTTTAAATAATATAAATAAATGATATAATTTTAATGGTAAATTAATAGGTTAAAGTGTTTTGTAGTAATTTTAGGGGTGTTTGTTTTCTTTTTTCTTTTTTCTTTTTGATTTTTATTTTCAAATTTAGTAAGAAAAACATATTTGTTTGAATTTTTAGTTTCTTGTTTTTGTTTTGATTTCTTCCGGTTTTTAAAAATTATGAAAACCACAACAAGTAGCTTTTGTTTCCTGTTTCTATTTTTTTTTTCATAATTTGATTTACTATCATTTAAATATATATTATTTAATTTCTAATTTTTAATAAATATGAATAATTTAATTCAACATTATATATTTAATAAATTAAAATTAATTATCAATAAAAATTATTAATAATTAAAATTTTATAATTAAATTATATGTAATTAAATTTTAATAATATAAGTAAATTTAAAATATATAAATATTCAAATAAAAATTGATTTAATAATTAAAATATATTTCAAATAAATATTAATTTATAAATAAAAATTTTGATTTTTACATTATTTAATTTATTAAAATAAAAGGATTTTACTAAAAATTTGTTAATAAATATTATATAAGAGATTAAATAAATTTATTTAATTAAAAATAATTTATCTTTAAGTTTTGTCGAGTATGTAATTATTATCAGTGATAAAAATATAACTACATTAACATTAACAATCAAACATGTTTTTGTTTTTATTTGAAAGAAAAACATAAATAAAAAACTGAAAACAAAAACTAAAATCTACAACAGAAAAACAGAAGTAGAATCAAACAACTCCTTAGATCAGTGCCGGCCCTAGGCAGGGCACTTGCCTAGGGCCCATCAATAAAAGGCCCCCCCTCTTGGATTGGATTTGCATAACGACCTGTATTGCTTCTCCTTTGTTATTTTCGTGAACAAATCTATTCTTCAATTAATATTTTACTTAAGTTAATACGAAAAGGACCCCCTCTTGGAAGCCATGTCCTCCCTTGCATTATTACAAATTTACAACTCATTTTGAATTGTAATGTTAACTAACTTATAACGTTGTCATAAGTTAACATTAAATTTTAAAGTTAACATTCACTTATAATAGTTATAAATAGTTTTGAAGAATTTAGGTGTATTTTTACCCTTAGAATTTTTTATTTTCATCAATATATGCATCTAAGGTACTTCAACTTAAAAATTGGCAGCATAATTTTTTTACAATTATGTCTTCTAAGTTCCAAGTGCAATTTAAAGTTAAAGTAAAATTTCTTATTTTTAATTTATTTTAAGCTTGTTAAATATTTTAATACGTTATAATTAATTTGTAATTTGTCATTAATGTAGACATTATATTAGCATTTTAAATCATATCATTAATAATAAATGATATTGTATTTATTTGTGTTTTTCCTTTTTTATTTTTAGATTACTTATTATTTATAAAAATAATTTAATATTAATAAATAATTTAAATTTTGTAATTGTAATTTTCATTATACTTTGACACAAGTAATGTAATAATTGTTGAATTTGTGTTCTCGTAGAGTTCGCATAAGTTTAGTGATAATATGACTAAATCAAGTAATTTAAGTTACTCAATTCAAAGACTACATAAATGGTTTTCTTTATTATAAATATATATATGAATTATGATTCTACTAAACATGTTATGATTATATTAGTTGTTGAGGATATGGCAATTGCTTCGTTGAAGAATAGATTTGAACAATTAACAACATTTGATAACATTTCTGAATTATTATTTGATTCAAAGAAGTTGAGGTAATTAGATGATAATGAATTAAGAGAATATTGCACTAATTTTATAACGACTTTTTCTCATGATAATATTTCAGATGTGGATTTAGATGATCTTTTTTTCTGAATTAAAAGTGTTGCAGATGACTTTGCCAAATGAGTTAATGTCATTAGTTGAAATTTTAGAATTTGTTAAAATTACAGATTGTTATCCAAATGTTTCAATTGCTTATCGAATTCTATTGATTATACCTGTGACTGTAGCATCAATTGAGAGAAGTTTTTCAAAGTTAAAATTATTGAAAACCTACTTGAGGTCATTAATGTCACAAGAAAGGCTAAATGGTTTAGCTATGTTATGTATTGAGAAGGATATGTTAGATAATATTGATCTTGATAATATTATTAATGATTTTGCATCTAGAAATACATGGAGAAATTATTTTTCATAAATTGAGTCATTTATGTTTCATACAAACATGTAAAAACTTTAAGTTTATATGTTTGTATATTGTCGATTTATTGGAGTCTTTTTTTTTTATTTCGCTCGGGGCCTCTAAAACGATAAGAACGGCCCTGTCTTAGATTATAAAAAATAATTTTTACTAAGTAAAATTATAAGAAACTTTATATCTTTACTCTATTTTTATCGTTTTTCTGGCAGTAATAACATTGAATGTGATTGAAAACGATCTAGAAGGGGGGGTTGAATAGATCTTTGAAACGTTTTCGCAAAGTTCTACAAAAACAAAGAGTTAATACACACACAATCAATCAAATTAAATGTAAAGAGTAGAGAAGAAGGGCAAACATTGTTTTTATAGAGGTTCGATGCTAAGACCTACGTCCTCTACCTAAGCTCCCACTTAGGATTTTGGCAAAATACTTTACTGCACACTTTTTAGTTCAGTGTGAACTTTTCCAACACCACTTGATTTCCGGCTCAAGCTACACCTCACAATTGATCTGTTTTCCGGCACAAATCTTACATGATCTTCAAGCTTGTTTGTTGAGATACTAATTTTGAATTCTTCATCCATGATCTGATCTTACATAATCTCTTGCACGTTGTTCATCTCTTGAATATGTCAATCTTGATACGTTGTCTATCTCTTGAATATGTCAATCTTGATTTTGTATTAATCCGTTATTTGAATATTAATCCAAAATACCTGAAATTATTTCTTAATCAATTCTATACATTTTATTATTATTAAAACATAGAAGGAATTAATTTGTCAACCACCATTGGTCCAACAATCTCCCCCTTTTTGATAATGACAAAACATTTAGAAATTGTTTAATAAATTGAAAACAAAGAAAATTGATCAAGGTTTTTGATGCTTTGTCTTTTTGATTAGATTGTCTCCCCCTTAATCAATAAACCAATGAATCCAATAATTATTGCAAACTCCATAATCCATAATGTTAAGCCAACAAACAATTTTCCTATCAAAGTGTTAACAACAATTTACCAAAGTGAAACAATGACAATGTGTACCAATTTCAGCACTTGAACTTTTTCCAGCATTTTAACACAAGTAAATTTTATCTCCCCCTTTTTGTCATGATCAAAACAATCAGCAGACTCGATTTGAAAACAAAATCGCAATCACATGGCAATTGAGTAGCAAACCATCAAACAAAGGATCACACATGCCTATAGTCTCAAGTATCAAACCAACACATAATGAAAGTCAGAAACAATAAAATGAAGAAAACATGAAATGTTGGTCTTATAGCAAATACTATCACCATCACTATGGAGAAGCATCATCATGCTTACAACCTAATTTATCAAACATTTTCTTCATGGTTTTCTCAAAGTGAATGAGCATCCCTTGTTGAAGATCCAAGCGTACATTAACTTCTTCAATTTGATCTTTGAGTTCTTGAATGTCCTCTTAGGAGACTTCACTTCGTCGCACATTGCTTGGTCTTGAACTACTTGGTCGGTCACTAGCCCTTTTTGAACGTTGCCTTTTAGGTACTTGTTGTTCACTTTCTAACGTCAATCCAAGCTTCTCTACATGATAGGCATACACCTAACCCTTTTCTACTGTTTTCACCAACTTCATACTCCTTATGTTATAGGGTGTAAACCGCCAACTCGTCAGATATGGATAATGATCATAAGAACTCAAATTACATTTTTGCAACTTTGAGATAAAAGTAATCAAGGCTCCATAAGGCATTCCTTTATGCTTGACTGTTTTTCCCTTAAGCTCACCTCTTAATAAATTTGCCTTTTTCCTCATCATTTGAATAATTAAACTTGGAAAGTTAATTTTCCTCCCTTCTTCCAAGTGCCAAAGAATTTCTTTATCCAAAGATGTAATATGATTGTTACTCGCTTTCTTGGGATAAACCACTCTATTGATAGCATAATGTAATAACCGATAATTCAACGGCAAATCCATGCCTCATAAGGTGAGGAATGATCAGAACACAATCTACCAAGTAACTCATCACCTTTTTCTTCAGTATAACCAAAATTTTCTTCAGCTTCCTCATCAGTATCTTCATCCTGATGTCTCAAAATATTCAAATCTAAGAAGGAAGCTCTAGGCCTAACTCTACCCTTAGGCAATTTAAACCAAATAGGTAGATTTCCTTCACAAACAAAAATTTCTTTTACTTGAATACTTGATTTCAAAAGTACTCCATTGTCAACATTACTTCTTATCACAACCAAATTGGCATAAAATTCTCTAATCAAATCTTCATATATATCATCCGAAAATCCCAAAAAATCTCTTAAGCCAAGACTTGTGATTTCCGTAAACAACTCAGTAAACTCACTATGGTCTAGTTCAATCCAGTTAATCCTCACAGAGGGGATTAATACTTCAGTTTTGAGTACCTTATAATAGAGATTTTGAGCCTCTCGTGAGATGAACCGTGGCTCAATCTCTTCGTTTTCTCTCTCAACGCTGCCCCTTGAAGATGAGCCACGAACCCTTGGACGTTGAGGTGAGGTTTCAGATTGCTTTCCTTTCCCCGAAGCTTTTCTTGGTCCCATGTTGAAGATCTTATAGAGATTTAAACAAAAACAGAGGATGGATGAGGTTAGGGTTTGGGAGTCGACAATGAGATTTGAAAGGAAGAAAGAGATGATGTGATGAAATAATCAGTGGGTTTCGTGTTTTTGGAGATGGATTGAGGTTGGGAAGTTTGGATTTGAAGAAATTTGAAGAGGGTAGTCGACTATGAAGAAGAAATCTTGAAGGTAGAAGAGAATGTGGTTTCGGAGATTTTAGGGAAGAATGGGTTTTTAAATATCCGTGCATATCTATAGTAGACTGTTCGAAGACCAATAGTTGACTAACACTTAATCACTTCATCCCCTGATGCATTAGTCAACATGCAAATCAAAATAACTTGACTATTACCTCAACATCAGTCGTCTCAGACTCCAATTAGTCGACTGAAAAATTTATAAAACCTAAAAGAATCACTTCAGAACCTAAATGTAAATCATGATGATGTATTCTCCGATGGAATTAAAAATTTGCCTAATTATTTGACCATTTTGTTGTGCTAGTGTATGTAAATAAATACAATCAACCAATAGAATTCAAATCACACATACTAAGTTTCAATTTAATGTTCACAAACACATCTTCTTTAAGGGGTTTAGTAAAAATATCAGCCAATTGATCACTAGTAGATACATGTTTCAAACAAATGTCACCTTTCAAACAATGATCACGTATGAAATGATGCCTAATTTCAATATGTTTTGTTCTACTATGCAAAATTAGATTTTTACTCAAACAAATTGCACTGGTATTATCACAATAAATTGGAATATTTTTAACAACAATACCATAATTAAGCAATTGATGTTTAAGCCAAAGAACTTGGGCACATGCACTTCTAGCTGCTACATATTCAGATTCAGCAGTAGAAATAGCTACACTTACTTGTTTTTTACTAGCCCAAGAAATCAAAGATGAACCTAAGAAATGACATAAGCCACTAGTGCTTTTTCTATCTATCCTACAACCACCATAATCAGCATCACTATAAGCATACAAGTCAAAAGAATCACAACTAGGATACCATAAACCATGATTAATAGTTTTTCTCAGATATCTAAAAATTCTTTTGCATGCACTTAAATGAGAAATCTTAGGACAAGATTGAAATCTAGCACAAAGACAAGTAGCAAACATTATATCTGGTCTAGAAGCAGTTAAGTACAAAAGAAAGCCGATCATACCTCTATAAAGCTTTTGATCAACATCCTCTTCATGTTTAGATTTTGCTAAAACCAGATTTGATGCCATTGGTGTTGCTGCATCTTTGCATCCTTCCATGTTGAACTTCTTTAAAAGCTCTTTATTATACTTGGATTGGTGAATGAAGATGCCATCTTTGTATTGCTTGATTTGCAACCAAAGAAAGAACTTGATGTTAAGTCAAGATGACCTTAATAATAATTTTGATGATAAGTCAAAAAGCAGACGAATGAAAAGCAGATGAATATGATAAGCCAAAAGAAGACGAATAAAAGCAGACGAAGAAAAAGGAGACGGATGCAAGTATGAAAAGCAGACGGAAACAAAATGTAGACGGAAGCAAAAAACAGACGGAAGCTTAGCAAAAAGCAGACGGAAGCAAAAAGCAGACGAAGAAAAAGGAGACGGATGCAAGTCTGAAAAACAGACGGAAGCTTAGCAAAAAGCAGACGGAAGCAAAAAGCAGACGGAAGCAAAATACAGACGGAAGCTTAGCAAAATGCAGACGGAAGCAAAATACAGACGGAAGCAGAAAGTAGACAGAAGCATCAATCTGAGTTAGTTACAGAACTCAACTGAATAACCGTTTCTTTAAAGAATCAAGAAGCAGTTTTCAAGAAGCAGTTGAA
>JAOQMQ010000004.1:10303954-10314184 GCA_027563845.1 Erythroxylum subrotundum
GCTGTCTGAGGACTGGACGTAGCCCACGGTTTGGGGTGAACCAGTATAAAATTACTGTGTCAAACTCTCTCTCTCTCTTAACTCTGATTTTCGATATTTTAATACTACGCAAGTTGTTAGGAAAATTGTTTGCAAATAAGATTTACAGTAGTTCATAATCGAACAAAGTTTTTGTTTAAACGAAAAGAGTTTGTTTTGAGAAAAAAGGGTTAACGAAAAGTTTTCACAATTCAACCCCCCTTCTTGTGTATTTGTATATTGTTATTAAACATTACATTAACGTGTGATTCACTTCACTTGAGTTCTCCCATCATGCTCATTTCAAACTCACTTTGCATTAAATCACTAAATTCTTTACATAAAAATTCATTAGTAGCACCAAAAACAATATCATCAACATATATTTGACAAACTAACATATCTTTATCAACATGTTTTATAAACAGGGTATTATCAATTTTACCACGAATGTAACCATTTTGAGTTAGAAATGTACTTAACCTTTCATACCATGCCCTAGGTGCTTGCTTTAATCCATATAAAACCTTCTTGGGCTTGTAGACATAATCAGGATGTTTATGATCTTCAAAACCCGGTGGTTGTTTGACATAAACTTCCTCTTGAATGTAACCATTAAGAAACGCACTTTTGACATCCATTTGATTTAATTTGATCCTCTTATGCGAAGCAAAGGCACATAACAATCTGATTGCCTCCAATCGAGCCACAGGTGCATATGTCTCATTATAATCAAGGCCTTCTTCTTGATAAAATCCTTGAGCTACTAACCTTGATTTATTTTTTACTGCTTCACCATTTTCATCAAACTTTATCCTATTTATCCACTTGACTCTAATAATAGTTTTATCCTTTGGTGGAGCTACCAAATCCCATACATTATTCCTTTTGAATTGATTTAGTTCTTCTTGCATAGGTAACAGCCAATTTTCATCTTCAAGAGCCTCTTTTATGTTCTTGGGTTCCATCAGTGAGATGAAGGCTGAATTGCTCATGTATTCATAAGTTTTCCTCCTTGTTCTTAAACCATCACTCAAACAGCCAATTACTTGCTTCATAGGATGATTCTTTGCTTTTGCCCATGTTTTATTACTAGGTACATGATCTTCTTCATCTAACTTTTCTTCTTCAACATTGGATTCTTTTTCTTGAACTTCATTTCCTAAATTTCCTGCATCATCATCAAAACAAACCTTTCTCGGGGGTGAAATCATATCATCGAATTTAACATGAATATTTTCTTCAACACATTTTGTTCTATTATTATAGACTCTAAATGCCTTACTAGATAGTGAATAACCAAGAAACACACCAACATCAGATTTTGAGTCAAATTTTCCTAAGTTGTTCTTTCCATTATTATGAATAAATACTTTACAACCAAAAGGATGAAAATATGAAATATTGGGTTTCTTACCTTTCCATAACTCGCATGAAAAATGTTAGTGTTAGTCGACTGATTCTTGGAAGACAAGTTGACTATAATGCACTGGTCGACTATTACATCTAGTACTAGTCGACTATCAGGTTCAGCTGAACAAAATCTGACCGAATCAATTGATTACAAACGAGAAGAAAATCATGCTACAATGGCTAAGAGCAATATACAACGACTAGAAGACTTCTCCAACGACTATAATCATCTTGAAGCCTGCAAATAAATTGAGGGAACATCAAAGGATCGATGAGAGTAGTCCAAAAGCAAAGCTTATTGATCTTAGTTCAAAATTATCATTTTATTGCTCTTAGCACATTAAACTGTATTCAGCTGTTCTGAGTTTTACATCAACTTCTATCATTGTGATTATTGTGAATTGAGTGATTATAAGAAAATCACTTGTGAGGTAGGATTTGTGCCAAAAAACAGATCAATTGTGAGGTGTAGCTTGAGTCGGAAATCAAGTGGTATTGGAAAAGTTCACACTAAACTAAAAAGTGTGCAGTAAAGTATTTTTCCAAAATCCTAAGTGGGAGCTTAGGTAGAGGACGCAGGTCTTAGCACCTAACCTCTATAAAAACAGTGTTTCCCTTTGTCATACTTGTCATTTTTCTGGATATTTGAAGTAAAAGATAAGCTTTTGCATTCTCTAGCATGATGTCCTCTTTTTCCACATTTCCAACAATGATTTGGTTATAACGAAATTGAATCTTATTTGAAATGGCTTGCAAATAAATTAATTTACGACATATCAACTTTGCACGTTCATTTTACAAATATGCTCTCAGCCAGGTGGACAAGATTTGACTTTTGATCAATTGGTATTGAGTGTTGACACTGATTGGGTAGATAATGAGTATTAAATATCATTGTACCTTCCATTTGGTTAAATATAAAATTTTCATGTTGCTAAAAGGGAAAGGAAAAAGTGTTCTTGTTGATCTCACCTAATAAATCTAATCAGGCAGAGGTATGAACAAAATGAACTGAAGAAAGGAAAAGAAAATTGAAAGGGAAGGAAATAATTAACAGAAGATGTAATTATTATCATTATTTGGTTGATTATTTAAAAATATCAACTTAATAGGAAACATTATTTTTACACTACTTACATTTTTTAAGCCAAAATTTTATTAATTATAAGAAATTATAAATTCTAACACAATATTAAATTATATACTAATATTTATTAGTGCCTTAGAGGTGTCAAACATATATTAAAAATAAGGGTAAAAGACATATACATCCTTTGTGGTTTAAAAAATTTCATAAAAATTTCTAAATTTTAAAATTCTAGGAAAAACTTCGATCAAGCAAAATTGAGTTGTTCAACTCAAGATTGACTGAGTTTTATGTCTTGTAAAAATTTGAGATTAACTCATTACCATCTGTAATTAATCTAATGTTATAATAGAGATAATAACTTTTAACATTGGTGATTATTAAGTAATATATTGTTATTACCAAACATGATATTTATCATAAAATTTGTGATTTTTTCAATAATTAACTTTTATGGAGTTTGTTCCTCTCAAATAGGTTAAGAATTTTCTATGTCCAAGCAATGCTCTTTATTTCAAAATTTAAACAAGAAAAACAGTTAATGATAGTGTATTTTATAAAGTATTTAATTATTCATTTAGGAGAAAAATTGGCTCCTTAAAAAAAGAAATTAATAAAATATTGGAAGTAACATAAAAATTTGCTGCAATATGATTATTAATTAGGGCTTATCAATAGTTAATCCTACATATGATGAGCTATAGACCTATCTGTGACATATATACATTATTTTAGAGATGTATTAGTGTTAACAAACTTCTCATCTATGAATGACAATGGGTCAAGTTGAGCTGGGTGGACTCCTAGTCTGACTCAATTCAAATTTCATAATAGGTAAACCTATTGTGAAGCCTAATCAGACTTAAATTGTGTGACTCAAACTCGGTTTGATCAGATAAATCGAACCTGATAAAAAAGGAAAGATTTAATAATATACCTTAATCACTATAGCATCTAGTGCCATCTTCTCACGTTCCCATTTACTAAGTCTGGATTTGGAGTTTTCATCTAACCTTTAAGTTAGAAATTTATGACTCAACACCCTAATAACCTGCAAATTTATTCTCACCTTATTGTGTTGCATGATGTCTCATATGTAAGAGAAAGAGAAGAGAGGAGGAAGCGATAAACTGCAGAGAAGAGACACAAATAAAAAGATAATATAACAAGGCATAACTTTTGTTGTGTTCTGCAAGTGAATTTACTATTCTGTATTGTTGGGAGCTAATAGTACACCTTTCTAAAAGTCAACCAAAGATTAACAACAAAAGCACTCACAAGTATTAACCAGCAAATTAGTATAAGACTGAAAAATGAACTGATGAAATAAACATTAAGATTTACATAGAAAACCCTCCAGTGTAGAGAAAAAAAACATGGGCCAAACTGACAAACAAATCCAATAAATTCAAATAAGAATTTACAAAATTTAATCCCAAGCAGTTGGCTTTGCTTAAAATAATATCTCATCCCACAACTATAAGTTGTCTCACCCAGTTTTAGGATTGAAACCAAGTTGATGTAGCAATCAACAAAACTCTCAATCTAACCCCTAAAACAATCTCTATAAATAACTTGTTACTAAAGACGATCAACAAAAAGGATGAGAATACTTTTATGCTTTTTCTCTTTCAGTGTTTCTTCACTTTTTAGTGTTTTTACTACTCATGCATTAAATCTACTTCTATCTCTCTTTTAATTCCAAAATTATTTTTCAGACCTGCACACGATCGTGTAAGTGATCGTGTCTTTTTCAACTTCAACAAAATTGTGAATGTACACAATTACAGAAAGTTATGTGGTCGTCACATACAGTTATGTATGTCATAAACATAGGTGTGTACACAACTATATATATCTTCGTCCTTTTATGTCATTTTGCGAAAGTTTCCAAAGAGTTACACAGTTGACTCACACTACTGTGTAAGTAAAGGATATAGGTGTGTAGCTCCCTATACGATTGTGTCTACCTAAAAAAGGTTGTTTCAACCGTTATTTGTCTTGTCTTCACTCGTTCATCATCCCTACAAACTGTAAAAGTGTCTAAGATCACCAAAAAGTCATACTTGTCTTAAAAATGTGGCTGGATACTCAACAATCTCCCCTTATCAACCCAATTATAAGGAAGACCCATAGTGCTTCAGGATCTACTTAAGAGATATCTTGACAAGCTTACTACAAAGCTTATGCTTGCTTCTGAGAATGGCTTTAGTCAACATATCAACATAATTTATGTCTGTATGAATCTAAATATCAATTGTTGATCCTCAATCACGAATCTCAACCAATGATATTTGACACCTATGTGCTTTGTATAGGAATAATACATAGTATTTTTGCTTAAGTCAATAGAACTTTGACTATCACAAAATACTACATAGTTCTCTTGCTTCACATTCAACTCTTAAAGGAATCTCTTCAGCCAAAGCATCTCTTTACTAGCTTCCAGTGCAACTATATACTTTACTTCAGTCGTAGATAAAGTCATACACTTTTGTAGGTTGGATTGCCATGAAATGGCTCCCCTTGCAAATTTGGATAAAAAAATCTAAAGTAGATTTTCTTCCATCAAGATCTCCAACTATATTTGCATCCACATAATCTTCTAGAATTGGCTCACCATCATCAAAACACAAACATAACTTAGACGAACATCTTAAGTATCTCAAATTTTATTTCATTGCTTCCTAGTGAACCTTTCTCATATTAGATAAGTATCTGCTTACTAATCCAATAGTTTGTGCAATATCTAGCCTTGTACACACTATTGTATATATCAGAAACCCTACTGTAGATTAGTATAGAATAGTAGACATACCATCTTTCTCCTTTTTCATTGAGGAGCATGCATGCTTACTCAATTTGAAGTGAGACATTAGTGGCATGCTAATTAGCTTGGTGTGCTTCATATTAAACCTTTCTAATACCTGTTCAATATATCTTTCCTGTGACAACCATAGTTTCCTACTCTTCCTATCCTAAGTTATTTCCATGCCTGAAATCTGCTTTGTTGTCCGAATCTTTCATATCAAAGGATGTAGACAAATCCTCCTTCAATTTGTTTTGATTATTTCAATATCCTGACCCATAATCAACATATCATCAACATATAAAAGAAGAATGATGAAGTACTCACTTATGAACTTCTTAAAACACACACAAGGACCAACATAAGTTCACTTGTAACTATAACCCATTATAAAGGAGTTAAACTTTCAATACCACTGCCTTAGAGCTTATTTTAACTCATATAAGCCTTTTTTGAGCTTACAAACTAGATTCTCCTTGCTTTAGCTTTGAAACCTTTTGGCTACTCTATGTATATCTCCTCTTCCAACTCTCCATTTAATAAAGTTGTTTTAACATATAACTGCTCGAGTTTAAGATCAAAACTAGTAATCAAATCCAATACTATTTGCATCAAGGTCATCTTATCTATTGGTGAGAAGATTTCATCAAATATATATCCTCCTTTGACTAAAATCTTTCACTACTAACCTTGACTTATTCTTCACAAACTGGTCACCATCTTTCTTTATCTTGAAACCTATTTATTCTTCAGTGTCTTTCTATCTTTTGGAAGCTTTATAAGTTCATATGTATCATTCTTCTTCAGAGAGTTCATCTTTTCCTGCATAGCTTTAAGCCAAAGATCTTTATCTTCACAAGATGTAATCTGTTGCACATTCTCAGGCTCCCCCTTAGTGGTAACTAACAAATATTATAAACTTGGATATCTTATAAAGGTCTTTTCTCCCTTGTTAACCTTCAATGCTATATATCATTAGCTATTTGATCCAGATGCTCCCCTACTCATTATCATCAATGATTTCATCTTCTGTATTGGTTGGGTGTAGTTTGTGTAGCTTATTATTACCAAGTTGTACTTGATCACTATCAACATGTGTTTGTTCACACTCTTCATCTCTTTTACTTGTAGACTGCTCATTGGTGGTAGAAATTGGAGAAGAATTAATAATACCATACAATGAGATATTGTTGTAACCTTATCTCCTCTCAGAAGATCTACAACTCTCTCATGCTCTTAGAATACCACATCTCTACTCTTGACCACTTTATGATTCTCTGGGTCATAGAGTTTGAAGTCAACTAATCATCACTGTAGATAACAAAGATGCAAGGTATCACCTTTGAGTCAGGCTTTTATCTCTGATCCTTAGTTATATGTTTAAATACCTTGCAACTAAATACTATCAGAAGATGATATGTGGGATCTTTACCTGTCCATGCTCTCTCGTGAATCTCAAAATTTAAGGAAAATGAGGGAGCTCGATTGATTAAATAGATTATAGTTCTTACTGCTTCATCCCAAAATATTTTCGACGACTTGGACATTTTGAGCATGCAACAAACCTTCTCCATAATAATTATGTTCATCATTTCAGCTACATCATTATGTTGTAGAGTACCAGGTTCAGTCTTCTCATGTCTTATACCATACAACATACAATAATCTTGAAATACCTTGGAAGTATACTCTCTTCATTATCTATTTACAGGCACTTCAGATTTATGTCAAATTCCCTTTTTATCAATGTATGAAACTTCTAGAAAGTTTCAAAGACTTGACTCTTTGTGTTTAATATTTAGACAACAATAACAATAACAATAATTACCTAGCAAAAAATTCCACTAAACATAGAGTTTGGAGAGGTCCAGTGTATGCAAACTTACCCCTAACTAGTGCTTTCAATGTGTATACCTAAATATTTCTTGAATCATCATCAATAAATGTAACAAATATTTGTTACCTCCTAGTGACTGCTCCTCAATTGAGCCACAGAAATGTGAATGCACCAACTCTGATATTTTTGTCTTCCTTATAGATCTTCTCTTAAAAGAGCTCTATAATGATTTCTTACTAAACAATGATCACAAAGATTAAGTAGTCAAATGTTCTTCACTGGGATAAAGGATTTACCGGCTAGTAACTTTATTCCTTCTCACTCATGTGCCCCAATCATCAATGCCACATATTTGGAAAAAAATTTTGTTTAACTATATATATTTCTCGACCACATACCTTTAAGTGTGTCTTATACAACGTGTAATATAACTCTTCTTGAGCAACAATCATTACTCTCTTAGATAATGTCCACTTCCTATCCTTGAGAGTGTGTTGGAATCCTTATTGATCTAACAAATTAGGAAATAACAAATTTAGCCATAAATTAGAGATGTATTGCACATGTCTCAAATTTAGCTAGCATTTGATGTTTTTCTGAAATCGGATCTCACATATATTAGTAATCTTGACAAAGCTTTAATTCCCCATCTTTACTCTCCCAAAGTCTCTGCATTTGTAGTTTGAGAAGTAATCCTTTTTGGAATATAATGATATGAAACTCATGTGTCAATTAACCACTTAGAACACCAAAATCACTGACATGGAGACATTGTCACATAAACTAGGGACGCCTCGTTGTTTGTGCTTATAGGAGTTGTGACTGTATTCTTATCATCTCTATCATCATAATGATCTTGCCTTTTCTGATCTCTCTTCCATTTGTAGCATTTCTTCCAAGAAAGCTTGCACAGTGTCAACTCCCATCTCTTTTCTTTTGATTTTTTCTTTGAACACATTCTCTTTGATTACATCCAAAGAAAGCATACTTTTAAGAGCTGAATTGCTAATTGTCACCACCAGTGTCTCTCACCTATCCAGTAACAAACTCAACAGGAACAAAGCTTGAAGCTCTCATCAAGAATGATCTTCATTGTAGTAAGCTTGTTGATTATATCTTGGAAATCACTCAGATGCTTCGATACAAATTTTCCAGCTGAGTGATTTCCCAACTTTCAACTTCAAGTTTACAAACCTTTTAATCAAAGAAGCTTTGTTATGAGTAGTCTTCCTTTCCATAGAGACCTTCTAGCTTTTTACATAGTTAAAAAGGACTTGTCTCTTGAGACACGTGGTTAGATACACTAGTATTAATCCATTGTCAAATTGTGCCCATAATTTTTCTCTTCATCTTTTCCCATTCTCTATCTAACATCTTCTTTGGTTTTGAAGGAACATCATCCTTCACACCTTTTTCCACATCAATAGGATCGAAAAGATCTTTACAGTATAAAAGGTCCTTCATCATGGGCCTCTAAATAAAGTAATTTGTTGATGTCAACTTGACCATGTAGCTATTTCCACCTTCTATCCTGATGGCTCTGATACCACTTATTGGAAGTTAATAGCACAACTCTCTAAAAGTCAACCAAAGATCAACAACAAAGCCATTCACAAGTATTAACCAATAGATCAGTATATGACTGTAAAACCAAGTAATGAAACAAACATAAGGATTTATATGGAAACAAAGTGTAGAGAGAAAAATTACAAGCCAAATCAACAAACTGATCCACTAAATTCAAATAAGAATTTACAAAATTTAATCCCAAGCAATGGATCCTTGCTTGAAATAATATGTCGCCCCTTAAGTTGACCGATTAAATTTTAGGATTGAAATCAAGTTGATGCAACAATAAGCAAAATTCTCAAACTAACCCCTAAAACAATCTCTATAAACAACTTGTTACTAAAAACGATCAAGAAAAGGATGAGAATATTTTTCTGCTTCTTCTCACTCAGTTTTTCTTCACTTTTTGTTGTTTTTACTACTCATGTATTAAACCTACAAAATTTTCTCTTTTATGTTCCAAAAGTAGGTTTTTCTTACGCTGCACACGGTGACATACACAGTCATGTAAGTGACCATGTCTTTTCCAACTTCAACAAAATCACATATGTACATAGTTACAGAGAGTTACATTCATGAATACTAGTGTATGCACGATCGTGTATGTCTTTTTCCTTTCACGTCCTTCTACACATGTTTTTGAAAAGCCATACGATCGACTCACATAACCGTTTAAGTAAAGGACCCGAGTGTGTAGAACCCTACACAGTCACGTCTACCCAAAAAAGCTTGTTCCAACCATTATATGTCTTACTTTCACTCGTTCATCATCCCTATGAATCATAAAAGTGTCTAAGATCATTAAAAAAAATCATATTTGTATCAAAAATAGGACTAGACACTCAAGACTTACGGCCTTTCAAAATGTTTGAGAGATTGCTTTTATATAAAGAGAATCATTGTGGGAACAAAAACTAAAATAGAGAAGAAGTTTTGAGCAACTAAGATTTTTTTTTTTCAGGTTAGAGTAATCCAAGTCTAAACCTATTTTGAAATTTAAAATTTTTGAACTTAATTCAAATTTTAATCAACTCAAAATAAAAACCTTAAAGTTTGTGTTTAAGCTATTTTCACCGAATCTATTTTCATCATTTTATTGTCGCCCATTATATGAATACATCATTCTGGAGATGTATCGTCTCTAACAAAGTTTTTGAAAGATATCTTTATAATGTTCTCATCACTTAATAGTCATAAAAAACCCTTAAACATTCATTTCTATTTTTATATTGTAATTTTGTTTTTGATTTTCTAATATTAATTTTGATCTCTTAAGTTAAAAAATAAAATTCGGGAAAAATGAAAATAAAATTTAATTATTAATATTAATAAAATTACACTTTTATTAGTTATAGTAATTAAAAATAAATTAATATAGAACTAATTAAGTAATTAATTTATCTTAATCTCTTAATAATTCGCTATATTTTATTAACAATAAATAATTAAATAAGTAAAAATGTATTTTAAAATTACTATTTATTTATTAATATATTT
>JAOQMQ010000004.1:10314284-10325588 GCA_027563845.1 Erythroxylum subrotundum
TTTTATATAATTTATAATTAAATATTTTTATTTATAAATAAAAATTTATATGTTTTAAAATATTTTAAATTTAAAATATATTTGTAACTTATTTATAAAATGGAAAATATGTAATTATTTCAAAATTTTATTTTAAATTTAAGTTAATTATAAAATAAAATAAAATAAAAATATTTCTAATTAATATTAAGTAATTACTTTATACATTAATCAATAATGAAATCAACCAAAAAAATGAACTTAAAAAGTCAAAATCTGTTTCTATAAATTTATAATTTATAAAAATAGGAAAACTAAAATTTTAAATTTTAAATTTTAAACTTTAAACTTTAAATTTTAAAATTTAAAATTTAAAATCAATCAAGCATATTTTTATTAAAATTTTAAAAATCAAAATTAAATCAAACGGCCCTTGACTAATTTTTATAATCTCGATCAGAATTGAATTCAATTCACTCATTTCCAAACAGGCTGTAAATGTTCCGGAGACCTTTGTCTTTTTACCAGCAATTCTAAGGCGACCATGTCTTGAGTGATTATACGAAATATACACATTCCTTCAATTCGATAATTAAACAAGTAAAATATATCTTACCAACAAAAAATGCAATAATAAATTTTCTAAGAATGGTTAACTAATTTTCACTGGATCTCGATTCTTATTATACTTCCAGATTCTTTTAATTTTACTTCCACTTGATAGAATAGTAAAATGGTTTTTTTTTTTCTTAATGCAAGTAACAAATTCATTCAAAAAGGTAAAAATTATAGAATAATTCATGTTCCAACTCCGAGGGAGGAGCTAATACAAATGTATTATTTCGTTACAAATGTAACGCTTGATATAAGGGTGCATGAAGGAACTTGTTTGTAGAATATGTTGAAAGGTGTAGGATTGAGAAGATTATTGGGTGTAATTGGAAAACCTGAAACAAATGCATAATCCCTCTAGACCACTCTGGGTTTTATTGTTATTTTTATACCACTTTCATTTTCTGTTTCTTATATTATTTATTTCAATGCATAAATTATAAAGCAGGTATATGTTTATTCATTCATACAATATATATTTGGGTGACTCAAATTTGGGCTACAAGAGATTTATAAATCGTTCAAATGATAGGAAATTCTTTTGTAATTAAGGATTATGGCTATCTAATCGAGTCGAATTTTAGCATTGTCTCAGAACTTCAATATTGGGCATCAATGGTCCAAACAATGATTTAGGCACAATTTATCACGAGGAATACATTGCCTTAATCACTTAATTAAGAACAGAGGCTTTAGTTTTATTGACAAAACGAGAAGCCGAAAGCACAGGGCAAGCGACAAATTCTTAGAAGATGCTCTCTACCATTACTACATGGAATTGGCAAGCATCCAGAGTCCCTTTGCGAAATATACTGTTCAGGATGGTCCTTTTAATAATTGATATGGTAAAAAGGTAATCCTTACGTGATGTCATAATCTTTGTGACTTTAATAGTAACACCATTAAGTGGAAGTGGAAAGAAACCTTAGACAATAATTGTGGCTTGAAAAGGGCAAAAGGTAAACCGATATAACTCAACCAAATGGCTTTTTTTTATATTTTTTATTGCATAACAGGGAAAGGATGAATATAAATTAAGTAATAAAACGGGGGCAACAGAGGCCCGATAAATCTTCGAGGAGGATCAAGTGGCATCCGGTGGGTGTGGTAGCAAAATAGGTAACTCCCGGGGCTAGCTGCACAGCGTAAGTGGCCAGCCAATCCGCACTTCTTTTACTCTCTCGATAGATAAGGCGATGAACAACAGTCCAGTTCCTAGTAAGCAGTATATGAATACGCCGGATGATGGGATTAAGGGCCCGGGATCGTCAATCTGAGGAAGAGAGGATATCGAAGACCGCTTTAGCATCTATCTCCAGCTCGATATGGCAAAAACCCTGGTTCCATGCTATACTGAGCCCGGTATAGATACCCCAGAGCTCCGCTGTCAAACCAAATGGCATATTCATCGACTTAACTGACACAAACAGAAATTCCAAGAAATTCTTAGTTGATCACCAGATATTTTTTCTCTCTTAATTATATGATTAATTATTTATAGTCAATTTTATTAAATAAAGAAAATCTTATTTGTATTATTTATAATAAAATTGGTTATAGATAATCACAAAGTATTTTTAATCCATTAAAAAGAATTAATTTTTGATGCTATATTGGGTCACTTTTTGAGCATTTCCTAGAGTACAAATTTCATAGAAGTATGAATTATACTTATCCATAGCCCTTCGTGAAGACTGAATGAACGTGACTATTTGATAAGATATTATTTTATTATGTTAATTGAAATTATCTTTTTTGTTTTGAATATATTTTGAAACTTAAATAAGGAAATTAATATTTGTTTTGTTTTAGGAGATGACAAATACAAATAGCATCAAATTGAAGCATTATTAGTCAAAATTAAGAACTTTAGAAAAAATGGACATATTGTTGTGAGATTATGCCTAATGTTAAATTTACTTCAAGAGTTGAAATTTTATTAAGAACTTGTTTCCATCCCTATTATACAGGGACTTAGATTTGTTTTAGATAAGGATCTTTGCAAGATAGAAGTAAACTAGGTTTTGAGTAGGAAAAGAAGACAAAAACTCATCCAACACCATATCTAACATGCTCTTTTCATTTTCTTAGGAGTTTTCTCTTAATCTTTCATCTTTTCTTCTATTTATGGTATTGGAATTAAAGTCATATGTGGTTATATCCAAATATTCTGATTCAAAGGAATTCAAAACTCCAGTTGTAACCTTATGATATTTTGTTCTAAACTTATATTCATGTTTTAATTTAAGTATTTCTTGTTTTGTGTTCTTATATTTTATGAATAATTAATATTGATTGATTTGAAAAATTAATTTAATGTTGATTATTCTATAGTTATCCATAAATTCAATGATTTGTAATTGTCACGAAGGATTAGTATAAGTAGCAAATAGGTTGATTATGAAGTTGCATATTTAATTTATAAGAGACAAGAAAACTAAGTTGAATATTTGTAGCTATCTCAATGATTTAATTTAGGGTATAGTCTTTTTCACTAAGCTTATTGCTATTATTTAATTGATATGGATTACTATGATACCTAATCAATTGATGATAAGTTTTAGTTTAAATGCTAGGTTTGACCCAATTAATTTAGAAAATTTTGAGATTTATTATGACTATCTTCATATGTTTTGGACTAATCACTTCAATTGTGAAAAAAATATTCTTTTTAGACTAGAGATCAATATTACAATTAGACAAGATATTTATCTTGAATCAGAATTATCTTGAATTTTTTCCTTTATATTCAGTTGATTTGTTTTAATTCCTTATTAATTTTAGTTAATTAGTTCATTAATCATAAACCCCCACGTTGTTTAGTTTATTGAAATTAAGAAACTAGTTTTTAGTTCTCTTAAGATTCGATTTAGTTCCACGAGTACTACAAGAGTTTAAAGAATCATAACTAATTTCGAGGGTTTGACAACCCAATCAAAATTTTGATGCCATTGTTAGGAAACTACTTTATATTCTTAGTTTCTTTTTGTTATTTTACAGTTTACTGCTAATCTCATGTCTTATATGACTCGTTCTTCTCAAACAGGTGAATTACAATATATCCCAAAAATTGAGAAGATAATGCATCGTTTAAGGAAAGAGACTAAGCAATGAAGTGGTCCTTCACCTCTACAAGTTAAAGTTGGGATAGATCTAACAATTAGTGAAGGTTCTAATTTCTAAGAAGTTAAAGAAAAGATGACAACTCCTAACATTAGAATGTTGAGGGAGTTAGTAGCACCAAGTTTGAATCAACAACTCTTATGCATACGATTTTTAGACGTTAAGGTAGATTTTGAATTAAAATCTGGTTTGATTCACTTACTCCAAATTCTTCATGATCTCGTAGGTGAAGATCCACATAAATACTTAAAAGAATTTCATGTTGTCTACTCTAGAATGAAGCCATAAGGAGTGATAGAAGAACAAATTAATCTTAGAGCATTTCCATTCTTACTAAAAGATAAGACAAAGGATTAGCTATATTATCTTCCCTCTACTTGATGACAACATGGAATGAAATGAAAAGGTTGTTCATAAAGAAGTTCTTTCCTATATCACTAGCAACCAATATCATAAAGGAGATATGTGGGATAAGATAAATAACAAGAGAAACATTGTATCAATATTGGGAGAGGTTTAAAGAGTTATGTGCTAGTTGCCCATACCATTAGATTCTTGACCAACTTTTGATTTGATACTTTTATGAAGGACTATTGCCAATGAATATGAGAATGGTAGATTCAGCTGGTAGAGGAGCTTTGTTAAAGAAAAAACTTGAAGCAGCTAGACAATTGATATCAAATATGGTCAATCATTCTCAGCAGTTACGGGCAAGGTTAGATGGAGTTGTTAAGCACATGAATGAGGTAAGTAATATGAACTTTGAGGATACATTTTGGATTTAAATGCTCTAGTTTGTCAAATGGGCATGAGTGTGCAGAATATGCTTATTTTTTGGACATCCTATAGATATATGTCCTACATTGCAACAAGACTCCCTTCAAGAAGCTAATGTAATAAGAGGATTTCTTGGTTAACTTCAATGAAAATATGACCCTTATTTCAATCATTATAATCCAGGATGGAGGGATCATCTAAACTTTAGCTATATAAATTAAGGAGGGCAATAACAATATCAACCTCACAATTTCAATAGATAATCTCAAGCCCCTACATATGTTCAATCTTAATCTTCAAATTTAGGTATATCTTTGGATGAAATTGTTAAGGCACTTGCTGCCAATACTCATCAATTTCAACTAGAAATAAGAGCAAACCTTCAAAACGTAGAAAATCCCAGGAAACCAAATCACTCAATTTGCCACCTTTGTTAGTAATTGGAAGCATAAGCATCATGAAAATTACGTTCCCAAATAGTGGTGAATTTTAAGGAAAATGTGAGTGAATTGACATTGAGAAGTGGGAAGAAAATTCAATCTAGATCTTCCTTATTAATGGAGGTAGAAAACCACGAAGAAGGAGAAAAGAAAGATGAACCTCCAACTCAAGAATCAATAAAGGTAAAAGATGATTTATTTTTACCAGTATCAACTTATACATATGTTCCAACTTGTCCTTGTAGATTGGCTAAATCAAAAGAAAAGGAACATGAATGAGAGATCTTAAAAACTTTTAGAAAGGTGGAAATCAATATGCCAATTCTAGAAGCCATCAAGAAAATTTTGAAATATGCAAACTTCTTAAAAGAAGTATCCACAAATAAAAGGAGGTTGAAGGATAAAGAGAGAATAATTTTGGGTAAGAATTTATTAACTGTGATAACTAGAAAATTATTTAAAAAAAATGCAAAGATCTAGGAATCTTTACACTTTCATGTGTCATTGGTGATAAGAAAATTGAGTGTTCCATTTTATACCTAGGTGCATCTATTAATATCATGCCATACTCATTTTACCGAGCTTTAAATCTGAATTCCTTTATGTGCATCCTATTGGTATTATAAAGGACGTTTTAATCCAAGTTAATAGTTTGATATTTCCATTGGACTTTTATATCTTGAAAATGGATAGAAATAGTGTTGAACATTCCATTTTAATTTTTTTAGAAAGGCCATTTATAAAGACGACCAAGACAGATGTAGATGAGGGTACTCTTTCTATTGAGATTGATAGAGAGATAGTGAGTTCAATATTTTTGAAGCAACGAATTTCCCTAATGATTTTCAATCTATTTGCCATATGGATATTGTGGATTCATTTGTGCAGGATATTTTTAAAGAAGAAACTGTTGATGATGAGTTAGAGTTTAATGGTAGACTGAAAGTGAACGAGCAAGCTGATGAAACTTGTGAAGTTGTGGAATCATTATTAGCGTTGCTAATAGATTCAAAAACTTTAAATGTTGAAATTACTAAAACTTATAAGAAAATGTTAGGATAAAATTGAAAGCCTTACCTAATCATCTAAAATATGTATATTTCTGTAAAAGAGAGTCATTATCTATTGTCATATGAAAAAGGCTGACTACAGGAAAAGAGGAAGAGTTAGTAGTAGTACTTAACTAGTACAAAACTAAAATTATATAAAAGTTTGAGGAAAAAAGTCCCATCGAGCATAACAACATTAAACAATTGCCTTTTTGGGAGGCAACTCAAAATATGATAGTTTTTATTAGTTTTGTTTTACTTATATATAGTTTTTCTTTTCTTGTTTTTTAGAAGTTAGTTTATTTGCTTAAGAGGAAAATAGGTCTTCGAATTCCATAATACTAAATTTCATAAAATGTGATCACACCTTATGTATTTCACTTGTTAGGATTAAAGACTTAAAATTCTAGAATACTAAATCTAATAAGACAAGATCATGCCTTATGTGATTTGGCTTTCTAGAATGGAACCCCTAAAATTCCAGAATATTAATAACCATAAGGTGTGATTAGTAGTCTATTCGGTTTTCAAAAAATTGTAATTGTTAATAAAATTAAAAATAAATAATGAAAATAAAAATAAAAATAAAAATAAAATATATATTTTAAATAATATATAATTTATATAATAATAATAATAATAATAATAATAATAATAATAATAATAATAATTTATAAATTATTTAAAAAAACCATAATGTCTTGTTTCTTTTTCAGCAAGCATATTAAGCAATAGCTCCACAATGCCCAATAGCGACCAAGCAACGTCCATAGCTTTTGTCCTACCAAACACTATAGTACATCTCATTTCAAATGTTCATAACTCAGGGGAGTCTTCTACCATATGCTTTATTTTTGTTGATTATTTTTGTGGCATGTGAGCATTTTGTGCATACATTAGGAACAATGTATGATTTAGGTGTGAGGGAGTGAGAGTATATATTATGATGAACTTTATGATTTGTAATTGAACTCATAAATACTATGATTCATATGTTGATTATTCTTCATGGTAGTTTCAAAATTTTATATTGATTATTCCACATGGTAACTTCAAAAATTTCTAATTTGTGATTAGGAATAATTCCTAAGTTAGGATACATTTTTAGTAAAGAAATAAGGCATGAGAGAGACCAATACGATTTATGTTTTTCATAAATTATTTCAATTATCTCATTGTTTTTTTTAATTAAAGTGTGCAAAACTTAATGCATTTTGAGACCTATGTGAGCTTTGAGTTTAAGAACATTCATCACATTTGTGCTCATATATTTCTTTTTGTTGTGTGATATCAAACATAACTTATTTATTCTAGAACTTGCTTTTGAATGCATGTTGAGATCATAGTTTTCATGAATTTGTGTGTGTATAAAGATGATAAGAGCGCTAAGGATAACCTTTTTTTCACCTAAACAAACCTATATTACTTTTTATCCCTAGAAACGCAATTTGAGCCTTACCCTTTCTTTTCTTGCATAGTAACCTCGTTACAAGCCACTTTTACCCCTATTTTTTATTGATATCTTTAATAATTTTGAACCCCTAAAATTGAAGGAATTGTATCAAGTTTAGTTGTATAAGATTTTGACTATTTCTATGAAAAGTGAATTAGTTGATTCAAGTTCAAATGCTTTGATTTTTCATTTTTTTTATATATAGAATGGGGCGAAGTAAACAAAACTACTCTGTTGTGGTGATCTTGTTAAAAAAAAAAGAAAAAGAAAAGGAAAAGAGGTGATCGAAAAAGATGTTATTTGAATCAAGCGAGTTTTTGACATAATTAAGCTAAAACTTGTGTGGATAAGTTTTTATGATTTCCTTCAATTTATTTAACTCAAAAATTCTTTTTGTCATACCTTGCCTATGTATGTTACAATCCTTATCGAGTATTTTTGATTTACGCATTAGGTTCGTCTTTGTTAAGTGGTGGAGATATGATTCATGAGAAAGCTTATAGAAATAACTCGCTGTGCTTTGATTTGAGAGCTTAATGAACCCTAAATACTTTGTGCATATAGAGAGAAATCCATGAGAGGATGTCAAGTCTTGTTTCATTTGATTTTAATTAAATTGATGAGATGTTATGTTTTAATTCTAACAATGTGTCTTATGAATGCTTGTTCTCTTAATTGTTATTTTATCCTAAACCTTTAATGTGAATTAGCTTTTGAGGATGTTTTTGGATAACATGAAAGAAGACGAGAGACTGTTACGAGGATGAATGATGTATTAAATTAATATATGCTTGAGGACAAGCATGAGTTCAATGTGGGGCAATTTGATAAGATGTTATTTTGTTATGTCAATTGGAACTATCTCTTTTATTTTGACCATGTTTTGGTGCTTAAATAGGAAAATTAATATTTTTTATTTTAGGAGATAAAAAGTGGAGATTGAATCAAATTAGAGTATTATTGTTTAAAATTACGAATTTAGGAAAAAAGTAGACAAATTACTGCAATGGATAAAGCAAGATCACGCCGAATGCTGGATTTACTTCAGGAGTTGGAATTAAATTAGGAAACTTATTTCCAACCCTATTATATCGGGATTTGGATTTGTTTTCAATAAAGATCCTTCAAGATAGAAGCAAACTTGGTTTTGAGTAGGAAAAGAAGACAAAAATACATCCAACACCATATCTAACGTTCTCTTTTTGTTTTTTTAGAAGTTTTCTCTCAATATTTCATCTTTTCTTCTATGTTTAGTATTAGAACTAAAGTCATGTGTAGCTAAATCCAAATATTCTTATTGAAGGGGATTAAAAACTCTAGTTGTAATATTGTGAGGTTTTGTTTTGAACTTATATTCATGTTATAATTCTAAGTATTTCTTGTTTTATGTTCTTATATTTTATGAACAATTACTATTGATTGATCTGAAAAATTAATTTAATGTTGATTATTCTATAGCTATTTATAAATTCAACAATCTGTAATTATCATGAAGAATTGGTACAAGTAGCAGATATGTTATTTATGAACTGGCATATTTAACTTATAAGAAACAAGAAAATTAAGATGTATAGTTGTAGCCCTATTAATTATTTAATTTAGGATCTATTTTTTTCCACTAAGCTTATTGATATTATTTAATTGATATATAATGTTATCATATTCAATTAATTGATGGTAAGTTTTGGTTTGAATCAATTAATTTAGAAAATTTTGAGACTTATTATGGCTATCCTAATTTGTTTCGGACTAATTGTTTGAATTATGAAAAATATTCTTTTTAGACCAATGATCAATGTTACAATTAGATGAGATTTTTCTCTTGAAATAGAGTTAAATACTCTTAAATTTGTCACTTTTATAATCAGTTGATTTTTTTATTCTTTGTTAATTTTAGTTAATTAATTACATAATCATAAATTCCCACTTTGTTTAGTTAATTAAAATTACGAATTTTTAATTCTCTTAGAATTCGATATAATTCTATGACTACTACAAAAATTTAAAAAATTACAATTAATTTTAAAGGATTCGATAATCCGAACACTGTTTATAATCAATCAATCTATCTCCTCGTGCCTAAACATAATTACTTTCTACCTAACCTTATAGTGGTTAAAATAGCGTCTACCACTAAGAGTCGGTGCTGACGTTTAAAGTTGATGGAACCTCTGTTAAAATGCAAGACCAAAAAGACCAAAACAGGTCCTAGTTTAGTGGAGATCACTCATGATAAATCATCTAAATATCAAGGAAAGTGATCAATAAGGAACTGTAAGAATTTTATAGTGTCGTAAAATACGAATGAAGCTTGTGAAAGATACCGACAACTTAGTGGATAATCCCATCTGATTAAGTTGCCGCGGAAAAAAGAGAGATAGACACAAGAAAGACATCCTACTTTTAAAATTTGAGATATTCCCATTACAAGATCATATTTCTCCATATCGGTTTTTCCTGTTATGCTTGGAACAGTCATTTTTAAAAAAATATTGAGTAATTCCTTTGGACGAAGGCCTACTAGCGTTATATAAAGCTTCCTATATCAAATCTTACATGAGATTGCTTTTATTTGATTATTTAATGTTTATAGTAGTAGATATGCTATCCATATCATATCATGCTGAAATTAAACTTGGTCTTCTATATCATTTTTATTTAAATATTTTATATTCTATATAAATTAATATTCATTAATTATATACTTTTTTATTTTAAATAATATAATTATGTGATATTTTATTATATCTGCCTTTATTTTATTTTATTATCAATTATTATATATAATTTATATCAAATTAGTAAGTATAATTTTTTTGGACATAACGAAAAGAGATTAATAACATGATAAGTGATTATATTTTATAGAAAAAATCTTAACATGTGAATGCATTATTTTAAAATAATATTATATATCATGAATACAATTTATTTTTACAATAAATATGAATTTATTAAAAACTTTAATTAATTATTTTAAAATTCTATTTATATTAATTCGCAATTCCGATCAACTTCTCACGTAACATCTTTCCTGAAATTCATACAATTATTATTTGACAATATGTAATTAATAAAATATATAAAATTATATAATCATCTAATAATAATTATAAGATGAAAAAAATGTTAGGACAATAAGCTAAAGTTTTCAAACTTTTTTTAATTGCAGAAATGCAAATAGAATTTATAGATGTGACAAAAAGAAATCTAATAACTGACAAAAAATTATATATACTTTTTAATGAAAATATATAATTTTGATAATATGTAAAAAAAAAAAATTAAAAGTATTCTATCTTAAATTTAGAAGGGTTGCCTTAAAAATTCCAATATATTACTCAAAATGTATAAAAGTAGAAAATTATTATCACCTCCTTTGAAATATATGAAGACATATTTGAATCAATGTCACTTCTTATAAATAATGCTAATTTTTTTCTTCTATGTGATTTTTTAATTGTTATAATAAATTTTTGATATTTTTCCAAGTTTAAAATTAAAAGTCACTTTTTTTATAGTACGTACATATGAAAAATATTTGTAATAATCTTATAAACATATATATATATATATATATATTAACTTTTAATAAAGTAACATTTGCTTTCAGATAAAGGGTGTGCTTGTTTGGTAGGTATGAAAAAAGGAGAATGAATATGGAATGAAAGATTGAGTTTGGTAAGGGACTATGATTATAGAGTCCTTATTTTGATTACCCATTTTTGAGTAATACCCCATTCCTCTCCTAATCTAGAGGAATGAGTATCATTGTTATATAAGGGTATGCTTGTTACAATTAATTAAAATATAACTAATTAAAATATAATTATTAATTAATTAAAATATTGTATTTAATTAATTAATTACA
>JAOQMQ010000004.1:10345601-10365256 GCA_027563845.1 Erythroxylum subrotundum
GGGCGGGATTGATGGAGAGAGAGAGAGAGAGAGAGATTTTAATTGAATATAAGTTATTTTGATTCTTCTTCTTCTGTTTCCCATTGATTATGGTTTTCTTGATCTCATTTTTTTTAGTTTCATGCTGCTTGTTTCTTGTTGTCTTTTTTTGGATCTATTGTTGATGTTGCAATTTATTTAAGGGCTATTTAGTCTGGTTAATCTTTTGTTTAATCCTATCTTTGCTACCTTTTCCTTTATGGATTAACAATTTTTTGTAAGCAACCTACAAAATCATGTCTCTCTTTTTCTAGTCATACAATTAGCTTTAGTTTCTGGTTCTCAGACTACGTCTAAGTTTGAATTTCCACCTCTATCCTTGGCATCACGCTCATCTCCTTCTTCTTTCCATGTTTCTTCATCTTCTAGCCCTTAGGAAAAATAAAGAAAATCCCAACTAGAGGAAGAGTTGGAAATAAGTGTTAGGTAAGGATGACAATCATTTTCTTCAGTTCTGTCCACTCAAGAAGGAGGTGGACGATTGGTGGTTGCTCTAGATTTAGATGTGTTGTAAGCGGGGGTGAGGTCTTGGCAGATTACTTTAATGGGGGTTCTTTATGGATAAAACACCTCGTTTCTTAACTTTGTATACATGAGATTTAAATTCATGGAAAAGTAAAGGATTATAGGACATTATGTTGTCTGAGGACAATATAGTTTTATTCACTTTTTCCTCCAAATCTCATGCTTTAGGGAGGAGGGACCTTGTCATGTTGCTCAATTTCCTCTATTTATCCAGCGGTAACAACTAGGTTTTTAGGTAAAAAAATGTGAAGCAATAATTCATCCCTTTATGGGTGAACCTTTATAAATAACCTTGAAATATTAGACAACTAAAGGGCTTAGTATTTAGCAGAACATTCAAAAGGGTGGTTGAGAGAACTAAAAACTTTAAGTTTCATTCTAAATGTAGGAGGCTTAGCATAACGAACCTCGTGTTTACTAGTGATGTATTACTATTGTCCAAAGTTGACAAAATTTCTATGTCTGCACTAATGACAACGATCAAGATGTTCTCTACAATGTCTAGACTTAATGAATTCAAACAAGAGTTCATTCTACACCTCTCACAAGGCTATAGACCAGGAATCTATGATCATATCCATCACAAGTTTCATTAGGAATGATTTACCATTTACATATCTTGGAATTCTAGTATCTTCTTTTAAGTCAACTTATAGAGATTTTAGACCTTTGATTGATAAAATTCAAGCGAGAATATTAGGTTGGAGTGCGAAAATACTATCTTTAGCTGGTTGATCTCAACTGACGTATGATGTTCTCAATGCCATTAATATACATTAGGTAGCTCATATGTCTTTTCACCAAGAGGTCATCAAGAAAATATATAAATTCCACAAAAATTACTATATTCTAGTAATAAGATTGAAAAAAACTCCACTCCTATAAAATGGTTTAAGTTATACACCCCAAAGAAGCATGGAGGTTTGAATAACCTTTGAAAGTTTTGAATTTTGTTATGCTTACAAAGATGTTGTGGAGAGTCATTGAGCACAGACAATCCTTATGGGCCAATTGGATAAATGGATACTACATTAAAGAAAGGAGTTTGTGGAATGTTGACTTACTTATGAGTGCTTCCATTATAATCAAAGCGATCTTCAAAGTCAGAAACAAGGTTAGGCCTTATATTATCAGGAAGTTGGGAAATGGTAATAATAGCTTCTTTTGGTATGGTAAGTTGGTGTCTACTAGACCTTTGGAAGAGATTGTAGAGCTCAACTCAATTAGATGGGAATAAAGCTATTGCTAATGCTCTTGTACATAAAGCCAAAATTTTTCAAAGAATCACTGATCCCATTTTGCATAATGGGATCAGCAACATTGACCTTTATAAAGACAAGGCATATTCCAACTTATGGTATTTCTCAATGAATGGTAAACTCACCAATCTATCTTGAAAGGATTTCTATAAAAGACAATCAACCAAAGTTTTATGGTATGATCTAGATTGGTGTAAGTTTATGCTTCTTAAAGCTTGAGTAACCCTTTGGAGACCTGTCAAAAACAGATTGCTTACAATTGATAGACTAAGCAAGTTTTTAACAACATCGAATAGTTGTGTGCTATACAAGCATGATCATGAGAGCATTTCTCATTTATTTTTCAAATGCTAGTTCACCAATGCATTTCAGAAGCATAATATAAGAAGTTGTTTATTATAAAATCCACCATTAGAATAAGAGTAGAATGTGACATGGTGTTCAAGCTTATCTATGTGTAACAAAGCGAGTCAATGATGCTTCTTTATTATTGCATCATATATAGTCCAAGCCATTTGGGATGAGAGGAGATAATATTCAGGTATATTAAAAGACAACATAAATTGTTTTCTAGAGATTTTCTAAATAGAATTAAGCTGCACGTGAATATGTTTAGTGACAAAGTTCAGCTAGATTCTAACTTCATCACCTTGTGGAACTAATGGCTTTTAGCTTTTTGGATTCGGTCGATTGTAATTCATAATAATTGTGTAGGGTGTTAAGTATTTGATATGCCCCTTCTGTAATTAAGGACTAGCTTATGCTTTTAAAACCATGTTTTTGCCTTTTATGGCATAATTCATTTCATAATTCTTTAAATAAAACTAAAGTGCTTAGTATGGTAGTAAGCTACTTGGGTAATCCATTATGTATGGATAAATATACTGCTAGAAGAAGGATAATTGTGCTTGCTAGTATTTGTGTAAGTGTTGATATTTAAAGGACTTAATTGACTCCATTACTGTTAAGAGATTGGTCCGAATAGGGTACTCTGTAAGGATAATGTTCTGGTAAAGTACTAGTAAAAACCTTCTTTTAAGGCTTAAGGTAAAAAGTGAATTCCTACAAGCAAAAATTCAAGAAAGAGGACTATTATGAGCTAATGGGAATTAAGGAAGAGCTAGAGGTGGGTGCTCTGTGTACTAAGAAACATTTCCCAGTGTTGCAAGTTTATGCTAATTCGAATTTTGTTCTATAAGTGTCCAAAAATTATGTAGATCAGTGTTCTTAGGGTGTTGCAGTGCCCCAATGCAATGTCTAAATGAAGCAGTAAGTAAGGGTGTGGAGCTAAATACTTTCCTGGGGAACATATGGGAAACCTAGTATGCAAAATGTTAAAGGAGAAAGTTCCCCATCTCCTCAATCCCCTACTGATGCTTGTGTTGATATCCAGTATGAGGAGCAATTTTAGAGTCCTAAGAAAAGGAAATCTAATAAGAGGGATAGGGGGGTAAGGATTTAAAGACACTTATTTAACTAAGTTTCCTTAATATCATGGAATTTTAGAGGTCTAAATTGCCTTAATAAGCTTGCAACTTTAGGGGACTTTGTGTTGAATGAAGTTTTTACACTTTTGGAAAATAAAATCGTGATGGAGAATATGAATAAATTACTTAAGCTGGGAGCTAAATGGAGGTTTATTTCCAACCACCAAGCCCATGCTTATGGTAGAATAATAATTTTTTTATCCTGATTAAATGGATATTTAGATTTTGATTACTGAAGTTCAGTTATTGCATATACAATGGTATTTTACTAAAGATAATGTGTCTACTTTTTTCTTATATGGTTCAAATCTATCTTTTTAAAGGAAAGAGTTATGGGCTAGCTTAATAAGTTTTAAAACTAGGGTAAATGGTCTATGGTTGATATTTGGGGACTTCAATGCTATATTAACTAAAGCTGAAGGTCACTTTTTTCTGACAAAAATTTCAAAAGATTTTAGTGACTATATTAGAAATATAAAGGTTACAAATTTAAAGTCTGTAGGCCTATGTTTTGCCTATAATAATAAACAATCCTCTAGCTAGTTTTTAGGAAGAAATTAGATAGAGCATTAGTAAACCAAGAATGGTTTCTGGAGAGTAAGGTTACTATTTGATATAGTATATGTTTTCTATCACTCCCTACTAAAATTGGAGATATCTTCCAAAAGTTGAGTAGTAAAGGTTCTTTCAGGTTCAAAAATTTTCTAGTGAATCTAGAGGGATTTTAGGAGGTTTTGAGAAGAGGATTGGAATGATTTATCTCTAGCACTTAAAAGTTCAGTTATGTTTAAAGACTAAAAGCCATCAAGAAAGAATTGAAGATTCTTAACCTTCAAAGAGGGGAAAGTACTCTCTAAGCTTTAACTAAAGCTAAATAGAAGCTTCTATCGGTCCAAACCTTAATCTCTATAAATATGGGTGATCCAAATTTGTTGAATTCTGAAGAAATTTTTTAAAAAGACTATTTGATGGAAATTAGGATTCACTCGAGCCTATTGGAACAAAAGGTTAGGGTTAATTGGATTAAGGATGGTGATATATGCACAAAGTTCTTTGATTCTATTATGGCTAAAAGGAATTCAAATAGAATATGTGATATACTTAGTCAGGATGGTAGGACTATAAACCAATAGAAGGATCTTCTAGAGGAAGCTAAGAGATATTTTAGTTGTCTTTATGGTACATCCTAGAGGACTCCCCCTCCACTTAAAAGGTTATTATAAGAAATCCTCTTTTGTGAATTGTTCAATTAAGGTTGATTTCAAGAAGGCATTTGATTATATTGAATGGAATTTTGTTCTACAACATCTAGAAGTAATCCTATAAAATTTATAAAATGGATTGAGGCACTCATATCTACTGTTTCCTTCTCAATATTGGTGAATGAAGATCTTATTAGCTTAATTAAAGGTTTTAGAGGACTTAGAAAAGGAGATCCTATCTCTCCTTATCTCTTTATTATATGTACGGAGGCATGAACTCTCTTGATAAATCTCAATGTTATAAAGGAGAAGTGCTTCAGGTTTCACAGTAAATGTGAAAAAGTATCATTGGTTAGTTTATGCTTTATGGATGACCTGTTCTTATTTTGTAAGGCTCATCCCACTTATGTTGAAACCTTGATTATAACTTTGAACTAGTTCAAGGATATGTCTGTCCTTTTTATGAATATTTCTAAAAGCCACTACAATTTATCTTTTTGTGCTAATCTTTTAGAGGTATTGTGTCTGCTGTTACCAGAAAAGAAAATATGCCTCTTTGCTCTATCTTGGATTACCTATTGCAATAAGAAGAATCTAGTTTTAGTGAGTGTTACCCCTTGGTGGAAAATATTTAGAGGATACTTTGTTCTTGGATAAACAAAGCCCGTTCTTTAGGGGCATATTGTAATTAGTCAACTCTATATTGAATTCCTTACATCCTTATTGAAGTTCCAACATTTTCCTAGCTAAAGGTGTTAATAAGTCTTTGGAAAGGATAACGAGGGACTTTCTTTAGGAAAAAATTAACTCTAATAATGGCTTTATAAAGTTTAAGTGGTCTGAGGTTTGTAAACCTAAGAAGGAAGGCGGGTTAGGTATAGTCCCAATCAGAATCTCTAACAAAGTCTTTATGATGCAAAATCTTTGGGATATAATTTAGGATAAAGTCTCCCTGTGGATTAGGTGGATCTATAGTCACTTCTTAAAGGGTAATAGTTTGTGGTCAATTATTCTAAAAACCTCTCATTTATGGTTTATGTCCTAACTTCTCAAGCTTAAGGGCATTATAGAGGCTAGAATCTTTTGTAAGATGGGGGATAGGGAAAAAAATTTCCTTTGGTTTGATAATTGGACTGGACATGGCCCTTCAATTAGATTTCTAGAGGTAATCCAAAGTTGGAATTGTTTTCTACAAATGCAAATGTTAGCCCACTTATTAAAGATGAATCTTAGGAAGAATTTCCTAGTGAGATTCTTCATCTTTGCCCTAATTATTCTCCAAACAACTTTGAGACTCCTTCTTATGGCTCAATAATTCTTCAGATAAGTTTAATAATAAGTTGTGCAGAGAATGTTTATCTCAAAGAGGTCAGACTTTAGGGCGGATAAGCTGGTGAGGAATAAGGTTTTGATGCCTAGTACTTTAGTATTACTTTGGCTTATAACTTTGAACATAATGAGTACTGTGGATAGGCTTCATGTCCTAAATATTAATGGTGGATGCATCCTTTGTCAGAGAAGACTTGGAATTTAGAAAACACCTTTTCTTTAATTGCAGATTCTCTTATGCTTTATGCAGATTTTGTATGTTATACCTAAAGCATATCTCACATCCTTATTCTTCTTTGATCTTATTTATTTTCATTAGCTCATAATTATATAGAACTCTTTTGTTAAAAGCCAGTGACCACTTTTATATACTTTTTTTTTGTTTTGAGTCACCAATCAAAATGATATTCTTCTTTCTAAATTCTCTTGAATTAAATGTATTTTTTAAGAATTATCCTATAAGATTGTACTATACATGATCTTTTAGCAATATTATAAATTAAAAACTTTAAATTTAGTTCTTAAGAATTAGATAAGAGAAAAAATTAGTATATCATGAGGATTAGTTAATATTTACGATTTCACACAATGTAAATTAAAAATGTATTAATTTTATTAATTTTTTACGATAAATTTTACATATTATTAACTGTTTTATTTAAAGTGGATTTCTATTATTCATGAACTGCTATATAAATGTTGCTTTAAATAATTTACTATTCTTCTACTTTAAACTTCATCTTTACAAAACTTGCATCTTACAACTTAAAATAGATACATGAGTGACTATTTAACAAATTTAAACTAATTTCATTATTATTTTATTATTTATTATGACAATTCTTTCACTATTTAAAGAATTAATTTATAGATGACAAACTCATTTGATTGTTCTCTTTTAATTCCTATAGCAATTAACTTGAAAAATGTGGATTATTTTGTAAAAGAAAATTTGGACCTATAAAAGTGAAATTAGTAATTGTGAAAATTATGAATAATCGAAAATAAAGATAAAAAGGAATCCTTTTCCTTTTTTTTTAATATATTGAAAGAATAGTAAGAATGAGTCCACCTCTTATCTCCTTTTACGACATGTTATTGTACTTTCTTCAGATTCCTAAGAAAAAGCATGAAAAAAAAACTCTAATGATATCCTTCCATCGCCCTAAAATGATAAGGGCGATATCGGGTAACTTCAACTCCATTAACCATCGCTTATGAAATTTGGGTTAGTTATTTAAAGCCAAAATTTGGTCATTACTTCCAAAGAAGGGGCACCTCCTTACAAAAAGGGTTGTCGAAGGTTATATTGATATGAGTTTTAGAGAAATCGAATTGGTTATTTAAGGTTTGGGCTGATACAGAAAGTATAAGAAGAGATTAAACAAAGACTTAAGCTGAATAGAAGAGAGAGGCATTTTTTGTGAGGGAAGCATTCAGTTACAGAGTCGTTACTCTCCTTCCCTCATACAACGGCTATATCAATGACTAATACAATCGTTAGTGATAAACCAGTCACATTAAGACACTTGTCTCTACTTTTATACAGCTGCGTATTAATGCTTTACACGAAACTATGTCGCATCTCATCTCTTTTTACATTCCTCAGCTCCCTCGTGTCTCCTTTAAGATCCTTGCCAATCTTGCACCGTATGGATTTTCTTCATTATGCAACTGTATCAATTCCCTCCCCCTTAAGAACCTTGTCCACAAGGTTAACATTGGGAAAACATTGATGAATGTCATAAACAAATTCCTAGGAGATATCATGATCTTTAGACGAGGACCATTCTACCAAGATAGTAGATTTGTTATAATGATTAACCAAACGATGTTCAAGAACAACCACTAGAGTATGTATCACCGAAGAGAAGGAAAGACGTAATGTCGGAGACACCGAAGTGGCATAAAAAAATGACGCTTCAGCTGTGACACATGAAACATAGGATGAATCCTACAATCAGCTGGCAATTCCAAAGTAGCCACAGAGCACACCTTCTTCACAGCCTTGAACGGACCATAGAATAGAGCAGACAATTTTTAAGAATGGTGTTGTTTAACACTATATTGATGATAGTGTTGCAATTTCAGAAACAAAAAATCACCCACCTCAAAGACACGCTCAGTGCGATGACAATCCGCTAATTACTTCATCCTATGCTGAGCACAGTGCAAATGAAATCGTAAAATATTAACCATAGTATCCCCGTGCACTAGAATTTGATCAATAGCTAAAATTGGAGAATTCCCCGCCATATACGGAATTTAGACAGGAGGTGATACCCATATATTGCCTTAAAAGGTGTGATCTGGATTGTCGAGTGGTGGCGTTATACCACCATTTAAATAAAGATAACCAACAATTCCAATTGTTAGGCCAACTTAATGTTATGCACCTCAAATATATCTCAAGTGTGCGATTGAGCATCTCAGTTTACCCATCAGACTGAGGATGGTAAGATGTAGAAAATTGAAGTGTAACACCTATAAGCGAAACAAATTTGTCCAAAAATGGTTGGTAAAAATGGCATCCCTATCACTTACAATCTTCTAAGGCATGTCATGTAATTTGAAAACGTTATCCATAAAAGTTATGGCAACCTTTTCAACGGTGTATGGATGGCGTAAGGGCATGACAACATATTTACTCATTCGATCGACCATAGTGAGTATGACTGAAAATTCATCTGACAATGGTACCCCTTCGACAAAGTCCATACTGATGTCCATCCTTGTCTATTGAGGAACGAGAAGAGGTTGCATTAAGCCTAAATAAGCCACAATTTCGTACTTATTTTTTTAGCAGCCATTGCATTTTCTCACAAGCTTTTGAATTTCTCATTGTAACATCTCCAAAAGAAGAATGTACTGATTCTCTTATAGGCGCCAGGCTATCCTAATTGACCCTCGTATGCAATAGAATGAGAGATTTCAATAATTTTCAGGCGTAATGGAATTTAATTACCCACTACAAGATGCCCCTTCCATCTTAAAATGTTATCCTTCTAAGACTGAATTGTACACTTGTAGTTCCCCTGTTGAATTTGTTGTAATAACTTCTGAATGGACATATCTCATTGCCAGCTTTCTTTAATCTCAGACAACAAGTTTGTCTAAACATGCGAGATAGTCCTAGTAAATAGCTCCACACTACTTACTGTGGACAAAGAATATACGGCTGAATTATCCACAACCCTTTCATATTTAATAGAAAAGTCAAACCCTAAAAGCTTCGGTAGCCATGTCTATTGGAAAAAATGCACATTCACTAAAATATCATAAAATAAGATATACACTTTTACACTTTTATGTGAGATTTTCTTAACTTTTCCAACAAACATCGAAGACTATAATGATTAGTCTGGATTAGGATATGTCGACCGATTGGATAATGGGACCACTGCTTCTGTCAAAATGAAAGGAACCTTTAGCAAGTTGAAATAGAAGGAGCCTACTATAACAGTGAAGGAGCCTCTTGATGAAATGAACACACACATAATATATGTGTGTGGAAATATAAAAGTTAAGAGAAGAGAGAAAAGAACGCAGTCGATTTATACTAGTTCAGATTACAACCCAAGCTTAAGTCCAGTCCCCAAGTATCCAACGTGAATGTTTCACTATGAAAATCCAAGTAGTAATTAGACGAGATGCTTCAACCTCACGAGTACATATTTTTTCAAGGTTCTCCAACCTTTCACATTAATAGGATTTATCTAGCCTCTACAAGCTTTCAACTAATGGAAATGTAATTTGTTTGATATGAGCTTCAATGATCTCTCTCAAAAGAGTTTTCACTTTCTAAAGCATAAGAGATTTGATAACAATACGACTTTTAAGAGTATTGATGCTATTAATGTATTTCAAAGGTCTAGCATATGTCCCTCATTCATAAATGCGGTGACTCTTCTTTAAATAAACATATTCTCCAAACTAGTTGTTGCTTCTATTATATCTTGAATTGATTTTGAATCTGTAATACCATATTTGATAAAATCTTCCAGTATCCAAATGTTAAGAAAAATGATCATATCACGGAGTTGATTGTGATTTATAAGATCCTTCTAGATATTGTAGAATCATTTCTAATAAATCAGGTAAGTTCATAAGGAAGGTTTCTGTAAGAAAGGAAGCATTTATCACATGATTATATTTCCTTTGAAGAATTAACCTGATAGCAATAAAAGGAAATAAATCCAATTTGAAAGGTCATCATCAAAATCATTAAGCCTTGAGCTAACACTAAGCTCCAAAAGTTAAGTGGTAAAATCTTATGTAGTGCAGGTTGGCACTCCCAAAAGTTTCCTTTATCCTATGGCTTACTATTAAAAGGAGACTAAATATAATGGATATACTAAGGAGCAATACCAGCTTCTCCAATTGCTTCACCCTTTATAAACAAGAGCCTAAGTTCATTAATAATCTTTTCTTTCATTTTAATTTCTCATCTCCTATTTTTATGATAGGTTTGTAACCTTATAATTGCTCATTCAGATTATTTACAAAATATAGACTATAATAGTAAAAAACATAGGGTATACAAAGGCAACTTCCTAACTTAAAAAAAATTACATTTGAAATATGATTTATGCTACTTAAAAAGAAAGAAACTCGAGAATTTTATAAGAGAGAAAGCTACAAAGTCAATGACTCTAAAAAGAACTCTTAAGCTTTATTGGAGAGCAAATAATAACTCATTAGGTCCATCAGTTTTTTAGCATTAATATGGCTACAAATTAAGGAATATCTATGCTTTGATCATATCATAAAATCAAATGATAAGGTTATTAGATGTTGAAAAGAGCAATATTAGATTAAATTGTACTTATGTGCCACCATAAGCAAAGAGAAAATATATAAATGATATGGTGCATTGGTTATTGCTTTTCAGTCTATAACATGATATGGTGCATTGGTTATTGATTTTCTTTATTGTAGAAGAAATGGTTAAATGTTGATTGTGATATTATGACCAATGTATAAGCCTAGTAACCACTGTTGTAACTCCTTTAGATCTCCTTTTCTTTTTTAATATATCTTAAAAATTTAAAATAAAATCCCAATATGTATATGACTTACTGTGAATTACACATCATCTAGAAACACAATGGACAAGTGATGATATGCATTTGATATTAGGGGTCGATATAAACTGGGATTAAATTATTGGTGTAGCGGAATAATTTTTATAATTTCTTATCAAATCTCTTTATCAAAATAACTTGAATCATAAAATAAGAAATAAAATGATTAAGAGTATTATGCAAAACTTTTTCTTCTCCAATTAAATCATCAACTACTAGTTATTCATTGTCTAGTCTTTAACAGTATCTATAAAACAAATAAATATAACTTAACTTTAGATAAGGATTAAAGAGTGTTAGTTGTTTTGTATCTTTCCTATGTATAGAGAAAGACAAGGGTTTATTTGAAATTAGTTAAAATAAAACTCTTGACTCTAATTAAAGTATAACTCTAATTATAATTATAATTTAATCTTAATAAAATCAAATTTATTATAATTAATCCCTTAAGTTTCTTAAACTTTTAAATTAAGTCTAACTTAATTTAAATTAAATTTCTCTTTAATTACTCTTTATGAGCAAATTATTAGGTTTCTCATTTATCAGCGATGATTATAAATAAATTTAGTTCATATTAGAACTAAATAAATTACATTTTTTATTGAGAATAAATTTTCTAATTAAACAATTTATAATCAGTATCAAAATTGATGTCAAAGAACATTTCATGAATACCTAAATGTTAAAAATGTTAAAGTGATTTGATTTAACCTATCAATGCATGGTTATAATATATAATTCAATGTATTTGATGTATAATATTATGATTGGACATAGAGCATGTAATTAGTATCAATTATACTTAAATCCAATCAAGTTCGCTCTTGCTAATTAAAAATAATTTGATACTTGAAAACAACATTTTCAAATCTCAATTTATTTTGACTAAAGCATTTTTTAAATCAATACAAATCAAGAATAATAAAGCATTCTCCCTAATTACTTTAGGGTAAGAAATCCTTTATTAACTTACTGAACTTCACCCATATAGTACATATGATATCTAATTACTACCGAATGAAATCCCTTCAATATAATAGGTTATAAGTAGCATCAAAATATAGTAATTCCTATGTAATACACATTAGTTATCCTAAGTTTAATGATCAGTTATACAACCATCATAATGTGGGCATCCATAAACACACAAGTAATGTTCTATATAAGATCCTCATAATTAGGCTAATTTAGTGAACTTACTCTTTCATAAGCACCCACACATTTGTTTAATTGTTTCCATACTTTAATTTAGAAGATCAATACTTTCTTTATCAGAAAGAAAAGCAATGCGTGCAATTTTTACCGTTATATTATTATCACATTATGATAAAATTATAATTAGGAATAATTTAAGAATAATACTTAAATACAAATTGAATATTATAATTATAATCTAATCATAATTTTAGTTGCATAATAATTATTCTAGTGATGTTATCTTTAGTATTAATTACTGCATATAATTAATAAAACACATAAAGATAAAGAATACATCTATTAAATAAATTAATAATGTCATACATTAATTGCATCCAATCGATTAACTATAAGGGTGCAAACTAACAATCTCCCATTAATACTAAAGTTAATTACCCACGTATCTAATATCATATTCATCCATATGTTGATAATGTCTCTTTGAGATAAACAACATAGTGAAAAGATCTATAAGATTCTCTTTAGTGGTTATTGGCTTTAATGTTATGTCTTTTTACTCTATTATCTTCCTAATTAAGTGAAACCTTATGCATACATGCTTGGACTATTGATTAGACATTAGTTCTTTTTATTGTTCAATAATGTCATTATTGTTACAATATAATACTAGTGACTTAATATTGTTAGACTCACTCCACCTTTAATAATGAACTTTTTAATCCAAACAACTTCCTTTATTGCCTTAGACATTGAAATTTACTCCACTTTGATTGTAGAATTAATAATAGTTAGTTGTTTGAATTTTTTCAACTTTTTGCATCATCATTATGATAAAATCACGATTATGATCATGTTTCATCGTGATCAGACTAAAACTCACATTTGAATAACTTTAAACTGTTAGTTTAGCTCCTTTGTAGATAAATGAATGATCTTAAGTTCTTCTTAAATACTTTAAGTGTTTTTTATATCCATTTAGTGAACATAATTAGGATTGGCTTGAAATATGTTTGTTATGCTCAAATCATAACAAGCATTTAGTTTTGTACATAAAATCACATACTTGATTGATCTAATAGCTAAAGCATATAAAACATAATTTTTTTTTATCTGTCTCTTCCTTTGTCTTTGAACACATACTCTTTGGGAGAGAAATCCTATATGATATGGGTAAGAACCCCTCTTTAAAATTCTCTTGTCTAGAACTAATTAGTAGTTTTTCTATCTACATAGACTTTGATAAACCAATAAACCGTTTCTTTTTGACTAAGTTTATAGATATTTATTCCCATAATATAGTCTATTTCTCTTATTTCCTTCATGGAAAAAATATCGGACAACCAAATCTTTATAGATTAAAGCATCGATATATCGTTTCTAAATAGTCGTATTCATATATAAGATTAAAAAGATAGTTACACCTCTGTTACATTTCTTATAAACACAAGGTTCATCCACATTTTTTAATAAAATTAAACTCTTTAATCTTCTCATCAAAATGGTTTGTCCAACTTTATGACTGTTGCTTAAGTCTATAAATGGACTTTTACAAAATGCATATTTGATTTTGGGAGCTCTTAGGTTTATATTAACTATTCTACTCGTTAGCTTTTTTTTTCTTTTTTCAATTTTAGACAAATACTTTTTCGGCAACATTATAATAACATCAATACTCAGTAGAAATCTCGCTGAGGCGTGGGGCCTGGGAAAGTCTAGTATTACGCTGCCTTAACCCTAACTATTAGAGAGATTGTTTCCAAATGACCCAGATGAAGGAAAAAATAAAATAAAATGGTTAAAAATTAAAAATAAATAAATAAATACAAATAATATATAAAATAAAATAAAGTTAAAAATAAATAATAAATAAAAATAATAACTATATATAAAAATACTAATAATAATAATAATCATAATCATAATAACATTAGTAATCATAAACATAATAATAATAAGAAAATTAATAATAATGATAATAATATCAGTGGTAATAGTAATGATGATGATGATGATGATGATAAGTAATTACCTCTTAGGCTAACTACAAGAGGAAAGAGTTAAAAGATTCAAGAGGACTACGGGGATCTCTTTACGAGATATTTTTTACCTGAATCCACGCAATATAACAACAATAACTCAACCATTTATCGCAAAAATATAAAAATGGTATTATATATCTACGATAAAAAAACTCAAATTTAATATCCTATATTAAAAATGAAAAAACAAAGAGTAAACTTTTATGATAAAAGTTATCATATTCAAAATTAATTTTTTATTTTTCAAGTAATTCTAAAACATCAAAAACTAACTGTGTTCCACTTTTCACCAAAGAGAATAGAGATTAACAACAATATTCACATTATAAAATATTGAAATCAGATTTCATGAATAATTTACAAAATAAAAGTTATACATAAAAATTAAATTAGTTGAACCTATAAATTAAAAAAATGCTAATTATGACTAAATAAATGAAAGAGAGATAAAATGCAATTGAAGAAGCACAAAAGAGATAAAACTATCAAGTATGATATATGTGAAAAGAAAAATAGAAAATTACCCGAATAAACTTCAATTCAAATTGAAATTTTACTTTGAATTGCAATAAATATCATATATAATCAAATTGTCAAATTCCAATTTATCTGGATAAGCTACAATTGAAATAAGAATGAAAGATACATACCTAAATTTTAAACTAAGATTCAATTCAAAAATAGAAAATTTAACCTAGATTGAAAAAGCTATTATACTGATAATCAAATTTCAAATTTACCCAGTCTTCAAACTAAAAGAGCTACCGAAAAATCTGAAATTTAAAGTAATAAAATAAAATAAAATGAGACTTGAGATAATAAATGAGATGTATTTCTTACCTAAATAGGAATGATGTTAATGGAGGCAAGGATAAGGCGAAATTCTTGAATTTAAGGCCTTCTCTTACTAAATTTTAATTAGAAAAATGTGAATTTTGGTATTTAACAGGAGCAATTTCATTTTGAAATGCTCACTTCCACCACTATTTTACCTCCTAAAAAGAAGTTTTTGTATGTATGATGATAAACCAAGCTATTTTTTTCACAAAATTAAGATTAATGTTTGCTCTTTAAATAAATTCACTTAAATATTTTAAAAAGAACAACACTTTCTAAACTTGTTTTTCTCAAGTTGAAAACTCCTACGTTGTAAAATAACTTTGTAATTAGTAGGCCTTTAATAAGTGTAGGCCCTAGAAGAGGGCCCTTCCTACCTTTACTTAGGACCGACCTTAGTTATGACTATAATTGATAAATTACTAAAAGTTTGAATTTTTTTTATAGCGAACCCTTTATTTTTTTTAAGGGCCTTAAGAAGGAAATGAAGTACCCCAAGTTATTAAACTCAAGAAATATACAACAAGCATATGATCTTACTAAGATGCAAGAGTTGGTGGCTTTATATTGTTATGATTAATTAAAAACCAATCTTAATTATGTTTACAATTTTCAAAAAAATTTCGTCACTAATGGAGGAGCTAATGCTCACAAAAGTAATGAAGGATGTTGTTTAGGCATTTTTAAGAGTACATATGAAAAGGAAAGGAATATATGGGGAAATTAAGATGACAAAGACCACAAATATCAAAAAATTGGATGAGAGATAAAGTCAAGGATTATGATTTTGGTGTTATAAACAATTTGTAAATGAACATAAATGTAAGAAAACAATGGTGAAAAAGAAAGTGAGGAATGAGTATAATAAGAAGAGTCAATGGAACATTAGGAACAAACCAATATTTAACTTTAAGTAATATTAGAAGTGACTTTAATGACTTATTAGTAGTTTAGGTAGTTAAGAATTGGTTAGGAGAGCTATTGCATATATTAATAACATAAGGAGGAACATTGATATTGATGGAATATATATAACTTTGGAGGTACAATAGCTATCATCTTTAAATGATGTTATTTGCATTTATAAAAGAGGAACATTGAAGTTTGAGTTGCAAGAGAAATGGGTATAATTATACAGTGGTGTGAAGAAAGGTGTGGCAGTTACTGAAGAAAGTTACGTCAACATGTCAATTATTCTTATTGAAAATTAATACATTAGTAGAGTGTGGCTATTCGCCTAAATTCCATGAACGTGCTTATTAGATTATTCATAATTGAGGATGCTTAAGAAGATCAGGAATAAAGGTTAATTGGTTATTGAAGGAATATGATGACAACTTTGTTGAACCTAATATGTTATCCTTAAGAGATCATATAATCTCAGAAGTACCATAAAAAAGGATCAAATGTTATTAACTTGAAGCTTTACAATTATTTTGGATTATAGAAGGATGTAGTAAAGAAATAGTGTAAGATTCGCTAGTACAAAGGATTATACAACATAGTATAAGGATGGCAATCTAGGTCAAGCTAAGTTGTCCAAACTTTGGATTAGGATCAGGTCATAAAAGGCTAGTTTGATATGAGATGAGCGACCGAAATGATATCATTTTAGTATAACTTATCAAATTGATGTTCTTTTGGTTTGTAAGTTTAAGACACTAAATACCAAAACAATGTCATTTTCGTCAGTCATATGAAAATGACACCATTTTAGTTGCAACCTAATCAGGCTCGAATCACATAGACAAGTTGAACTCAGCCTAATCCATTTTCAACCCTAGTATAGTTAAGGCCCTTTCTTATTTTCAGTAGTGTTGGTGAGAAAGAAAGACAACACTTGGAGGTTTTAGATTATAAGACATTGAATCAATATTCTGTTAAAGATAAATTATATATACCTTTGATTAAAGACATATTTGATGAGTTAAGTAGGTTTGGTTGGTTTTCTAAGTTAGATTTGAGATTTGATAACCATTAAATTAGAATGAAGGAGGATGACATTGATAAAGTAACATTTAAAACTTATGAAGATCACTATAAGTTCTTGGTTAGAAGTTAGGGATGACAAATGAACTAGTTACATTTTATAGTTTGATGAATTCCATATTCTATACTTATTTGAGAAAAAATATGCTAGTACTTTTTAATGAAATCTTGGTTTATAGCACCTCTTTTTAGCAACATATAGAGCATTTAAGTATTAAAGGTGTTGAGTGAGCACTCCTTATGTTTGAAGGCTAGTGGGTGTTCTTTTGCAAGTAACTAAATATAATATTTAAGGCATGTAATTGATGCATAAAGGGTTCCTATTGACCTTAAGAAAGTAGAGACAATCAACAATTGGCCAATACCTACAAATTTGAAGCAATTTAGAGGATTCTGTAATTAGATAGGTATTATAACAGATCTATCAAAGGTTTAAGTAAAATTTGTAAGTATATGACCTTATTACTAAAAATGATTGTTTTTGGTGGAATGAATAACTTGACAAGGCTTTTGTAGAATTAAGGATAGCTCTCACTTTGGCTTCTATATTGGTTATTTCAAAATTTTTGAAATATTAAGGTAGACACAAGTGATGTGGGTATTGATGCAATATTTATGCAAAATGGACATTTCAATAGAATTTGTAAGTAAAACACTTTCTCCTAAATATGTTGGCCATTCAACCTATGAGAAGGAACTATTGGTTCTAGTAGTGGCAAAAAAGCAATAATCCCCCTACTTGATACAAGACATTTTATAATGCAATGGACTATAAAATTTTGAAACATTTGATGGAGCAAAAAATGACCACTTCATTCCATTAGTATTAGTCTCATAAATTTTTGGAGTTTGATTTTGAATAAAATATAAGAAAGGAGTAGACAATGGAGTTGTTAATGCATTATCAAGAGTAGAAGGTTTGAGTTAAATGTTAATATTAAATTATTACAAAAAAATTAAAGGGAGTTAGGATGATCCTTCAATTTATGATTTTTTTTTGGTAAATCAGAAAAACTTTATACAAATAATAGAATGTTATATACATGACTAGAGAATCCTACTCATGAATCTCTTGACTACCAAAAGGAGATCCAATTGAACCTACATCATTCCTTGCATTACAGCAATCACAATCACCATTTTCTATACAACCTTCCTATCAAGACCCGTATAGAGCTAGCTAATCTAAACAGAAGCACAAATTTCCCAGCAATAGTTTCCAGCTGCAAATTCAAGCAACATTAATTAACAAACCTAGTCAACTATCAACACAATCTAAGGAGAGTGATGTTCTTCGAGTTTCCTTGTTCACTACCAAATTAGCCCACCTCTCTCATACCTTCATTGATAGGAACTTTATTTGTTCTTCTGCCCTTCATTCGTAGGTAGAGGTCTTTTATCTGCTACAGAGATATGCACTCGTCTAGTCCACTCCATGTTACCTTTACTTGCTATTTTGAAACAAGGAGTTTTCCTGGTGCTAACTTCACCTCTGCTTTACCGAAGAGAAATTGGATACCCACCCTTGTTATAGTTTGAAAACTGACAACTCCAGTTTGCTTATTGGAAACAAGAATGTTTCCTGCACGTGTCTTCACTTTTGCTTTAGAAACCAAGAACCAGTTGGTATACCTAAAATTACAAACCTACAGAAAATATATTAGTGAATAAGAAATCCATCAATTACCTCCTTACGGTGTTTGAGCCGAGATGTTCCATAACTTGGAATATTACTCTAGAATACAAACTCCCAACATTATTGGCTTCATCTTTGAATGTTCGAGTATTCCTTTCAGACCAAATATTGTAGACAGTAGTGGAAAGAAGGATAGGGAAAATGTTAATGTCAGAGGTTCTGATATTTGAGGAATGATTAAACCAGATGGGGATGGATTGAAGGTTGGTCTGATTTGGGATGTGTATATGTAAATGGTTGCGGCATTGGTCCCACATGATTTTAGAGAAGGGACATTTAAAAACCAAGTGTTCAATAGTCTCATTGTCCGAGATACACAAGGAACAATGGTTAGAAGTTTGGAGATAGAGAAGTTTGTCCCGTGTTTGTAATTTCTTAAGAAAAACTAGCCATAGTATAAAAGAACATCTAGGGCTATTGCTTTTAAACCAAACTAGCTTATGCCAAGGAGCATTCTGTATAGGAGATCTCAAGAAAATATAGGCTGAACTATTAGTATACTTTTTTGTAGAGCTAGCTAACCATTCCAAACAATCTGGTTTAGAACTATTTGGTTGGTACAGAAGGGGCTCAAGGTTGCTAATGATCGCTATGGTTGCCTCTTGCCATCTCCACTCATTATTGCTGATAACTTCTGAGACTCTTGTTGTCATTGGAAGTTCCAACCCATTGATCTCTCTCGGAGAAGAGAAGTCCTTCAGGATTCCTCTAAATTCTACAGATCTTGCCATAAAAGAGTGAAAATTCCGTTTCCTATCCTAAATCTAAATTGGTTCCCCATTTCATCCCTCACAAATAAGATTTTTCTCCAATTCCAAGAACTATTATTGGTAGGTTGGACACTCCAGAAATTTTTTGTAACATCCCACCCTCAATTGGAAGGGTAGAATGGTAAATTGACATATGATGGGCTAGATTGGGATTGTATAGGACCGCTCATGCATAATAGGATTGTTACACAGTAGCATTTGTGCACATGAAATTACTGTACATGCATACATGACATTCCCG
>JAOQMQ010000004.1:10485592-10501905 GCA_027563845.1 Erythroxylum subrotundum
TGCAATCTTGGAAATATTTTATTTTGACCGGTTTCCAAGGTCGATTTCCTTAATCGAACGACAGAGCCGCGATCACTCCAATTTTCAAAACCATAGCTCGTCAAGCAGACAGCTAAATGTCTACATAACCCCCTCTCATTCCAAAGCCTCTCGCATAGTTACCAAATTCTTTACTTATACTGATCGGTGATAAAGGTCCTGATCATCAATCATTTACTTGAAGGAGGTTGGAAATAAGGATGTCGAAGAGCATCATCAACAGTCAGTCGGTCCTCCTGTAACCACAAGTATAAAGAACAGAAGTTCAGCATCTGTGAAGTAAAAACAGGTATGATACACATAATATCCCTCCAATGTATGTCAACCACTGGACTCACTCAAAGACCCACATAAACACCTTCTAGGTACAACCAATAGATGCAGTACATACATAAGTTCAGATGGGGCCTCGTAGCTCAGCAGTCAGCAGTCGATCAACAAAATGTTTTAAGAAATAGAAAAACTTCGAACTTGTTCGAAGTTTAATTGGTACTATTAAAACATTGGTCACACACCAATACAAATGGGTTAAAGCGACGCCATCTATGTTATTCCAAGTAATAACTATTGAAAAATAAAAGTTTAGCTCTTGTTATTTCACAGAATCTCAAGAGCAACACCTTTTGAATTAAAAAAGCATTATATAAAAATTCTTCATTTTAATTAGTAGTTAATAATTGAAAATATAGCAAGGAAAATGACAATTTTGCAACTGAACTTGGATGATGCAAAAACTTACTGGGTCCCAAAGTAACAGTTGTCGGACCAACCTCAAAGCCCAAACATTCGGGAACCTGCAGACATTGTGACACCTTTAGATAGGTAAAAGCCACAAGCTCAAAGTAACAATAAGCACAACAAATTTCAAACAAACCCCAGTTTTAGAGGATCTCTGCACTTTATTTGATGGGCAAAAAACTCTTCAGAACATTTCCATGATGCAGGTGACGCTCCATCCTATATACCAGAAAAATAAAACTCTCTCAATAGAGAAACGCTATCTATTCAATGAAGCATAGTATTATTTTTTAATTTCAAGCACTAACTTCCACAAATTTGCATCAATAAATCCATCCAAACAACGATTTCCCAACACCCCATCTTTTAAAGGCTCTTCACACTTTTTTGGCGTTGAGCTCTAATGTTTTCTCTTTATTTCTTTGGCAGGTAGCGAATATTATGAGCACTCAGGTGTAGGTTGTGGGATGCGGTAAAGTAAGGAGGGAAGTGGTTCTAGAATAAAACTACCTTAACTGTACAAGATAACTGATAACAAGTTTGTCTGTACCTACAAACTACTTGGGTCACATATCAACAGTTTCAATTGCTGATTTGGTCTCGGAAAATCACAATATTCAGGATCCATCCTGATATTCGATATTCTAATACTATAAGACATTTTTGGACTTATTTTTTGAGCCATAACAAGCCAACTACTTCCTCACCAACTACAAGTTGACTGCCTTCCACAGCATCATCAATTATGTTCAGTAGGATGAACAAACTGCATCAATTCTCAGTGAAACGACGTACTTACAATGGAAATTCCTATTTGGACTACCAACACAATTTGCTCCTGTTATTCTCTTCTTTTGTTCTTCCTGTTGTTATTTCTTTCAATATATTAGGTATATTGGTGAGTCACCAATTACCAAATGCTTGTCACTCGCGTTCATCCAGGCATGAATCTGCCAAATGGGTAACTAATTGGCCAACTAACAAATTTCAATGAGACACCTTCCATTTCTCACTTTTCATCCATCTACCAACATTTTAGTCATTTAACAGAAAAAGCTAACCATAGTAGCAAATGAACTCAATCTGTTATACAAAGCAATGTCTACAACACCACTTTTTACAACCTTAATCATCACTACAGTAAATAGAGAGACAAATTCATTCAACAGGAAGACTTATGAATATCTTACCTCAAAACAACAAAATCACGAGAATTAATAAGAACAGTTGCTATACTTACTTGGCCTATCGGACGATAATGCTTTGAGGAACTCCCTGGGATTAAGATGCATAACTCCATGAATGCCCTGAGTCTGGAAAAGAAGTGAAAACAATTTAAAGTGAACTTGTAAAGAAGTAAAAGCTCAGTACGCATGCTGCTAACAAAAAGAAATGCTGATAGCTTGAAATTCTGTCATTACCTAAACTGAGAGAGCAATCATTAGCAAATTTTCCCTTTCTAACAGCAGAAAAATTTATGTTCTACCGCTAACAAGAAAGAACAGAAAAAAAGGTATATTTAGGGATTAAAGTTAATATTACTAATCATAAATTTGTCACACCACCTAAACCAGTGCAATTCTTGCATCCTTCCCAATTCCATTATACAGTGAATGAAACACTCCCTCTTTGTAACTGAGTGTAGATACAACACCCAAATTTGAAAAGCTTAAGGACCATTCTACTTCTATTGTTCTGTTGTAACTTTTATTTTCCTTTCCTGATTTTAGTTTCTGTTTTTTTGTTAAATAAAAACAAAAGCTTATTTGGTTGTTAATGTTAATATAATCACTTTTATTACTGATATTAAATATTACATAAAATTTTAAGTTACTTTTATAAATTAATTAACTAAGTTTGTTTTAATCTCTTCTAAAACATTTACTAACAATATTAACAAAAATCATTATATTCTATTAAAATAGATTATTAAAAAAGCAAAAAAAATTGTAAACATTATTTATATAATATAAATTAATTTTATTTAGAATTAAAATTTTGATATTTAAAAATTATTTCATAATTGTTTTTTAAAAAAATGAATTTTACGTATTTTAAGATATTTTAAATTTAATTTATTAAATAATAGTCACATTTATTTTTTTATTTTTCTAAACAATTATTCAAATTTTAAGTTAATTATAAAAATTAAAAACAAATTGAATAATTAAAATATGGTAGTTATAATTTTTATTAGCAATTAATATTAAATAACTGAATAGTATATATCTTATTAATGGTAAATCATATTATGACCAAAAAATGAAAACAAAAAAAACAAAATTTTATAATTTTTGTAAGTTATGAAAATTAAAAGAAATCAAAACTAAAAACTTAACCAAATAAGTTTTTCTACTTAATTTGAAAATGAAAATAAATGTACCAAAAATCGCAGTAGAACCAAACAAACTCTTAAGAAACAAGCATAAAGCACACATATTCATCAATCTCGTGGATAATCATCATCTATGAAACATTTACAATTCCCCACCAAAAGTAGGTGGAAAGTAAATAAGCATGGAAGCAAATAGAGAGAATCTAACTTGTATGCAAGCTCCTTCAAATCCTCATTCCAACCTTCAATATGCCGATCTAGAAGAGCTTGTGTTAGGGAACTTATCTGAAATACGTTCGGTGATCCTAATATCAACTCTAGAATCACCACACCAACACTCCACATATCATACCTTTCAAACAAAAGAAAAACCAACAAGTTAGTTTAATGACATACAAGGACAAAAATCCAAAATGTTTTGGGCAATGTAAATAAGCACATGATATAAGAACATACTTCAATGTGTTGCATGTTGATCCCTTGTACCAACTAACATTAAGCAAAGCTTCAGGTGGAGCATATTCATAAGTTTGTTCGGTCCTATTTTGCAGAGAAAAGCCATCAAATGTGAGAATAAGGTTAGGTCTAACGAAACTATGCACATAGAAACAATTCTCAACATCATAGGATGAATGAATACCTAGAAGGTCCACCAGATCCATATAAATGCTTTAAAGTGAAATCATCTATCCCGCTACCAAAGTCTATAATGCGCCTAACGAGTTGGAGAAAAGGGAACCAATAAGCAGACATAGGTAATAACAAACAGACAACAGATAGATTACATTTGTCTTCTATATCAGTACTCATCCAGTTTATCAATCAATGACCCAGCATACAACATCCAACAACAAATTTATGCAAGTGATGAGGGTAGGAGATAAGTACAGCACATTTTGGTTGTATAGTTCTTCTCCTTGCTTGGAAATCCTTTCATGCAAACCCCAGTCACCTTATCCTCCAGGCATATTACCATGTTTTCTGCCGATGATAAATATAAAGATCCTCAAATTAGCATAAACACCAACATGAGAGAAATGCCGTAGTCAAGATAGGAACTACCTACAAGCATGACATTTAAATTGGACAAGTCTACAAGTACTAGAAATTTTGTTGACTTACCTCAAAATTCTACAACAATCATTTTTTTTGAAAACATGATCACAATCAAAACTATACATGCAATAATAGTCTCTCTCAAGAAGACCTATCCTCTCACCAGGTTTGATATCCCTGTGGGTGATGTTGCGGTCATGACAGGACTTGAGCGCCATCAGCTGAATAAATTAAAGTGACATTTCTAAGACAAGATATTGCAGATATTCCATAAAAAGAAGACAGCAAGGGAAGAATTATGTGGCAGGGCTGAATCAATAAAAAGAAGAGCAAGACTCCTATTATGCTAAGCTAAAAATATTAGCCAAGACATAAAAAGAAGAGCAAGACTGCTGTTATGCTAAGCTAAAAATATTAGCCAAGGCATTTCTTCTATAAAAGCCGAGGAATTAACAGAAATATTGATACAATATATGATAGATATTTTTATGCTACTCACAAATGAAAATTTTATATCACATGCTTCATTTTAACACTATCTGTTGTCTATCAGTCACATGGAAAAACAAGACAGTAGATATAGTAGTAAGCTCAATCAATACTTTTGATGAACAAATAAAAGTATGCATAAGTTTTTGTGGGAAACACACCAACTGCCATATAAGATTGCGCATCTCCTCTTTTCCAGCTTTTGTTGTTTTCATCCAATGCCACCACTTTGATGGGCGCAATATTTGAACATGTTTCACTTCCCTGGCCTTTTCTTCATCATCATTAGCTTTCACTTCTTCCATTGTATACATGAGTTTTGACAAGGAAATTCCTTCATGATGGAATACAAGCCAGATTTCATTTAATCGAGATTCAAATGATTCCACATATCTTGCTATATGGTTCAGACCTTCTTCAAAAGAAGCACTTTGCAGCCTGAACTTTTCCAAATTTGTATCTTTAAAATTCATACTTCCAGATCCATAAACTGTATCGTTCATGATTATATCATTAAAACGTATCTGTGATTCTTCCATCATAGTAGTAGTGATTCCATCATCCACTGAACCTCCTAGACATCTGGAGGCATTCAAGAAAACTTCTCCAAAGTATTTCTCTCGTAGGCCACTCAAGTAAACTGCAGTTCCTCTCTCTACCTGTTCAAATTAATCAACTTATCACAAAATATTGATTTCCAAAAGGAGAATTTAGGCATTATTGGTCGAGTACAAAAAGCAGCACCCCATCTACTTTTGAAATGTAGACAAATTTGTCAAGTTATAAGACAATAAGATTGCTAAAAGCAATGATGTCTAACAAAACAACTAAATGCTAAAGAATTCAAGTATAAGATAACGGTTTTTATTAAATGCAAATAATTGCACTAGCATCTAAAAGAAATCAACTAAAAGCACTTGTAATAAGTTCTATTTTAGTAGCTAAAGAACATTTCACTGTATATTTGTAGCTTAAAGGGCAAAATAAAGAAGTATAATAGTCCGTTGCTTAGTTTACACTAGTATTTGCCCCGACATTACCCATGAACATATGTGAAGTCCTATAACCTACTTGAATCTCCCTATTATTTCCTTTCTGGGTCATCAGAATCACATTACCAAGACTATGGTTAGTACAATGATATCAGTAATAATCAATCAGTATGAACATTCAAGCAAAATTCAATATGCAGCAGTAATTTTAATACTAAACTCGAACAAAAAAAATCCTAAATTACTGCATAAGAAAAGTTGGAACGTCTAGAGAAGGGTAGACAGCATATTACTAAAGAAATTTCAGGGATCAAGTTCTTCCTCAAATTTGTTCATTTTCTATAATTAACAAAGAGAAGCCAATCCCCCTCTGCCAAAACTTAGTCCAAAACTAAAAGGAAAGAAAACAACTGTTAACAATATTGTTGGTCAATTTTCCACAATCACAGAAGGAAAAAGAGTGACCTATAACCATTCATGGGAGCTAAACATGGTTTCATATTGATACCCAAAAAGCAGCAGGTTCCTTGTCAACCAGAGTTGGAACAAATATCAAATTTAGGTTCAGAACATAACTACAGTCATGTAGGGAGCATGCATCAGCAAATAGGATAAAGATAGATGACTGTAATACTTGTGACAAAAATATCCAACTAATTTGAATTTTAAACATTACCATGATGCGTTTTAAGATGAACAAGCTGGGCTCAGGAGAACTGTCATTGCATTCATGACTAGAACTATGACTTGAATTTCCTAAATCCGGACGAAAACAACCAAAGTTAAATGAAACATTTTTGTTCCTTCCACTCATAGAATCATTATTATCTTCATGGCAATTCCAATGAAAAGCAAGCCATACTTCCCCATATGACCCACGACCAAATCTTTTCTTTAGTGCATACCTAACAACCAAGAATCAATAGTGTCACCAAGGTTCATTCTTATGACAGGAATAAAATCATCAAACTAGACAGGTCTTTCTTGACTGATAAACACGTAATACAAGAAGCAAAAATCAAACTAGCAGATACATAACATAGCCATAAGAGAATGTCTTCGTACTATGCTAATAGAATAGTTTACAAACCCTCGTCCAAACCTTTTCAATTTTCTAAATACCAAGTATAGCACGGCCCATTATCCAACACAGCTTGCTTTTACCCACACTAGAATTGGGATCCTTCTGAACAAGATTAAATTGAGAAACCCATTAAACTAATCAGGGCTTTTATTGACCAGATTGTGATCTGTCTCCTAACTTGTTCATATCAGATCCTTTGAAGGTTCTACATCAAGAGTGCCATGGTTCAAAACCAACCCAACAGCAAATATTAAAGGCTAAATATTAACCTCATGTTGGGTATTGCATATTCTGTTGGACCAGTTTTTACATCCGAATCATAGAATGGGACCGATTCAAGCATGGTCAGGAAAGTAGCAAAGCTTTCAGCATTAATGCATTGGTCTTGACCTCCATCCATCCCAATGTTCAAGCATAAATTCCGGTCACTGTACAAATTCAGAGGCCCACCTAGAACAAAAAATATACAAACTTGAAATTACTAGAACCAAGATATGTTTGTCCTGACACATAGCAAACCAGCCCTGCATTTGACTTGATAACTGACTTCAAAAAAAAGATAACGCTGTAACGTCACGGAACCGTTTACAGAAGCAGCTGATAAAGAAGTTACAACACCTGAACACGACTGTAAGCAACCATGATAACCTAATGGCAATACGCCAGCAACTTCAAAATAAAAAGGTTCACTTACCATATTGGTCACTAAATGACTTGGGTAAAGCCTGTGGTAGGTCATGCTCATAATTGTCCTGGCCGTTTCTTTGAACTTGCAATACATCCAATTTATCATCAAGGTTCTCAATCAAGTAATAACAAGCAACATTCTCATACTTTCCTTCGACCTAGAATATGAAAATCAGTATCAAAACCCACCAATACCAAGATCATGACAGCAGACACAAATCAACCTATATCATGGAATCTAAAACTTAAACAAGTTGCATAGGCTTCTATTACTCTTATCTTTCAATCAAACAGAAGAAATAAGATTGAGAATAATGTAATTTAAAGCTATCAGTTTTTCACATGACTATCGAGAATAAAAAAATGTTAGCACCATTCTTGTAAGTTGAAAATTTCATTTGATAAAGCAGAAAAAACAAATAAGTGATCTCTTTACGTAGCCAAAGGATGAATTTACAGGTAAAAAAAGATTATCAAGCTAGCATTAACACCTTACCAATAACCTGTCAAACTGTGTGGTAAGTGGATTTAAATGCCCCAACTGTACTAGTTCAGAAGTGAGGTCATGAGCTGTCAAAAATTAATGATAAAAAAAGCCATTATCAGCCATTATAGTCAAATAATCCAAATAATGTATAGGAGAGATTGAGAAAAGATGTAAGGTCATTTAAGAAGTCAGTCACAACAATTAAGTATTCACCATTACAATGCAAGGTGAACCAAATTAGAGCTGGTGAAGATGTTCGTGTATGTAGGACACAAACTCCTAAACAGTCAAAAGTATCATACATAAACCTTATTTTAATATATCAGATCATATCATGCAGGGTCATCTAAACTTATTACACCAGAATTTGGAGAACAACAACATACAGCCATGATCTGGAATACCTGAACAGCCAGGTCAGCAAGGACCCAGACAAAGTTGATTGCAAAGGGACCACATACTTAACAAATGTTAGAATTCATAGTAAAATTAAATTTACCTGATTCTTCAAGCTTTATGTTATTTAGTCCAAACGTTGAAGAATATGTATCTCCTTCCCGAACACATTTTTCCCTCGGCTGTTTCTGAGAGACTCTAATATATGATAATGGGACAACAACAGCTGCCATGTTGTCCATACTATCCTTTTCAAAGGCTGTGTTAACTAGACATTCAGCCAAAGAGTATGAACATGCATTTGAGAGTCCTAACTTCTCTGTATCATGAATGTGAACTTGCCACAAAAGATCACAAACATCCTGCAAACTCAACTTCTCAAACACACCATCAGATGCAACCACCAAGTAGCTCTCGTTTGAGGTGATAGGTTGCCAATCAGTCACTTCCGGTGCAGATATAACACCATACCTAATGATAAATAACAGTACCCCCGGATCAGAAGAGCAAATTAATATAGTAAATCCAGGAGATGCTATTGAATGATAAAAAGGGGAAAATGCACTTAGCAAGTCAACGTGTTCAATCGAGGAATGAGAAGGTTGTGAACCTCACTTTTTAAAAGATACGTCACCAATAGCTCGGGAAACAGCCAGCTGACCATTCACTCGAGCCACACCACCCCACTCAAGTACATAACCACCAGCATTTTCCACTCGGAACTTTTCATCATCCCTACCAGGATGGTGATCTCTAGTCAGCTCCTCAACAATTAAACTTTTTAGTCCTTTAGATGATGACAAAGTAGTGACATCATAGTCTCTTCTAGGTGAAACAACTCCACTTCGTCTCTTCTCCCTGTATAATCTTAACAAACTTGCTGCAATTCAAAGAACAATACATTACAGAGGCCATCACTTCATACAGTGAAAATTATAGCTCTCATACCTCAATGACAAGCATGCAAGAGCGTAAAAGAGTAAACAGAATATATAACTATTCTCCAATGCACAATCATGAAATGGCGTAAACTATAGTAGAATCAAGACCAACTTTTTGACCAGATCTTTGCAACCTTTTGCTTCAGCAGGAGATAGAAATTTTTCAGAACACAAAAGAGCCTTTGAGTCTCCAACATTAGCAACTAAGATTTGTCCATCTGCTATCAGCACAATGGTAGCTGTAGATCCTGAATCAAGATTATCTCGATATGCCTCCTTCATGACTCAAGAAAAAAAAGTTTAGCTTGCTTACAAAGTAAGAATAACAGCTTATAAAGCATATAAAGAGTAAACAGAAAGAAAGAACACAAAAGGAAGAAATAAGTTCAACATGCCTTAGAAAACGTTGAATCAATATCATGGATTGCCCTCAGCAATGCTTCCTTCAAAATGTCCAAATGAAAAGAATTGTCAACACTTTCTCGTAAAGAGAGTTTAAACCTGTAAATGTTTCATTCCTTCAGAATTGCAAATCAACAATTAGAAGAATTGTTTAAGATGGATAGATCATGACATGGAATTCCTCAGGCACAAAAAGATAGGATATGTGTCAAGTTTCCCTGTGTACTCTTATGCACAAGAACCAAGCATAATTTTGCTTTCATAACATGAAGACTAATATTTTATAATGCTGGAATTTAGAAGCACACAAATTATTGAAAGAAAAAACAAGGTTATCCATCTCAATACACCGACTTATATTTCCTTGTTCAGTTCAGAAGGGAAGAGTGGAAGACTATATCGCCTAACTCTGCATGTGGGAATTAAAAAAATCAAGATGAAAGATACTATAAAAGCACCTCTTAAAGTTCAAGTCATGGTGACCCAGTTTTTGGTCAGGGTATAGCAATTGGAAAACTTCCTTGCCTGCTTTATCTGGCAATCTTCCAGTGGAAACAAAAGAAAATGCGGCATCCAGAAGAAAATAAGTATGCAAAGCAAAATACTCCAGTAAAAGTTTTGAAGCCATATCGCTAGCCTCTGCACCATTGTGACCATCAAAAACCGCCACAATCCCAATCTTCACCTGCTTAAGACCTCCTTTACCTACTCAAACGTCAAATTCCATATATCAGTCTTCATATTTTACGCAATTTCTTACTTCGATATGTCAGTCTTCATATTTTACGCAATTTCTTACTTCGACAATCACGTAAGTACGAATGTGAAGGTTCATTTAGTTGATATAATGATACATAATTCATTGTATCTTGTGATAACAGGGTCCAACTCCCATTATTATAAAAGCATTAACTTTCCAGTATTAAAACGAAATTTTACGGAATCAAGCAAGCATTCGCAACTATTTTGTATGTCGTAAAGGAACAGCCTGTTCACGAAAACATGCCTCCTTTGAGTGTAAGTATACAGAGAGCGAGAAAAAAAAAAACCTGGAAATGGAATCTGAAGATCAAGATTGCAGAGGATGCGGTCCTCCTGGGACTTCCTGCGGCCCTGAAGCAACGCCGACTGACATCGGGAGTTGCCACCTTCAGCCATGCGTTGTCCTGAATCGTAATTTGGGAGGTTCCAGCGGGGGCATTTTGGGGATCGAAGCACCGCTGGAGCACCACCTTGTTTATAAACCATCAAGCATTTGGACCGTTCTTCTCCGGAGCAAATTATCGCTGAACACACCGTGGTAACAAACCCTAACACCAACAACTTTCCATCGGTTGTGCCCGTCATCTCCTGTTGGAATTCACCTATTTTCCTTACATTCTTAAAATGGTCTTCAAATTCTGGTTACTCTTTTTTTCTCTCTCTCTCTCTCTCTCAAATGGGGAGGATTAAATCTAAAAATACCTTTTTCATAAATAAATTAATAAGGGTGGTAATAAGTTGAGTCGGGCTTGGGTTGATCGGCCGTGGCCCAGCTCATAACTGGGTTAGTTAAGCCCAATTTATTAAAGTTTTATTGAATTTCAAACAATGATGTCTTTTTCGGCCAGGCTGGACAATCCTAACTTAAGCCAAACCCGTAATCCGATCGGCCAAGAAATCCTACCATGTAGGTAATTGAACACTCCACGTGTTGTCTAAGTATTAATATTAGTATAAACTTTAAATTATCGCTCTGGTGTAACGAAAAATGTTAATTATCTTTTTTTTTAATACAAGGGAGATGAAACACAAAAGCTAAACAGCTACACACTACGCTTCTGGTCAGAAGCATTAGTTATGTCCCTACACAGCAGGGTTAGACAATCTGAGGGGGGCTTCTGAAGGTATATAAAAGTAATCTGATGTAGACTTATAGATTTAGCCAACCAGTCAGCACATTAATTTCCTTCTCGAGAGACATGGCGCGGCTTCACCGCCCACTGTCTAATCATTAGTAACTTAATACTCTGAGCCAAAGAACAATTTGTGAAACTCCTCCCTATTGAGTCCGATAGAATATTGATAACAATCAGGAAGTCTGAGTTTAACTCCACCCGACGATTTTTCAGGCCAAAAGAAGACTCGAGTAAACACCCCACAACTCTGCCTCAAGGGGAGAACAACAACCAATATCGTTGACAAATCCACCTAACCAAGCACCAGTAACATCCCTAATAATATCAGCAGCAGCAGCTCGTTGCAAAGATCTCTTATAAGAATTATCAATGTTAAGCTTCACCCAACCATTATGTGCAAAAGACCGCCCAACATTTTTTTGAGTATGCAAATTTGCACTTCCCTAGCTAAAGCAAATTGAGCAACAAAATCTAGGATAATGCCAAGACTATTGTTTGGCTAAACAAATTGATCATCAAACAAACTTTTGATACGCTAAAATCACATAAACCAACAAGTTGTTCCAAAAATAATGGACCAATCAGAGCCATAAATCTGATGATAACACTTTAGGTTGCTTTTCATCCATGCATATGTCTATCTAGCTGGAAAAAATTCTGATCAATAACATGTGAGAAAAAAGCAGCCTAAATATCTCATGCTCTTTCACAACCCCGAATCACACGAATAGAAGATTTCTTTATGCCACAACAATTACACGCCCCGTCAGCAGATAAATGTCTTACAACCTGCTGCTGATTAGTGAGTAATTTGTCTCTACTCTCTACCAAGCAATCACAAGAAAGAACTAATCCGCTGATAAGAGGATGACGGGCAACAGTGTATGAAATGCTAAGTGGCTGCTATGTCTTCCTTTAGAGTTTTCACAACAGCGAAGAATGATGGGTGTTTAGTCATAACCTACACCCAGCATTCCTTATATTTAGATTTAAGGATACATTAATTCACCCTAGACAAAAAGTCTAACTTATTCTAAAAGTAAAATAAATTTAATTAATTAGTTAGTAAAATTTGGAGTTTTTTCAGTTACAAAAATTTATGAAATGTTAATATCTCTTTTTAATGTTAATAAATATTATAATTTAACTTAAATTTTAATAAATACATTAGAAATTAAAATGTATATTCAACTTTCACTTAAAATATGAAAGGAAAAAAAGTCTTTAGTAATAACTTTTGACTTCATCGTAATATATCTTACTTTTATTAAATATTCTTAACATGTTAAAACTTCTCTCCTTAATTATATTAAAACTTAATAATATCTCCTTAAGCTTGAAGTTTTTTATATTGTATATAGTTTTTTAATTAAGTTATTAGTTTCCTTTTAAGTAAAAGTTATTACACTTTAAATAAAAAATGAAAGGGATCAGATATTTAATGTCTTTATTTTCATGTAATAATAAAAAGTGGTGTGGATTTCCGAAAGAGATACTCAAACGGAGAAGCATAATCAGAGCTCAGAGCTCAGAGCTCACATCCGGAAGCAAATTTGCAATGGCAAAGACACCTTTTCCTGGCATGATAATAGGATGACAGTTTGTCCAACTTAATAGCAGAGAAGAGATTTAAGATCTTAAAAACAATATTCCTATCAATTAGAATCATGCCAAGGCATTACTCAGGTTAGACAATTGCCACATACAGATGGAAATCAACAGCATAAATGGCAAAAATTGGGTGGTGCCCTGACTCCAACGGTAACTTCAATAATACATCGTGCAAAAAATTGTTACAGCAGAATTGTGAACAGGTAACATAGCACAGATTCATCCTACCTAGAGCTGTCACAACTTTATGTAGATTCATCCTAGATAGGTTAAACAGATTCAACCATCTCGCTAACAGATGCTACCTGTGCAAATGTCAATGTGAGAGCATTTCACACTTGTTCTTCAAATGTGAGTACGTTGTTGGAGCATGGAGAACAAGTCTTCAGAAGTGCAACATCCATAACCCCTCACGAGACTGGCAAAACATCATCACCTGGAGATTGAAACTTTAGCACGTCAGAAAAGACTTTGTATGTTGCTATTACATTGTTTTATCTAATGCAATGTTGCACATATGGGATGAAAGAAATAGGTGCATTTTTCAGGCCAAAGAAAGAAGTTTTGAGATATTCAATAGAGAGCTTATCAACGACATCAGAATTATCTCTAAACATTGATTGCATTGACAGTTGGAGAGCATCAACTAAGTTTATTTCTTATGCTTCATGAATGTTGCTTGAGCAATTAGCAACTCGTTGTTATTTTTGATAGTCTCATACAGGAACATATGTACTGATTTTTGTTGATTAGCCTTTCATGGCTCAATACAGTTACATTCTTTTAAAAAAAATTGTGTGTATTTATTTTAATTTGCTCCACATTAGTTATTTAAACCTTTTAGAAACTCACTAATAAATCTCATGCTAGTTGACACAAATTGAGTCATTTAAATTTTCTAAAAATTCACTTTTAATTTTTATGCTAGTTAGTGTAAATGTACTTAGTATTATGGTATGATATTAACTAATTAAATCAAGCTAGTTGTTTAACTTTGATTCCTTATTTATTAAATAATTTATACATGATTACTGACCTACTATGTTATTGCAAAATTTTATCTATAACATATATGAAAAATGGATTTTTTTTACAAAAATACACACATATCTATTCAATATTTATACAAAAAATACACACATATATATTCAATATCTATTTTTGAAAATAGAAGAAATTTGTTACGCTACTTTTCCAAGACTACCGGTCTACCACACTTGAAATTACTAATAAATACAAAATTGAACCAAATCGATCAATTCAAGCGAGTTTATTAGGAATTGGCAAGTTAGCCAGTTTAATTAAGTATTAAAATCTTTGAATTTTAAGACCATTCGATTTCCATTTTTATTAAATTGTTTTTAAAGCTTTGATTCTTATATATTCAAGTGTAGAACTCTCAGTTATCCCCTTATTTTCTCTTATTTATAATTTTTGAAAAGAAGTTTTGTTAAATCTTTTTTAAAACATTTGTTATCATAGATTCAAGTGAACAACTTTTTCATATCCCCTTGTTTTCTCTCATTTATGGCTTCTAAAAAGAATATCTTTAATCCAATAAGGGAAATCAGAATCCAAAAGTTTGTTCTTATTAGGAAATGAGGAGTGAGATCTGATCATGCACATAGTAGAATAATAATAAAACTATTTTGTATGATTTCTCAAACGTCAAGGTCATTTAAGATTCTACGATATAATTAAAATATAAAACTTAGTAACGCATGAATCATAATTTGCACTTTATTGTGAAACTTGATACTTTTCTTGTCATGTGCCTTGAATCATTCATAAAATTAATTCATCGCAACCATCACAACCGCACATGTATTTGACATTTAACCATATCCATAAAACAAGTCAAGAGAACTTTACAACTGTTATAGAGAGGGTTAGATAAGAAATATCAGCTCCTTTAGAGCATAAGCCTATCTATATTAGAGCTTGGACCTTTTAGTAATTTAATTGAAATAAAAATTCTAATTTCATTTAAACTTTAATTAGAATTATAATTAATTTTAGTTAAATATTATTTAGGCACAAATAAGATCTAATATCTCACAAATAGTCCTCATTTATTAAATATATCATATTTAATTCTAAAGTTTCTTAAACTTTACATGTAAGTCTAACTTGATTAAAACACGTTTTCTTTCTTCAATTTGTTATTTATTTGTAACCTATTTTAGAAAAATTAAACACTTTTAATTCATATTAATTCTCTAATTAAACAATTTACATCCGTAAGTCAAATCTAACATTTAGTAATGCATCATGGCTAGCCAAATATTTAATAATGTTAAAAAGGTTTTGACTAACCTTTATGCATGATTTTTTCATATAATTCAATTCTTTCATTAAACAATATTCTGATTAGATATAGAGTATAGAACTAATGTCTACTTTATTTGAGTCCAATCATATTAGTTCTATACTATTAGTAACTGATTTTATTAATGACATTTAAAAATATTTTCAAAGTATCATTTCACCTTGCCAATAATTTTCTGAATTAATATTAATCAAGAACAATGAAATATTCTCCATAAAACATTTTTGGGTGATGAATCATATATTGATCACTCAACTACCTCTATATAGTTCATGTTATATCCAATGACTACCGACTGAGCTACCATTGACTAGAATAGGTCATAAGTAGTATCAAAACATAACAATCCTCATATGATATACTTTGGAGATCTTAACTCAAAGGATCACTTATACAATTATCATAGAAAGAATTTCTATAAACATAAAGCTAATGTTCCAAATAGAATTCTCATACATTGCATAAATAAATGAATATCAAATTCCAATTTCAAACCCTAGTACAACAACATACCATTTCATAAATAGCAATCAAGAACAAACAGCAATAGAGAGGCAGAGGAACAATCGTACACTAGATCAGTTTAATGAACCTATTCACCAATAAACACTCATATATTTGTTTTATGTATCTCTATAATTCAATACATGAGATAGACTAATTCCTTTATAAGTGTAACACCCAAATACCCCCTGGAAGGGTATGAGGATGCCACCCAAGACAGGACAAACAAATCAAAACATTTCACAAATTGCATTTTTAAAATCTAAATTTAACACACATATAAGACATCTCATAATTTCCAGAAACAAATCCAAAGAATATTTAC
>JAOQMQ010000004.1:10509998-10546065 GCA_027563845.1 Erythroxylum subrotundum
TTGTGATTGTTGATTTACTTGTGCAGAAAAATTAATTTTGGATAGTCTGCGAATTTATTGACGATTTAATTATTTCAAATTCATTATATATCAGTGTCGAATATTTAAATTTAAAATTCTTCTCTTATTAATTTAATTTTTAATTTGAATATGTAAATATTGGGAATTACCGTTTCGTATGTTATGTTACATTGGCTTTCGTATTTGGAACCTAGAATGTGTAGAAAAAGTACAATAGAAGTGTAGAAGGATGGTTCCCCTAGAACTTCACCAAAATGTGTCGCAAATTTCTGGTGACGTCAAAGGGCAGTCCAAGCATGTCCCTATCATTTCCATATATATATGTATACTATCACGCTGTATGTGCGACATCTGTACTACTTTTGATTTGGATCAAGTCCTAAATATCTACTAAAGAGACAATTGCCACTTCTTTTTGATTTGGATCAAATCCTAAGTATCTACTAAAAAGTCAATTGCCACTTCTTTTTGTTTACTTCCAAGAATAAGATTATTCTCAAAATCTTTCTTGCACTCCTCCCGTCAATATCTGAAGTTACATCTTCCTTTTTTAAATTAATTTATTTATAAGTTGCTCTGGTAAGTGAATGAGGTCTCAACACGTCATGTGCCAGATATACAACTTTCTAAATATTATAAGCCATATCTGTAACTTGTTTACTTTATTTATATCTCTGGACTCTGGAGTGCCACTTTTGATGCTGCCCTTTCAATAAAATAAAGTTGTTGAATCGTGGTGGTGGTGTGGGCTTCGTGTACTGACTGAGATCGTACTTTAGACAGGAAGAAAGATCCAACAAGGCAGACTCCGATGATAAACAAGGCATTAATGAATCGAAACATAAAATTCACTTCTTTTTCTATCTAACGTGTACTGCAACCTTGTTTACTGAGGATGCCAACTGGCAACTGTTGAAACACCCAGTTTGCTTTAAGGAAACATGCGTGCCTAACCAAGGAATAGGATTGAAGCGTGTCGCTCGCTGGTCTTAGTAGTCAAAACCCCAGGTAGAAATTTAGCATTTGTTTGACAGGTACTGAAAATTGTTGGGACCAAATCATTGGATACCCTCATCCCACCTCCCTCTACGTGGTCGGTCAAACGAAACATCTCCGATACTCAAACTCAGATTACTTGCAAGATATTTTCAATCTGACTGGAACAAGTCCAAAATAGTAATAAGACAACGAAGGTAAGAAAAGTAAAAGAACTCAACTAGATAGTTATCTTTGCTCCAAGATATTTTGTGCCAATAATTTGAGATAATCCATTACCAGACCCCATAAAATCTAGCACCTTCGAGAAGAATGCAAAAAAACTCGATTTGGTAAGCTATAATTGGTTTTTTTTCTCAAGATTTTGGTGTTTTTGGGTCCCTTTTGAAGCTGCAAGCAATGGAACTTCAAACGCCAGCAAGGAATACAAAGGGCCATTTCTTGATTCTGGCATTACTAACTATCCTAGATGGCCCTTCCTTTTATCCAATCTAAACAGCCCACGTCTCCTGTTCGTGAATCACCTCCTTATCTTGTCGACACTATTTTTGAGGTAGCCTTAAATCACCAATTATTTAGTAGTGACTTTCATTGGCATTACCCAATTATAGGGTTTGTGAGTCAACCCCACTATATATCCCGCCAATCAAATTGCTGGAATCTACGTGTGCCATAAAAACTCTTTCTATTTTTTATTAATTGGTTTCAATCCTCACTATGGAAGTTCCAGAAGCTTCCTACAAGACCACACACACGCGTTTCCCTGCTGTTCTTGCCAAATGCAAATAGAAGAGTCCGGAACTTTCTGTTTATAACAAAGGGAGCAAAAAGATCTCCGTTAAATCTATTTAAAGGAACTTAATATCTAGCAGATGTACCCTCTTGTTTTATGACAAGTGAAGTGACAGCCGACCAGTTAACGGCAAAAACGACTTTCCTAAAGAAGAAATTGAAGGGTGAAAATCTGAAATTCAACTTTTGTCATCTTTTTCTAGTTATAAAGATGGACTGGGATGGATCGTCTTCGGAGTTTAGTTATTTCAACTTTCCCTTATGTTTCATTTCTTTTAGAGCAATAGTCCCACTCCCACCACTGCAATCCTTCCTCCTATTCTTGCTCTTAAAGATTTCCAACGCTCACCCATTTTTTCTTCGATTTCTTTTGTGCTCTTTTCAGTTAAGAGAAGTTGAGCTTCAGACTACACTCTGCGCCAAGGATCCGGCTATATCAGTCTCCAGTAATTGGAATAAAGTCTATAACACCTTTAGCTTCGATTTTATATATATCGACAAAGTAGGTACAGGGTTTATATGTGATTGTTTTTATACAGTTAAAGATGAACCCTTTCTTCACAGTGAAGGAAGAATACACAGGATCAAGCTCATCGCAGTCCAGTGATGAGTCACAGATATGGATGCCACCGCCGCAGCCAATGGAAGGTCTTCATGACACTGGACCACCTCCATTTTTGACCAAGACCTATGACATGGTTGATGATCCAGTTACCAGTCATATTGTTTCATGGAACAGAGGAGGTTTAAGCTTTGTTGTGTGGGATCCTAATTCTCTTTCCACCAACCTATTGCCCCGATACTTCAAGCATAATAACTTCTCCAGCTTTGTCAGGCAGCTTAACACCTATGTAAGTATTATGAATTGATGCATCTACTTTGTTTCAGATACTTGCCCTTCCTATCGTTAGGAATGCTTTGATCTTTCACCAATCAAAAGCCTTCGTTCCTTCCTAGAAGTTACAGAATTTCACCCACGAAATTTATTAGGAGCCACTGTCCATTTTTTCTATTTTATATTTTCGTCTGAGGATGAGGAATGCCTCCCATGGAGGAAGCCAAATTCTAATACGTTTTCTCATCTCTCAGCTGCTTTTTATTTTCTACTCCAGTGGTTCTTTTTAATATTTAGCGGGTGAAGGAATGGAAGGCCAGAAATTTAATATTCAGCATACCTCAATGCTCCCTTCATAAACCTCAAGAAGAATGCTTAGATTAGTCTGTCACGCTCACTAACTCAGGTTAATAAAAAACCCAGTCGAATTTGGCAATGGGTTAGTGTATACATGTAGCAAATATCAATCTTGGTTTCATTTCTTGCAGGGCTTTAGGAAGATTGACCATGACAGGTGGGAATTTGCCAATGAAGGATTTCTAAGAGGTGAAAAGCATCTTCTGAGAAACATCAGGAGAAGAAAGGCAACTTCTCATCCTCTCCCTCAACATCAAGCTCTTGATGAATGTGTTGAAGTTGGCCGTGTAGGACTGGATCAAGCAGTCGATCAACTGAAGCGTGACAAGCAGGTTCTGATGATGGAATTGGTGAAGCTTAGACAACAACAGCAAAGTACTGATGACTATGTTCAAGCTCTGGAACAAAGATTACAAGGGACAGAAGTAAAGCAACAACAAATGGTACAATTTTTAGCTAGAGCTATCCAAAACCCTGCCTTTTTGCAACAACTTATCCAACAGAAGGAAAAGAGAATGGAAGTAGAAGACGCGACTAACAAGAGAAGAAGACCAGTTGATCAAGGGCCTAGTAGAGTTGGTGGTGCAGAATCAAGCCGTCGAGGGCAGAGTCCAAATACCATAAAGGTTGAAGCTTTAGAGTTTGGAGATTATGGCTTTGAAGTGTCCGAGCTTGAAGCACTTGCATTGGAAATGCAAGGGTATGGTAGGTTAAGGAGAGCAGAGTGTGTAGACAGAGAACTTGATGATGGGTTTTGGGATGAATTGCTGAGTGGAAGTGATGCGGTCGGCGAAGATGAAGATGTCAATACATTAGCAGAGCGGTTGGGTTATGTAGACTCATGTCCTAACTAAAGACACCGAATCCGAACGCCATTAAATTCAGAATTCTGCCTTGAGGATGAAGTTTTTATTATCTTTAAAAAAGACATAGTCGTCAGTGCTAATATAGTGTGTTGTTGGGGTTGTCTGAATTTTCATCTGGTTTCTTACTATTGGCAGGATAGATGAGTAAGAGGAGTTGCCCAGAAGTTTAGCTCTGGAAAAGATTTCTAACCCTCGTATTTTCATTGTCATTATTTGCCCATACTTACTCTCTCTTTTTATCTTTGTTAGGTTGGTGCAGGGCTTAGACTGAATCTGGTAGTCTGTATCATGATCTGTCTCAAGGTTTTTATTTTTTTTCCCCAAATGTTTTCTGTGCTTTTGAATTCATGGTAATAAATTTTTTGGATTTTCAAACGAATGTAGATTGTTGAGAAGCAGTCGAAATGGACAAAGATGTTGCTGAACCTCAATTAGATGTCCCAAACAATGTCGGTTCCAGTTTTGTCGATTCTTTCTAATTTGTAGACATATTTGTTTTTGTTGCTGATCATTCATATGTATCCTAATTGTAATTGGAATCGTAAAACAAACAAAGGTTTCTCTTGCGGAGTGTGTGTTTAAACTTGGATGATTAGGTATTTGGTCAATTGCACAAATTCTTTTGTAGCAAGCTTTCTTGAAACGTCATAGGCCTTACGGTGTATGCTGCTATATAGTTTTTGCGAATTGCTAACCTTTCAGTGAATCCAAATTCTGCAGCTTCACTCGCTTTTCTTTGTGCATTTCTTTTCTTATACTTGAACATGCTAGCTCAAAGGATTCAAGAAAAGCTCTGCTGGTTTATGACCAGCTTGTTAAAATCTAAGGTTTTGTCATGATCCCTCGTAACTTCTACTTGAAGATCGGAAGTCTAAATTGGACGAGGAAAGCATGCAGTAAAATCTTCATAAACCAATATTATAAATTTTATTAATTAAAAAATATTTTAATAAAATTATTAAATGAATATGAATTAATTCAAGTGTATTTATAATTTAATGAACATATATTTATTCAAATAAAATTTATTTACATTAAATTAACAGAAAAATTAAAATTTCTATAGTTACCTAAATAAGATTTGAAATAATATCCTTGGTTTTAGAAGAAATTACTGTACACAGGATCTCATGGATAATCACTTTCGAGAATAATATAATAAAAGAATTTATTACACATAAAGAATTACTAAAACCATGAAATCTAAAAATAATTATGCAATACAATCATTAATGAGATTTAATTAAATTTCAAATTTGAGAAAAGATCAAATTATAATAAATTTAATTTAAAAATATCATACTAATTATTTATTTTATATAATTAATTATTAAATTTATAATACGAATAGAAAATTTTATGACTAGACTCTTTAAATTTGTCATTTTTTGATAATCTGACACATGTATAAAGACTGAGGTTGAGTTAACCCAAAGTACGTAACGTAGCGTAAGGAAGCACTAGACATCATGGAATCTTCTCACTTTTCTGTACACCTTCCTAGCTACAATGGATAAAATGTATTCTATCATTTGGTTTTTCGCTACATATTGCTTCTGGGCTCTACTTGCCTTGTTTGTCTTTTATCTTGAAAACCACTTCTTCTCCTCTTGAAACTTGCCATATCCTCTTTCTCTATCCTTAATTTCTGTTATTTCCCTCCCAGATCCAACATTTCAACTTGGTCTCTAATTTTAGGGACATTATAGTCTTCAAGTTGTAAATTTCTTCCCACCCTCCAAACCCCTTTCTTTATTTGGAAAATTACCTTTGTCAAACCCCTACCTACCCACCTGCTCACCCTTCTTTTGTGGAATGGACTCATAAAATTTCTCTTCTCTACCCTCACCTACCAAAAACCCCCTCATCTGCTTCTCCCTCCGTTAATTCCTCCTCTACACCAACTATCCCAGCTCACCTTCATTCCCCTTCCAAATCCTGAGCAAGTCCCTCACTCTAACCACCCTCAGACCACCCATCCTCCCTCAATTGTTTTAAGCGCTCCTATATGCTCTTCATCATCCGCTAACCCCTCTTTATCTTGTAATATCCCCACCAATCCAAATCCAAATATTGATCAAAATCTCTACAATGCTGGAAAAGGTCTTGCAAATTCTGGGGATCCATCCAAATAAAGGAGGACTTGGAGGCAGGTAGTATGCAACAACTCAAACTTTTCCTTGCACTACTAGCCCATATCACATATTGGAGGGAGAACTATTGTAGCTCCTGATTTGGACACCTTTAAAACAGAGGCTAAAAGTTGGGAGTCAACGTTGATAGGTTTCTTCATGGAGAAAAGACTCTTGTTCCTAGTGGTGTAAAAGTGGGCCTCTTCTCGGTGGAAGAGTAAAGTGCTAAATGATGTACTCCTTACTGAGGATAAGCTCTTACTATTCACTTTCAACTCCCCAACCGAAGCTATCAAAATTCCAAAACCCCTCTTCTTGCAAGCCTAGCAACCCACAATACAAGTAGAAAAAGTAAGGATTAAGCATATACCTCTCTGGATAAACATTAATAACATCGCTCTAGAATACTGGACTATTAAAGGTTAAAGCATGTTAGCTAGCTATTTTGATACCCTTCTTTGTATGGATGGTAATACGACTAGAAGGAAGAGGATAGGTTATCCCCGTTTATATATAAGAATGGATATATACAAGGACATGCCAAGAGGAAAATGAAATTCTAGAAAGTCCAAAGGGGGACACTCCTGCGGAGGAACAAATTGATAATAACTAGATTGTGGATTCCCAGGTGAGTGGGATAAATACTAAAGAGTACAACCTTAGTGATCCTTACTTGATTAAAAATATTCCTACAGTTCTGGATGAGGAAGAATGGGACACTAATGAAAATCTTAAGGAGGTTAAGAGGAGAAAGAACGCATGGAGTAGCAAGAAGCGCTCCAAAGGTAAAAACATTTTTAATGTTCATCATTACTTATGATGTCAGAGAAATAAATTGTCCCGTTAAGTGGAATGCTTTAAATGACTTTGTTTTTGTGGAAAAGCCAGGTATATTTTACCTTTTGGAAACCAAAATCAAGCTGGACAACTTGGTAATTTTTGTGTTTTTGGCTCCCAATAGAGCATCATATCAAACCACAACCTTCATTCCTTAGGCAAAAGAATAATTTTTTGTAATATGGATTTGGTGGAGTTGGAGGTGTTAGAGACTAACGAGCATGTGATTCATACCAGGATCAAATTCCCTAAGGAAGGAGTTACTTTTCTCATGTCTTTTATCTATGCTTTTTAACATTGCTTTCCAAAGGAATGATCTTTGGAATAACCTAAAGAGCTAGAAGGGAATTTGGAATAGATCTTGGATGTTACATGGGGATTTCAATGCAACCTTATACAAATTAAAAGCAGAAGGCGACTATAGTAAAAAAAATTATAATATGAATTTTCTAGGATGTGTTGAAGATCTTGAGCTTGTAGACTTAAAATATGAAGGGAACAAATTTATCTAGAGCAATAAACAAGACAATCTGTGGAATATAAGGAAGAAATTGGACAGGTCTCTAGTAAACACTGACTACCTTTCATAATTTCCTGATAGTACAACTACGTTTATGTACCAATTTTTCTTCGATCACTCCCCTATTAAAATTGATAATCTATTCCTCAAAGTCTATAAGAAGTACCCTTTAGATTTAACAATTTCTTGACAGAAAAAGAAGGTTTCCAAGAAGTTGTAAGAAAAAGGCTGGAACTAATATTTAGGATAGCAAACAATTTATCTATATCCAAAGAATAAGGTCATTAAAGAGGAACTGAAGAAAATTAATGCTAAAGAGGGGTGTGGTATTAAAAAGAAGCTTGAGAAATGTCAGGAAGAGCTAAGCAAAACCCAAAATATTATGTACCTTAACCCAGGATACAATATATTGATAGAGAAAGAAAGGTAGAAGCTAAGCAGCTATCTTTAAGTTGTATATGATCATGAATCAATCATCATGCAAAGAGCTAGAATCAACTGGCTGAAAGAAGGTGATAAATAATGATGACTAGGAAAAACACCAATAGAATTACCTTTATCACTAATGAGGATGGTAGAAGGATTACCAATACTGCAAAGATGTATGAGGAGGCTGTGAAATACTTTAAAGCATTATTTGGTGTATATGGGAACTTTAACTGTAGTAGGCAAGTCCTTTCCTCTTTCTTGAACAATGTATCCCCCAGGTGAAGCAAATAATCTTGGTAGTCCAGTGATCGTGGAGGAAATCAAGAATATTGTATTTCAAATGAATCCCTCAAAATCTCCTAGTCCTGATGACCTAAATAATGAACGTTTCTTCCAAAAATTTTGGAATATTATCGGGCCTACTATTGTGGAGGCAGTTCAGGATTTCTTCTCTAATGAGGACTTACTCAAGGAAATTAACAAAAATTTCATCGCCTTAGTCTCTAAAGTACTAACCTAGATACTTTTGGGGAGATCAAACATATTTCTTGTACAAATTTTATGCTCACCAATACCTTTAAGGGAACTAGAGGGTTGAGGCAGGGTGACCCATCTCTTCCTATACCTCTTAATCATTTGTAGAGGTTTTAACATAACTACTATGACATAATATCAACATGGATCCATAATTTAAATACCATTCAAAACGTAAATTAGTTTCTATATCAAATTTATGTTTTTTAGATGATCTTCTCTTGTTCTTTAAGGTACACTACCATTCCATTGAGTTGTTGATACATTCCTTAAATCTTTTTAGACTCTTATCAGGCCTTGAGGTCAACCTTAACAAAAGTCACTTTTTAATTCCATTGAGTGTTGATCTGATATATAGGAGAATTGCAGAAATCACAGGGATGAGGAGGAGATTGCCTCCTTTTACTTACTTGGGGCTTCCTATCTCAACCAGGAGGCTAACGTATTCTCAATGCATTCCTTTATTAGAGAAGATTCAAAAGAGACTGAGCATGTGGACCAATAGATCTCTCTCTTATGGAGGTAAATTACAACTCTTAAAGTTTGTTATAAACTCCTTATACATTTACTAGCCATCACATTTTTTCCTTTCAAAAGGCTTAATAAAAATCCATAGAAAGAAGTATGAAAAACTTTTTATGGAATAAAGTTGAACACTTTAGAGGGAGAGATAAGGTGAAGTGGGCATGTATTTGTAAACCTATTGAAGAAGGAGGCCTTGAACTCAAATCTATATCTTTAACCAATAAGAAACTCATTTTGAAAAGATTATGGAGTTTGCTCAGTGAAAGGGATTCACTTTGGTGTTGATGGATTAATAGTTATATCATAAATGAAGGAGGTATATGGGAAATCAAACCTAAAAGCACTCACTCATTGTTCATTGTCTAAATCCTTAAGTTAAGGGATCGAGTTAAGGAAATGATCTTTTGTAAAATAGGGAGTGGGAACCTGACCTCCCTATGGTATCACAATTGGTCTAAGATATGGCCATTGATCCAGCTTCAAGATGTAACAAAAAGCCTCCTACACTTCCCAAGGAATGCTATGGTTAGCTCCCTAATCTCAGGAGATAAATGAACTAATATAAGGGGAAACCTTAACCAAGTGTTACATACTTATATGTCTAACCCTTCGGTGAGCACATTTGGGATGGTAACTCTATCCATAAACTCATTAGCATCATTGTAATTAGCAAGCTAAGGAAGAAGGGGCTGAGGGGCCCTTGGTGTAAAGTAGTTTGGAATAAGTACTTAAGACCTAGAGTTAGATTTCTGATCTGCTTGGTGATGTTAACCAGGCTAAACACTCCTGACAAACTAAATTTCATGCCTATACATAACCAGTGCATCTTATATAACACGTCTAAGTAGAATAGGGATCATCTATTTTTTGTTTGTACTTATTCTAAAGAGATTTGGTTTGGGGTTCTAAGAAAACTGAATTTGTCAAAGGCTCTCATATGGATTCAGAGTCAACTAGACACCAAACCTAAGAAAGATTTGCTAGTGATAATGCTAAGGAAAACCTTCTATGAGGTTTAGAAGGAAAGGAATTACAGGTGAGTTAAGGGGATTCAAAAGGATACTGCCAAAACCTTCTTGAAGGTTACAAGTAGTATCAAGGAGCAATTAATCCTACGGAACCTAGATTAAAAGTTACAAGAGTATGGAAACATAACCATTGTTTAAGTTAAAAACGTTCAAGCCGAAGCAGACGACGACATATAGCTTGAAAATTTACCAGCGGACTTTACTAAAGGAAACGTTTCGTTGGCAAACTCAAAATTTATTATTCCGCTAACAATTTTCGCCTTATTTACCGACGGGCATTTGATACCGTCATTAAATTCCGTCGCAAATTGGTATTTACCAACAGATATTGCTACCGCCGCTAAACGAAAATTTTCTCGACAATTTTTCCGACGGAAAGATAATTTTCGTTGGTAATTTTCCGTCGCTAATTCTTGCTTTTCTTGTAGTGCTAGATAAGCACAAATCAGACTGATTTTTGGATATATTTTTACTTTTAACTGTATAAAATAAGTTGGTTAAATAATAAACCAGCCATTTTTTCCTGCACCGTGAAGAATCGAATACGTGTTCATTACCCAAACCAATAATCATACAAAGACGATAGGGAATCCAATCACAAGGATTGGATCTCAAAACCCCACATCCAAGCTTACATGCATTATACCTTCATACCTAAGACAACATTCAACAAATTTTTACAAGTCCTAAGCTCCGACTCGCTCAACTACACATAGGTGAGGCAGCTCTAACGGTAGCAATAGTAGGTGAAGATTGAAAGAGAAATGAGAAGGAGAGGACTGTTGAGGAAAAATATCGACTAAGGGTAACATTCTAGACTGTGTTAAACGTCAATGATAAAAATAAATAATTTTTAATAAAATGATAAATAAGCACCAATAATTAGTCAAACACTTGGCCATATAATTAGCTCTTATTCTTTAAAATATCAATTTCTATGTATAGTATAAAGAGAAGAAATTATACCTAAAATAAATAGTAAGATCTTAAAAATAAGATAAAAGATGTAAATTTTAATTTTTTATGATATCAAAAATATTAGTCTTTGTTGGTTAAAATTCAAAACAAAATATTTGTGTATTTTCTATTTCAATAAAATATTTCATTTTATTTACTCTTATAATTTTTACTTCTTATTTATTATATATCGGTCTTATAAAGGTTTAATACCGATTGAACCTTTAAACCTTAAACTTTTTCTTTAACCAGTTTAATGTTCAGTCCGATTTTTAAAACATTGATTTTATGCGCTTACTAGTTCCCTAAGTTTTTCTTTTCTTTTGTGGTTCTCCTTTTCCTTTGTTGTGTTTCACACTACGAACCAAAGACAAAATAATCCATTGTTTTCTTTTTCAAGGAAGTCAGTTGTATTGGAGGAAGGATTTGTAAATGCTACTATAATTAAGCTTCCAATTAAACGTAACCAAGATTGCTTGATATCCAAGTGCTTTTTGGTTCGCTTTTTTTATTCTATGGAAACTTGTTTTGGTTGTTGCTAGGTTACGTTAATTCTAGCAGTTTTTTTTTTTTTTTTCCAGAAATTGACACAAGGGTAACATTATTTACAGAGATGTGTGAGAAGGAGGAAAACGATAACATAATCTTTTGGTGTGCACCTCTGCAATTATGTCCTTTATTGAGACCGTTGAATGCAAGAAGTTGTAGGAGAGAATCTGGGAATAGAAAAACCCGTGAAGGAAAGGTATGACCCACAAAGGCCTATTCTTTCGTACTCATCAATATGCCTCTAGAGCTTGGAACATTTATTCCAGTTCCAAATAGACAATAACTAGTTTGAATATTACAAGAAGATGAATTTGATCATAACTTCTTCATTATCACTGTTATGTAGACACGGAAACTTGAATTCTCCTTTTTCCTTTTATCACCAATTATTTGACATGAACAATAAGCAAAAAGGAAGAGTACTTTCATTTCACTGTTACCAGCAGATTCCATATTATGCTAATAGAACTTCACCAACGTGCTCTGGGTTAATGGCTTTTTTTTTTTTTTAATTTCTTTTGAGAAGATGTAGTATCATAAACCTATGAATTCAATGATCAGTTATGCTTTAGTCACCAAAATTTCAAACGTGAAAATGGTGTTAAAATGTTTACTTAGGCACAACTTTTATAAAAAAAAATTAATCCTTTGAATATACCCTGCATCATCATCGTCCTAGCTTTTCAGGCCACAAAGTGAATCAACCAACGTTAAACCTCATCTCGTCCCAAATGAAAAGCTAGCAAAATGAATCTCACTCATAAGCCAAATTGATTCAAAAGTTGTTTAACATCAAAAGAAAACTCACATAGGATTCTCCAGCGTATCATCAACAGTAGCACTCAATTATATCCAAATGATGAAATGGGTCCTATACCTTACAAAGGCTTATGTATTGGTTTTTGCATGGTCGATGCTATTGTCTTGAGCTACCATGTTTTAGGCCACACATGCCCTTTACAGAAACAGAATCCCTCGTTTTTATGCTCCTAATAATTCTTATAGCCACCATAATCGTATAATCGTACACAAGTTCAAGTAAACACTGCATGTTTGTTGTCTATCATGAAGAGGAAAAGAAGGACAATTTGTGCCATCTCTTCATGGCTTTAGATTTGGATTTGCAACCAAGAAAAAGTCCATAAATGAGAAACAAAAGAAGAGAGGAGACCTTCCAAACTTCCCTTTGTGGGGTTTGCTTCGGCACTTTCACTATGCACTAGGACGTACGGGATAGAATAATTACAAAAGAAATACAGACAGAAAGTTGTGAAAAATAGAAACTTCAACGGAAATAATTGAAAAAAAAAAGAAATGTAATATTCCAAAAATCTTCCAAGTATCATAGAGAAGACTGTCAATGCTTATGTCTAATTAAGAGCATACAAGGAGGAAGCTAAATTCTATCCTGAAACATTTCAAGAGAGTATTTCCAGTTGTCATGGATCATTACTCTTAACAGAGATAAAACAAAAGCTATTCTGCATACCAAGTATAGAGAATTGTAGGTAATATTTACTAATGTATCCCTCTAACGGGCTCCAATTTAATTAAGACATTAATCTCTTTGACAATACAATTGCAACAATAAGGTAATTAATAAACCGAGTGTTTAATGGAAATTAAGTGGTTGATATGTATTTGAAAGCCAAGTGTATAAGCTGAGAGAGTCAAATCAATACAACAATCATGTTGGTTGTAGGGTAATAGAAAAGGTTGAGAAGGACCATCTCTCCATCTCTACCTAGCTAGCTCTTTGCCTTTCATCACCTTCTAAGCTTTTCATTCTTCTTGGGAGTTCTAAGCTAATCCGGCAAGAAGTAAGCCTCCTTTTGATAGCATTCCATTCAAATCAAGGTCCTTTTAGGGTTTGGGTGTTTTATAACAGGAACAAAAGAAAAGACAGAAAGTACCAAAGTAAGAATTTAAAAGAAAAATTATTGAGTAGGAAAAAATGTTAGTGAATCAAGTGGGGTTAGGATTCTTCTGAGTCCTTAGCTCTCTCTCTCTCTCTCTTCTTTTAGAATTGCCATGCTATCCATTTCCTTTTCTTTTTGGATTCACTAGCCTTTAAAAAAGAAATATTTTAGTCTTTGTAATTTCAAGTTTCTTTCCTATCCTCTTTCATGGTCTGCCACTGTAATCATCACTTTCTGTACTCTATAATCTACAATACCTAGCTACTGATAATTTATCTTAATCTTTCTTTCTTTCCACATGTTCTTCGTACAGACATATATAGACAGAAAGGAGAAGGTTACTTGGGTGGTGAAGACTGTGAGGCGTTTTTTTGGCAAAAACCATCTTATTGTCTGGTCTTTCTAGGTTTGATTGCATGGTAAACTCTTAGATGGTTTTTAAGATGGATGGAGAGAGATAAAAAATAGAGACAAAGAGGCTGGAAAGAGATACGTCTGTATTTTGTTTCAGAGTTGCTCAGACAAGCAATCCATGGCTAGACAGCGACTTGGAGAATAAACCATCATCATCATCATCATCATCTTCTCTTCACGAGATTTTGCTTTTGCTACCCAATAAATGATACCTTTCTTTGTCTATATTTCACTGCCAACTGTTCATCAACAAAGTTTTTTTTAGTTTTGTCCAAAGCTGGGATATTCTAGTATTTCAGGCCTGGAATTAGTTATTCATCAAACTTCTTGTTGTTTCTTCTAAGGTTCAAAGTGTTATAAACTTTTGGAAAGATATCGAACAAAACAAAGATATCATTTTTCTTGTTTTTCTTCGTTGGATTTTTCTTCTACATAAGCATGTTCTCTGCAGCTATTTCCAGCTCAACTTCTTTGTCTGAGGAACCCAGTCTTTCTTCCGGTACTAGAGTGCAGGATTTTTGTGTTCCAAATCCAGTTGTTTCAACAACCATCTCCCCCCAGCAACTACAACAGAAGATCAAGAAGAAGAGAAGCTTGCCAGGCAACCCGGGTAATTACACACACACAGTAATCTCTCTTTCAGTATCTTGAATTTCAGTTAGTACTAGTAAGATTTTACGATGATTTTATATGTTTATTGTACTGGTTACAGATCCAGATGCTGAAGTGATAGCATTATCTCCAAGGACCTTACTGGCCACGAATAGATTTGTGTGTGAGATCTGCAACAAGGGGTTTCAAAGAGATCAAAATCTTCAACTTCACAGGAGAGGCCATAACCTTCCTTGGAAGCTGAAGCAAAGAAACAGCAAAGACATTAGAAAGAGAGCTTATGTTTGCCCTGAGCCATCATGTGTTCACCATCATCCTTCTAGGGCTCTTGGTGACCTCACTGGTATCAAGAAGCACTACTGCCGAAAACATGGCGAAAAGAAGTGGAAATGCGAAAAGTGTTCAAAGATCTATGCAGTTCAATCAGATTGGAAAGCTCATTCTAAAACCTGCGGCACAAGAGAGTACAGATGTGACTGTGGAACCCTTTTTTCCAGGTTAATTTTTTCAGTTCTTTTTTCGCGATCTTTTCTAAGCTTCTTTTTTTTAACAAAAATTTATGAACGCTTACTATTATTTGTCTTTATTGTGGTCTCCTTATCTCCTTCTTTGTCACTTAAAATTCATCATCTTGGTCTCCATCACTGTTCATGGCAAATATTTTTCACTTGTATATTGCTTCAGTCTATTTCGTCCTGTAGTTGTTTGTATGCAGGAGGTGTATGTAAGCTCTGCATGGAATCTGAAGCTCAAAGATGTTGGCAGATTGCATAGAAATGAATGCCACTAATAGGAATATCAGTTGACGCTTTCATTAAATGAAACAATAACCTCCAAAATCTGAATCCTGACAGTTCTTCACATTCCAAAAGAACAAAACAGATAGGAGATAAAGGAACAATCAACATAATAACATGTTGTTCTTTGTTACTGTCTCTTCAAACCCAGCAGAAAATTTATGCTTTCTCCTTTTGCTTCCTATAGTTAAATGACTGACTAATTAAGATTGAAGTAGATAAACCCTTTCTTTTGTTCCCTGGAAAAAAGAAAAAGTTGATGCAATGTATGCATTTTTCATAAGTTTACACATTTGGGTACATAGTAATTGAAATTCCTGATTCTTAAAGCAATGATGAATACATCTGGTAGCTGATCCTGTACAAGAAAAAAAAGTGAAACAAATAAATGAGTTTAACTGCTTTGTACAGTTTGCTGTCTTGAAGTAAGACCCGTGATTTTTTACGGAGCATTGTCATAATTTTACACTCAGACTCTGAACTATTTCATCATGAAAAGTTAATAAATCTGCAAAAAATCTGATACTCTCCCATCTGCTTTCATTTTCTTCATCAGTACCACATGTTTGGGGGTCTCAATTCCGTATCTTTGTTTCATGCATGAGCTCATTTTTCGATCTTTATCCCTCTACTGTCTTTCTGCATTTTTTGCATGAATCCTCTCTCTCTCTCTCTCTCTCTCTCTCCCCTCTTCAGGTTTGACCAAAGAAGATAATACTACTTTTGTGCTTTCTTGCTTTATGGTAATCATGCATCTATCCTATCCGCATGCCCCATCTCATTCTTTCGACCTTTGATTTCCTTTCTAATAATTAATAAACGATGCAAGATGAATTAAAGACATTAACATTATCAAATTCAATTTACGTATTTCAAGCCTTTTTTTTTTTAAACCTTGTTATGATTTTGAATATTGCTTGTTCATGGATGAGTTAATTACTTCTTATTATAGGCTAGTTAGTATTTATGATCTTAAGGTGATTTGTTTCCTAATATGCTACTCGGTTTCTTTTGTTTGTGCATTCTGTGAGTCTACAGGAAGGATAGCTTCATAACTCATAGAGCCTTCTGCGATGCATTGGCTGAAGAAAGTGCAAGACTCTCAGCTCACCAACTCATCTTAACAAATCCAACTGCTCAAACTTTGCTTCTTCAAACCTCCCAGATTCATCCTCCTCTCTTCTCTATCCCTAACCATCAGATCTCACTCTCTCCTGGGAATCCATCTCAAAACCCTAATGATCCTCAAAACAATGTCCACATCAAGCCCGAAAATCACCCATTTCAGAATAATACTAGGCCACTCTTCCAAGATTCACCACCACCATTGACCACCATGCACAAGGGTTCGGCGATTTCTCCCTTCCAGAACTTCTCACACTCTGCTGTCACATCAGCAGCATCGCACCACTTGTCAGCCACTGCACTCCTCCAAAAGGCTGCAACTGTTGGTGCTACTCAGACAAGCCCTATGGGTCAAAGTCACATGACTCAGTTAGACATGGGCAAGTTGGGACCAGCAAGTCATCAAGTTGCTGACTCGGTTAGTCACATCTCGCAAGGCTCTTACCTGGGAAATCTGGCAATGTGGCAGAAGAATGATCGTTTGACTAGGGACTTTCTTGGTCTGCAGGCTGGTGAAAACCAGCAAGGTGTTCATGGAAACGGAATGGGTGCAAATGTTAGGGGTCATGTCAACGTAAGCTTGAACCTGAGGGAAGCGCTAAATTTCACCGGGGGTATAGGATTCCAGCATTACAATGAGATAGACCTTTCACTGTTGAAGCATCACGGTTTTGGATACACTCAGCCTCCCGCCTCCGAAGCTTGGGGTGATTGTTAGAACCCAAGAAATGAGAGTCTAAACGTAGCATTTGCACTTGTTTCAAAGACACAGAGATACTAAAAAACAGTGTTTAATCGTATCGTCCTCTAATTATGTCTTAGTTTCTCTAATAAATTAATATCAGATGGAAGTTAATTTCTTTGACAGTTAGTGATCACAATGATTCTATCTGTGAGGCCAAACTATGGTGATGACGAGTTTGGGTGAGGAAGGTCCGACAGTGTTTGTAATTTTTGTTGTGAGGATATGAAATATGAAAAAGATAAGTTATGTATACCTCATTCTGATCTCATCTCACGATTTTTAATTCATGCCTTTGCTCTTTTGTCCCGTCTCCATCTCCACATGTATTAGAACTGACGTGAGAATAGCAAGGGGTTTTAGATTTTAGAGGCTAACATTTAACTCTTCTAAATTATTGTACTGTCGATGGAAAGAACATGCCAAATTGGCATAGAAAGACAACTTGTCTCCATGATTAGTCTATTATGATCAAATTAAAGTAAATCAAATCTGAAATCTTTAGTCCCCTCCCCTACATTAAAATAGTTTTGATGCATCAACCCCACTAGAGTTAGCCTTTGACATTTCAATTAATCAAAGCTAAAATGTCTCAGAAGAATCCTTGCAGAAATACTACTTGATGCATGCAATACAATTAAGCCTAGCTCTCTTCCTTTTCTTTTGAAAGAAGATCGTAGATTATTTGATCAAACACTTGTAAACAAAGATAACAGAGACGCCGATAAGGTAAGCAAGTCCGTGAGGGGGGTCCATATCCATTCTTTCAGGTCTATTTCCTAATGCTTTAATTTCTAACTTTTTATCTGTACAACAGATTTCCAAATTATATAGATACAAAATAGAAACGCATTTAGCGTAGGACCTCCAACTTATCTCTTTCTTCAGCCATGCATTTATGCCAATTTCCAGGCATACCCAAGTTCCAAAATTAAAACTTGAGTCATCAATTTTTCTACAAATTACACGGACCTTTAGATAGTGTTCAAGTTTGAATTTTTATGGTAAGAAAGCTAAAAAGCTAAAGGTACTTAGACTATCTTAGGGAAAGGTTTCTACTTTTCATTGCCAAAGAACCATTGGCTCATTCAGAAATTAATGCATTAAGGTTAGTCATTGGACTTAAAAATATCCACGTACGATACCTCATACTGTTTTGATTTGAATTTACTATGCATTACATATAGGGGAAAAGATCATCCCAAGTGGGATATAAACTTCGGGTGAAGAGAAGGAATCCAAAAAATAAAAAGATTGCGTTTCAAAATCGACTTCTAAGATCGTCTAAAATGTTAGATATAGCTCTTGTCCATCGATCATGCATGTGGAATTATTATCCAGTCAGCTTGATAGAACTCTTCTCCTAATTTCTTATACTGGGCCAATCAAAATATCATAAATTTTGAATGTACAAATCAGGTCAGCAACTGTTGTTGCAAGTGGCTTAGAAACAATTCTTTTTAACCGCTTGGCGTAGGTGGCACGTACTTTTGTTACTTAATCAAGTAATCGGTGGTTCAATTTTAAAAATGTAGCAAACTCCTAAATCAGCAATAGCCTTCCTTAATTTGAGATGTTCCCGTCGTGAAAAAATTAATCCTGGACTAATCTTAAAAAAAAAAAAAAGAAGAAACAATTCTTTTTATAATACACATCCTTTGAATAATAATCAGAGCAACAGCCATGCATTTATGCCAATTTCCTGACAAGTCTTTCTCTACTCAGACGGAAGAATATATAAACAATTTCCAACAATCACTTTATGGAACGTACTAAGAAAAGAAAAGAAAACGATAAAACTTAAAAAGAAATAATAGCCTTTTTATAAAGAAGGGTAAAAAATCCGTAATGTATGCATGATGCTCTATGTGTATTTGTGCAAGTGAGTTGGTGGTCCGGGACGTAATGGTGGTCTAAGCCGAAAGGAAAAGAGGAGCAAACGAAAACAAAATGTCAACGGTCATGAAAATGATACTCGATGTGATGCAACTTTGAAAGTTTTGTATTGCAATTCTCTCAGTTCTTCTTTTCCATGTTCGTGAGTCTCTCCTTTATCAATTTCCGTGCAATTCTACACACACATATCCCTTTGATTGGCAGCTTCACCTACGTTAGCATTCAAGTCATGAAATCTTACGAATTTTTTCTGCTTTCCTGACCCACCACTATTGGCCGATGATGCTTGGTTTTTTAGATTAAGGTCTTGATAAAAATCGATTCTTTAACAATATTATCCTTTGCAAGGAGTATGTGTAATCATAATGAAAGATAAGCTGGAGACTGTTTATTATCTAAGGAGGCGGTAGTTTACAAATACTTTTTAAGCAAGTCGTACGCAGATTTTGCAATATCTATATGGTTGAATTTGTTTTAGCGTGTCTTGTTTAGGAACTTTGTAAAGGGCGAGTGTCGAACAACCTTATCCTGCTTGAAGGGTTGTCTCTTTATTAACCGCAGAAAAGTAGAACTGATTAGCGTCATTGGTTCAACTTGTAGACCTTTACCAAACAAAAAGTACTGAGCAAATCGTTGTTAGAACAACTTAGTGTATTCAACAGTGCAAAAAGAAAGAGGAGACGCTAGCCCTAGGGATTGATGAAAGAAGAGAGCTGGGCCTTATGGAATATCCAAGCTTTTGGAAAGTATGCGTAGGTTGCAGGCTTAAGGTACAATACATGCCATTTGTCTTGCAAAAAATAAAAGACTGCATCTTTTTATCTCCCTCTACACGTCCAGACAAACCAAAAGTTCCACTCTCCTTCCACTTTTCAACATACTTGCATGTCATCTTCTTTCAGGGAATCTAATTTTAACAAACTTGCCTTTTCCCTCTTTTCTTCCTAATTATTACCTACACTTTCTTTTTTTCTGGTCTGTGCTCCTTCCTCTCTTTGCCTCTTCTGTTGCAAATCCCCATCCATACTACACAATCTTTTGTGCAACCCTCTCGAGTAGCACACATGCAACTAAAAGGATAAAGAAATGAACTCGCATCTTCTGCAGGCGCCATTTATTGTCGTCTGAACCCGCATTTCTATCAACTTGTCTTTCTCAAAACAACGACAAAACTTACATAAACATTGTACTCATGAGCAAATGGCTAGGAAATTGTACCAAGAGAGTAAAAAGTCCGATCAAAGATAAACTGCTTACTATTCATATGCAGGAAAACTGAGCCACAAGTGAGGGTATTATGCTTGTGCGGTTACTAACGGGTGCATCGGTTTTTGAGCTGGTGCATGTGACCTTCCACTCATGCTCGATAGCTTCACCGACGAAATCACAAATTATCTGACCTCATATGACCAAATTCAATTATGCTCTGATTCGAATATGTGAGACATTTTCCAAACGCGAGGCGTTTTTATTATCAAAGATTTATACACTATTAATGGACCATTGGAATCACCAAATGAGGGAAAATCACTTTCATCATCAACTGTACAAAACTTTCAAAAATTGAATGGGATTCCATGTCGACAACTGAGACGTACAACATCATCAAAGTTTGCCACTTCTGCACTATTATAGATCGATGACCCAATTAGAAATCATTGATTAAGACAGAAAGCTTCTTCATGGAAATGCACGGATTGACCATTTAATATCACAAGTGGGCCTAGTCCTCCACGAATTACATCTCCATATGTAATTATCGAACTGATGGTTTTGGTATATCAGAGTTTACTCCCAAGTACTTGTCCAGGACATTCTTGAATGACTGCAAATAGAAAAATTATCAATGAATTCAGATTCCTTTACAATGCATAAAAGTTTGTGTTGCATATTTCATCAATGATAATAACAGCGATTTAGCCGGATTCCAAAACATTTACAAAGTTTCAGCTCAATAAGATGTTTGGAAGATCTTTATAGTCCTGCATCTAGCTAAAGATAAAGATGCATGCGTGGAAAACAAGATGCATAAAAGTTTCCCCAGAAGAAGATGCTGATCATGGTAAAATTTGTACAGAACCAAAAGGAGAACAGAAATCATAAGTAACTTTAGAAAGACTGATCATTCAGAGGAGAATCATGTGGCAAAAGAAAATTGCATCAGAGAGCTATGATGAGAATCCGACACTAATTTAGATGCATGCATATGGCATAACTTCCAACTCAAGGTAAGACATGCACCTAGTATACGAACATAAATATACAATACAAGAAATAAGATCATCTTTCAGAATTCTCCGTTCAACTCTGTATGACACAATAGATTGCCCATGTGGTTGCTCAAGAACCCAGACTCCCATAAAATGCATTTCCATAGGTAATTGAATATCACACAGATTGCATCTACTCTGTTCAACTTATAAAATTGCCATGAACATGTTATATCCTCGTTTCTCTCAACCATTCATATACAAGGTTAAGTATGAAAAAATATAGAACAAAGGTATCTCCATTCAACCCTATTTTCTCATTCACATAAATACTGACAAGTAAACTTATACAAATCCAGAAAATGTACAATAATAGAAGCCTACGACATGACATTATATTGCATAATGGTAGCAAGAACTTATTAATGGGTAAATTGACAAGAAAAAGGAATTACCAGGAATGCAAACGATTCTTTCCCATTTAAAAGTGCATCCATTGCAGCCAATTGGTCATGAAATGCACTATAAAAAACTTGATAGAACTTATTTCTGAAATCATGAAATGATAAAAATGAATTAGGACAGCAAAAGAATGAAAATAATTCCCGTTTGCTTTCCTCATTTAAGTCTTTATGAAGCTGACAAAGTACCGATCTTCTTCAGAGGTCAGTTGGTCTATTGCGTCAAACTTTCGCGTGAGTACTTCTGCTGCCACTGGTGAAAGTAAGTGCTGTATCATAGCCTCCAAGGTTCTTGGAAAATTATGCTGGAAAGAGTTGTAAAGCATGAGATGCCCAAAGAGGATGTGAAATGTCATCGTACATTGAACTTATGCATCATTTAACTACACCATGAGATGATTACAGCTCACTTTAAATGAACGACATATTAACAAAGACAACTCATTAATTTTTTGGCAGCATTATCAAGGAAAAGTCATCAATTTATTGGAATCATAGGCCCTCTAGAGCATGCAGACTCACCACCATGCCAAGGAGAACATCTCGGAGAGTAAGAGGATCAAGGTTCCAAAGAATTTGAGCAACTGGATCGCCCTCCAGAATGAATACATTACTTTTCCCAACTTCATAATGTTCACCTTTCATTCCAATGGCAGAGTCACTAGTTGAAATTGATTGTACAGGTTGACCATGATCACCAATATTAACTTCCTGATGTACCAAAGAAACAAGTTCGTGTACAGCCTGGAGAGCAAGTGGTTCCATTTGATCCAGCTGACACCTCTCCTGTAGGTCCTTCCCTAGTAAACCTTGTGTTTCATGTGACTGGTCCTCATCACGGCTTTCGTCATCTGGTAGGTTATAAGAATCAATTACCAGATAATACATACAGGAAAACTTCTCTTAATGAAAAGGAAAAAGGCTTAGACGAATGCCAAAACATCACCTCTTTCTCCATTAGTAAGCAGCTCACAAGCATGCCTATGTGGGTTCACCTTGTCGAGAGAAGAAGCCCTGTGCAGTACTTGATTCTGTCCTAATTAAAGATAAGTTATAGTGATCAATAATGACCAACAAACCTGAATAAGAGCCAAGAAAGATAGCCAACATGAAAGTTACTTGCTATCCATTGTTACCCTATAGAACTAAAATCTTAAGATTCCACCAACAGTAGACTGATTATTTTACAAGACTATAGATGATCTAGGTGAACACTCTGTTTTCAGTGCCCAAAATCAAATTTTTTCAGAACTAAGATTTTCCCACCTGCCATATGATTCAAAGGAAAACTTCCATGCAGAATCAAATATTAAGTACAATATGTTTGCACGAAGTTTTCCCAAATCCATACAGAAGGCCTGTTCATCCAGTAATTCTGGAGAATTTTTTTCACAATTTTCTCCTTCTAGCATTCAAAATAATGAACTATTTTTACACAATTTCAGATATCACATTTTCAACGGACTCGGGAAAGGTTTTCATGCTGAATCAAAACAAATTAATAATGTATACATTTTCCATGTCCAAAAGAATGATAAGTGGTGCCCTCAATAGCAAATGAATTATAAAGTGCGATCGACATACCATTTCATTATCCACCAATCTTGAAGTTCCAGCAACAATTTGATGGAGCAAGTAAGATATGTAAATGAAACAAAGGTCATACCCAGTTATGTAACCATATTTCTAAAAATTTTGGAACAACTGACATGAAAAGGTTTACAAAAAAAACTATGAAGTTGGTAGATAATAAAAGTTAATGAAGAAAGACTACCTTCTCAGTATGCGGCGCAAATAATAAGCATCCATATGTTCTAACATGCCAGACATTATGTTTGATCGCCACCAAAAGTTAACAGCTATGGTCAAATTGTCGCTGTCCACTTGGTGGAACCTGTGGCAGTTAGGAAAAACAAACAACCAATCAACAGCTAGAAGACATGGGTGTGCATCCAGGATGGAAGTAAAAATAAATTGGTGATGTTGATGCTTATAAATGAATATAAAGATTGTCATAGAAGTTCTGAAAGATTTTGTAGCATTTAGCCACACCATGAGGCCTTAAACCTTTGTTCCTTTAACCTTCTCTTAAATATAAAACTAACCCATTTGTTCTATAGAACATAAACAATAAACAACTAAAGATTTAACATACAGGCAAAAAGTTCCTACACTAAAATTGAGAAATAAGATCCAACAATAGCATAAGAATTGCAAAGGACATTCTATCCACATAAAAAAAGAGAAAGGCCCCTCGTAAAGGAAATTATCTCATAAAAATTACAACTTAGATCTTACCAGCCTTCAGGAATGAAAAGTGCATCACCTGCATGAAGAGTAACCTTCTGAGAGTACTCCATCGAATCTTTTGCCCTGGGATATGATGAGAGATCGGGGTTTTCTAAGCCAACAGCACTGTGAGCCAAAAAGAAAAACAAATAAGGATATATAATTTTTAGGCAGATTGCTTGGTACAGAATTACAAAAAAAAAGAGCAATTAGTTTAATTTTCCTTATTAGAAAAGGAAAATATTTCTACTTATTTTTCCCTTATTAGTTTTGGGTTTAAGTTCATTAAAGAAAAATAAAATTCCTTAAAAAGCCATCCTTCACATCAATTAGAATTTTTCTATATATATGTAATCAACCTTTCAATGAAGCCAGCCTGATTTTTTCAAGTGATTCCTATTTCCCTAAGTCTAGGAGTGATTCCTAGAACAAACCATTGTTTGTTTCTTTAACTAAAATTCCAGCAATTCCATCATGAAATTCCAGCAACCTATATTGACATTCCAGACCTAAAACTCAAATTCCAACAGCCCAGAATTCCTATTTTTCTTTTAGTTTTAGCAACTAGTTGATATCTCTTCTATCCATCCTACATCACTCCCATAGACATGAAATCACTTCACAAACATGGCTACACAAGCTTGCAAGCAAAACTTAGAAGCATCAACTTTTCGTTCTCTCTCAGTCGTAGGATAAATATAAATGTTCAGTAACCAAATTCTGAAGTTATGCAAGAGGAGGCACACCTGTGGTTTGATGCCTCTCCATATATGGGCATTGGGTATAAGGATGGACAAGCAGAAGGAGGCCATAAAACGACTGCAACAAATAGGTATTCACACCTTTAGTTCTGGTATATGAGGCACAGTCTTAAAGTTTAATCATTATGTAAAGAAAAAGCAGTAAAATTAGTAGGCACAATGAGCCAAAACATATGCATAATTTTGTTATTTCTTACTTTAATGATGTCCTGTTGTTAACAACTATAACATTTTCTATGAAACAAGATCTAGAAATGGTAAAAAGAGAACAGTTCAATAGAATAGTAAACCAACTCTGACAAAATTAAACAATAATAAACTTAAGTGTATAGGAAATGAAAATTACCAACATGTACGGTGTAAATCATTACTATTACATCCAAAATGATATCAAAATTAGAAATATTGAACTACGTCAAGTCTATAAATTGCAGTACAAGTAGTTATTCCAGGGATAATGCTTATTGGAAGTACTGAAGAAGTAAAATAATGTCAAACCTTTTTTGCTTCCAGCAACTACACATAGAAGGTTATGATGCGGATCATAATGAGTACTTGACCGAGTTTGAGCATTATTCATCCACAAATTGATAGAAGCTAGCTCTTTTGTCTCCAAAATTGTAGGCTACAATAATTATCAAACATGAATATATGGTCCTTTCTAGCTGTGACGCAAACCTTACAAGAAGAACGCAATGGAAAATAACCTTTTGAATGTCTTCGACTAGAATTTCTAGTTGTACCCTTCCCTTATCTTCAGAATTCATAATTGGAACCTGAATGAGATGTTCTTAATTAAGATTCAATTGTTATGAACTCATTTATCGTTTTAAAACCTTACAATTTCCAACCTGTGCTAAATACATCTGCTGCGGAGCATCATCAGATATTATAGCGTCCTGTTCTGCGACAGACTCAGCTAGCTGATGCCTTTCATTATCACAATAGGCGCTAGAATCAGCGTTCCCATGTTTTAAACGCTGCTTACAAAAACCAACAAATGTGGCGAATGGCAATGGAACCTACAAAAGGGAGATGACCAATGTTGGTTACCATCAAAGACTGAGAGTAATTAAGTATTGCATAAAATGAATAAGCATATAGAAACTCGAAAAACTACCCTCTCATGGCTTCTAATATCACCGTAGAAGATTGGCGCATCTCTAGAAAGCATAGCCTCCACAATACACGAACCTGCTCGTTCCTGAAATTTCAATCCAATGAATTAATTTAACAACACAATCACTGAATGAAACACTAGAATTGTATTCGCTAAAAAGGGTAAGCTATTTACTAGTGAAGCTAACGCCAAATAGTGGAAGAAGAAAAAACCTGCAAATAGTGGAGGCCGCCACTGGCGGGATTCCACTTGACTAAAGCTTCCCAATCCTTTATGCATCCGCTGAAAACCTTTTAAATTAAATTTTAAAAAAGAGTCACCAAATGAGACAAACAGAACAGTTATCAACATAAAACGGTCAAGTACAAACATGAAATTACCGCAGGAACGTTCATGGACTCAATTTGAGATGTAAATAGTGTGGAAGAGGGAAGCTGCTCGAATCTCCGGACACGCACGTGAGGAGAAACGTCCATTTTTGTGCCTCAAGAAGGAACACTAACAGCTTGGTATTGTGAAGTTGACGCACGAAAACTGCGGAAGAGTGTGGCCGTACCGGTTGGAATTGGAGGAATTTGGTTACCTCAAAACTATTATTTTCCAAGTATCTTTACATCTTTATTCTAGAGAGCTACGGACCAAAAATGGTACTAAAAACTATGGTTTCGTATTAGGGCAAGTTACCGGTTAAATTTAAATATTGTAAATTTTAAAACATATTAAAATTAAATTGAAAAAAGTCTAAAATTGTCTTAGAACTTAATCTTAGCCATTGACTCACAAGAATTTCCGTATCTTATTTTTTACTCCTCTCTTCCTTAGGCTATGATTAGTTGGATGTAAGGTTTTTTAATGGAATTGAATGGTTTATAATGGAATGAACTATAAATTGATGTAATATTAAAAAATTTATTGCTTGGGAGGGATGAAAGAGTTCATAATGTAATATAATGAAATATTGTTTGGAAGAAGGATTTATAATGTCGTCGTCGTCATCATCATTATCATACCCGAAGTCTCGCAATGAATCGAGATCTGAGGGGGTCTGATAGTACGTAGCCTTATCCCTACATTGTAAAGAGGTTGTTTCTAATAGACTCACATGCATATGTGACAGGATAATAGTGATGCAGGTTAAAGGAGTAAATACGTAAAAACTGGCAGTATATATATACCTGATGGTGACCGTAACAAACCCACCACCGAATTAATACAGTAGGAATGATATATAATGAGTATAATAATTAATAAAGAAAAACTAAAATAAAATAAAATAATAATAATAATAATATAATAATAATAATAATAATAGTAATAGTAATAATAGTAGTAGTAGTAGTAGTAGTAGTAGTAAAACAAGGTGTGATAATAAAGATAGCAGAATCAAGAAACGTCAGGTCACTAACGGGACTCACAACAGAGTTCTTACCAGACTTGTCAGGATGCTCGGTGTAGCAAAGTTGTCAGCAGATGCCAGAGGGTTTACGTGTCACATCATCGTCTGCACCCCTCCACTACTGTCTTGAAACACAGGAAATTTATGCTCTGTCGCCAGCAACGGCGACACTATCTTCAGAGCTCTGAATGTCGACTTCCGCCACACGTAAGGTATACAAGTCGAAAAGGTGATATCTTGTTGGGAGCCAGAGAGATATATGGCAAGCCACTCACCTCTTTTCCGTCTCTTCCGAGTTACCATAATTCACAGTGAGATTCACGAAAACCAGTTACTTACCGTATCGTTGTCAGAGGCGCGAAGGTTACTTATGCTTTTTCGTCACCAGGAACTTCAAGAACGTTTTGCTTTCTTGTGACGTACCTAATATAGATCCCATAAAAGAAACAAAGCATACCTTTGCAATGAAGTCATATACAGTGTTATCGGTGGTAGCTCTTATTGACCCATAAACTAGATCTTTACGGTGATATAAGGGGCCAAGCTCTTCCGGAAACCAGATCTGATACTCTACGGTGATCTGAAGAGAACTAATAGTCTTTGAGGACCATCCAAATAGATTGGCAGCTTCGGTTAACGCTTCTCTCCATTCCCTGATCTTGTTCTTATCATTCATGTAACGTTCTTCATGTTTTTTGAACGCATCCTTGTAGGTCTCCATCTGATGGCACACATTTGAAGATTCAATCTGGTAGAACACTGGTACAACAATTTGTTGTTGCTCTTTCTTACACTTCATGATCTTTACAAGCTCGTCCAAGCACCACCTAGAACCCGCATAGTTTTGGGAGAATATGATGACAGAGGCTTTGGATTCTTCTATGGCTTTCTGGAGTGAGGAGGAAATATGCTCTCCTCTCTCCAAGCTATTATCATCCATCAATGTTTCATTATGAATGTTTCATAATGTAATATATTGAAATGTTGTTTATCATTTTACATTTCATCATAAACTTCCCAAACCGGAGGTTACTTATTATTACTGTTTAGGATGGAAGGGAAGGATTACATTCCATTATAAATCCTCATCTCAAACGATGGAATAGTATATTACATTTCATTTCATTCCATTAATAACCGCCAACCAAACATAGCCTAAGAATTTTCACCACCATATCTTCTCAGTTTCCTTTGCTCAGAACTTGCAAACTCTTCTATTTATCAGTTTATTATCTTTCCACCTCCATCTTTCTCTTTGTGTTTTCTTCCCATTGCAGCTTTCTGTCATCTCCTCTCCTCCTCTTTTATCGTCTCTTCTCAGTCATCTGCCCTCCAGCTCTGCTCTTCAATGTCCTCTATTGACTTCGCTCATAAGTTGTCTGTTGTCTCCTCCGACCTCAGCTAGCCAGTCATCGTCACCAGTTGCCAGCATCAACTGCTTTCATCTCTCATCAGTAGATTCAACACACTTCGCTCTTAAAGTCTTAAGATTTGTATTAAATTGTGTCTTGAATTTGAAGTTTATAGTGAATGTATGTTTGAGAATGATACCTAATGATTTGTCTTATCAATTATGTGCATATAGAGTTGGAATTTTGTTTATGATTAGATGGCTTTATTTAAATGGTTTAATTAGAACGAGTGGAGAATGAAACATGACATAATTGTTAGAACTTAGAATATCTTATCTTTTTCATTACTTATGCATCAAATTTTAGGACGATTAGCATTTATTTATATGACATTTATAGCTATGAAATTTGCATTCCTTTTTATATGAATACTAGTTATATCATATGGAAGAAGAAAGGTGGACTATATCTATAAAAACGCATTTGTAGTCTTACACTTGGAAGGTTACTCGTTCAATTATTCTGGGTAATGCTTTTGCTCTTCAAGGAAAAATACTACTAAGATGTGTACATCTGTTATTTTTTTAAAATTAAATATTGGAAGAATTTTGGAATTAGTCTCAACTATACAGAGTAACTTTTACTTGTTAATTGATTATCTTCTTTTATTCTTAATTATATGTTTTACTACATGATAGATAAATAGAGGAAAGTTCGAGTACTCTTGATAATTTATCCTATTCACAAGAATTCGATAATCTAGTTTGGGCTCATACTAGATTGGTTTATGGTATTAAGAACCATACTATTTGTTTATATTGTAATAAACATTTGAAAGGTAAGAAAATCACTATATTGAAGAAACATTTAGTTATGATCAAAGATGGTGTAGAGCTTTACAAGAAAATTTGTCATGATGTGAAAAGGTTAATAAAAACTTTACTTGAAGATAATCATAATGAGAAAGAAAGAAGACAAAGAATGAACTACGAAAGAACCATATAAGAAAGTTCTTTTTTCAGTGGTTAGGATCATATTGGTAATATTGAAGGTTAGGTTGATATTGGCAATATTGAAGGTGGTATTCACTACTAATAAGAGAGATTATTGTAATTGATGTGAGGAAGAGAATAAGACACATGTTTAACTTTTTTCCTCTATGAACAATTTTTAGAGCACAACCTTCAATTCGTAATGCATTACATTCTAAAGAATTGCTAGAATTGAAGGCTAGATAGTGGTATGATATACGAATTGAAGGCTAGATGGTGGTATAATGCAGGTATATCATGTAATGTTAATCTTATTATTACCATCTTATAGTGAATGATATTGCCTCTTATAGTCAAGATGTAAAGCTCTTTCAATTGATGACTATAAAATAATCTATTGAATTGCTCTATTTGTGAAGTAATAAAATTATTTGAGTGAAAGAATAATAATTTGGCTAATTTAAAGGTTCAATCATACATGGTAGTTGGATAAATAGAAGACAAGACATCATTAACATTTTTTTTTTGGTTTATTATGCTAAAGGGAATGGTTTTAATGTCCATTGATGCATCTGACTTTATAAGGAATGATGAAACTCTCTTAGAGATCTTTAATGAATTTCTTAACCAAGTTGAGCCTGAAAATATTGTATAATTCATCACTGACAATCATGATACCTGTAAAGCAGCTAGAAAAAGGTTGCAAAGCAGGTATAACTCTTTTTATTGGACTCCTTATGTTGTACATTACTTTGACCTGATGTTGAAAAATATAGGAGATATTAGATATTTTCCTATCATTGATGAAATTATGTAGAAAGCAAAAAAAAAAGACTAAATTAATTTATAATCAAGCATGAGTTTTGAATTTAATAAGAAAGTATTTCACCAATAGCAGAATTATCAACTAATTTTTTATCACTTCAGTATTTTATTTAAATAAAAAAAGGAGTTAGAGATAATTGTTTACAAGTGATAAGTAGATTATATCTTAGCATACTAGGTATAGTGCTAGAATGGAGGTTTCTATATTATACTTAAAGATCATGAATTTGGTGCCAATATCAATCTGTCATCTAAGTTTGTAAGCATTTGGTGAGAACACTTCATTTAACTTATTGTGATGAGAATGAAACAAGTTATGAAGCCATAGGGAAGGTAAAGGAAACAACTAAGGTCAATATAAAAAATAGGTCTTCTTTGTACACTTTATCTTGCATTCATTAATGAAAGATGTGAAAGACAACTTCATTATTTATTACTTGCTGTTAAGGCATTTTTTTAATTTGAGTGTCAATTTTAGACCAAGTTTTACAAAGAAAGTTGAAGACAATAAGAGAATGTTATTAACTATCGTAATAGTTATTTCACATGAGATGATACAAGATCTTTTTAGGTCAAAAATGAAGGTATATAAGGATGCATGTAGTCATTTTATAATCCCCATTGTAATACATCAAAGAGACCAATTTTATCTAAGTGTATATTTCTTCACTTTTGTTATTTAAAATTAATCATGACTTTATTTTGTTTATAAGATTACTTTTATTATTTTACATTTGCTTGGTAGGATCAATTCAAAAGTGGTTTTCCAAAATTGCAGAAGTTTGCGATTTGAATTCTTAGTCAATGTATAAATGCAACTAGATGTGTAAGGAATTGAAACACATTTGAATTCATCCATTTAAAAGTAAAAGATTGAAACACAAAAGGACATGTATTCATAAATTCACAATAATGAGAAATTACCCGAAATGTTAAATGAAGGCTGAGGATCATCCTATGATCTCTAACAACCATCTGGTAATCAGGATTAAGCATAAGGATAGTGCAGAAGAGTCGAGAAACTTTCAAAGTTGGGGTTAGTTCTCACCTAGTATGTGACTGTGTAGTAGTCGGTTTCAAAAACTATTGAGATAAGCGTGTTAGAATACTGAGTCACATGAGTTACATCATTACAGAATTAATTTGATGTGTATAGGAGATAATTTTATGAATTCATTCACATGCATAATATTAGCATACACATATGAATTATGATTTTAAAAAAATGCAAAGATTTTATATCCACTCAATTAACATGTTCCGGGGTATTAAAGTTTCAAATTGATTGTGCATTTCTAATGTCTTATATTTTGCTTTACCAATAATAATAATTGATGGATTACAATTAGAAATTTGGAGTTTAATTGTCACAATTGGAAGATTGATGGATTAATATGTACATTTAGCCTAGGAAAAAATTTCAAGTAGCAAGATAAGTTGACATGTGGAAAGTTAGGATGACTAAGCCTATAAAATGAGTGACAAATGGCATAGAGAATTAAGTGACAAATGGCTTAGGAATTAAGTGACATTTAGCAGCCAAAAAGGAGGACATGTATCTTGCTTAATTACATGACAAGTGTCCTTAAAGAAAGAACACTCATCTTACACCATATCACATAAAACATTGCAGGGTCATCTTCTTTGCTATTTCTGTCGTATAATCTCCCCTTCTCTTACCTCTCATTGCCGAAACCCACCCATAACCCACATCTTTGAGTTTCTGCCTTAATTCTGTACATCACTACCCAAAACTCATGCAAAATCCTTCACAAAGATAGCTATAGAGGCAGAGCATTGTGACATATACTCCTGTCTTCATTTTCTGGTTATGGCCGAACCATCACACCCCCTCAATGTTCTTGAAATGTTCTTGCATGTGAGGCTAAGCAAGCTTGACATTTGAGGTGGCATTCAAGCTAATCAAGTAAGTGAAATACTGACTTATTGTGGTATATGTTAGCATAATTTTTATTATGGCTAATTAGGGATGGATTGAATGTGGTGTTGGTGTTGAAGATGTGCTAGAAAATGAAGAATGAATGGGTACTTTTTTGTTCTGTTTTTGAATGTACAAAAATAGTAGTTTATGGGTTGCTGTACGGATGATTTAAGTTGGGATATGAAGTATAATTGATGAGGAATTCATGATAAAGATATGTGTTATTAAAGTGTTTTCAAATCTGGAAAATTAGAGCTGTAGGTGTGTTTGTAACAAGTGATTGCTGATGACACAAGTAAACAAAATTTTGTAAGCCTTAGTGTAACCAATATGGAATTTAAACTAACCTTAAATGAAGTAACCTTAAAGGACATGAAATTTGAAAATTTTCAGGTGTTAGTAATGTCTCTAAGCTTGTAAAATTTGTGAAGTATTGAAGATAGTAAAGTTACACACATTAGTGATACTGATGACAAATTCTGAAATTTTAATTTCAGCTTTGTGTACATGTCAAACCAGCTGAGAAAAATCACTATAAATTAGTATATTTGGACTTGATTAAGACTAGGAATGAGCCTAGATTGTTGCTTGATTAATTGGTTAAGAGCTTGATAAGTTTATTTAGTTAATTGATGTCATAATCTAAAGAATGGATTGTTTTGATGTGGTTGTGTTCAAAGCTGAAAATTATGATTTGTTAAAGGAATAAACGAGTTCTTTTAATGCAAACATGATCTTAAGGACATGAGTAATATGTATAAGGTATGGATGAATGAGCATTGAAGAACATAGGGTAATTATGAATGAGAATTGGGTAATTGTATGAATATATATTGCTGGAAAAAAAAGTTTGGTGAATGTATAAATCTAGCTTGCTGAAATTTCAGATTTAAAGTAACAATTGTGTGTGTGCCATAGGAGAATTTTTTATCATGAAAAGGTACACGGATAAGTGGAATGTATGGCTAATGAATTTGGAGTAAATCAAGCTTACTTAATTGTATAAACCTGATTACAAAATGGTAGTATACAAGTTATAATGTTTGAATGGTCTTAGGGTGTATAAGCACAAATTGAATAGTCAAGATCTATGCATAAGAATGCATACTCAGAAAGTCAATTGAGCATGCATTCAAACATGACACATACATGTGCATGATTGTATATTCATATCATTACATAAATTAGTGATTTGTGAACTACGCGTTATGTATTGCATGACGAGAGACATGCAAGGTGATCATCAACATCTAGACATTACCATAACATCGAGGTAATAACATTTCTGGAGTGTATTGTGAGTCAACTTAGATGTGTAAACTCACTTACATGTGCTTCTGTATGAATTGTAAGTTTAATATGAAATGCATGTGCAATTGATTGATAAATGTCAGACTTAGGTCTGAGGAGTTAGTTATATGGCATAAGCACACCGAAATGAAAGGTAATGAAAGCATAGCATATGAAATGATGCATCTCATCATATTGAAATGCATGATCAGATAAATAAGTTATGACTAGAGGGATCGATGTGCAAAAAAGAGCTTTGAGCTCATAATTATGAAAAAGAGCCTCAGGCTCCGATAGTATGGACTCGGTATCCACAATGGGTACGGACCAGTCATGAACTCGGTACCCACTACGGGTACAGGACAACAAATTACATTAATAGGTACTTGGTCACAACAAAGCAAAATGAAAATGAAAACACATGAGCATTTACATATGCATCCCTATATGCATCATATGATTGAATTGAAATGATTTATTGAATTGCTATGAAATAGTGAAATATAACTAAAGTCAATGGATAATGTGATGTGATATGCAATACTGGCTTATATGATATACTTATTGAAGTGTAATAAATTGTGATATAACTTGTCTTTGTGATTTGGCTGTGTGAGTACATCAATGATGGATCACTCGCTGAATTCGCAAACTAATTAGAATTGTATCATTGTTTTTCAAGTTCAGGGGAGTTCTAGCTACTAAGCGATCTAGTAGAAGTTTAACACTTACATTTTGGGGATGGAAATGACTCAAATGTCAGATCAGTTGAATCTGCTGAGTTTAGTTAAAGTATTTTGCAATAGCATCCCATATCCATAGACGGAGCTAGCCACTAGGCCTCCCAAAATTTATAAAAATTAAAATTTTTAATTTTTAATTAATTAATATATTTATATAAGAATAGAGTTATTTGGAGCTCAGTGGTACACTGGGCCCCCTAAGATTTAAAATTTTAAATATTTGGGTCCTCTTATCTTAAATTTCTGGCTCCGTCACTGCCCATATCATGTTACACATTTTGGTAATAAGATTAAACTCTCAACTATTGTTTAACGTATACGTGGATTCTGAATTATAAGAACATATGTGACTTTATATGTTTGTGAAAGAAATGGGAAGAAATGAACGTCTTGAATGCTTATAATATGTTTGACGATTCGGATTGAATTATTTTGATTGTCCTAATGTATCATTTCCATAGATTATGTTCTCAAATATCCTCTAGTATGTTCGAGCTTATGCTCTAGGGAGTGGTATGTTACAGACCGAACCTTTATGTATAGCTCTTGTGATTCCTCTAAGCTAAAGTACATTAAATAATGATCACTGGTAAAGAAGAAGAAAAAGATGCATGATTCAAGACAGAGATTCCATACCTTGGTAATTTCCACTGGCATGAGGTATAAGAAGTCCTAAGATGCTTATGCCCTAATTGGGAAGAACAACGGTAAAAAAGAAGAAAAAGAAACATGATTCAAGACAGAGATTCCATACCTACTAGCTCAGAGTTGAAGAAGACCTCGATGCCTTTACCCTAATTCAAAACCTTCTAGAGACTGTTTTGGATGCGAGGGGTTTCTTTGTCCTCTATAGAAAAAATCACCGAATTTGCTTGTTAAACATCATCGCATTTGTTTGTTTCTATATATTACAACATTGTCGTTTTAATTGGTTCCTATGTATTACAACGTTGTCATTTAGTTTATCCTTGATGTAGGAGAGGCTTTCTAGATGTTATGCTTATCTCTTATTTATTTCAATAAATTTTTTATTTTTCAAAAAAAGATTATATGATTTAGTACTTGTTCAATATACTTGGAGCTTCGAGAAAGGTATATTATTGTCATTATTAAGTTGAATATAATTTCTCATAATTTATTGATAATTTAATTGTATTTTTTTATTAGGACTCTTAATAAAGCAAATAGTTCTATTGATCTAAATTGTCTTGATCATATAGAACTATTAACAAATTAGCTTTTTAAAGAAACAAGTTTTATAGATAAGAGGAAAACAAGTTTTATAGATAAGAGTGACTTGTAAGATAATGTTATATGAGAAAGTATTGACATATCATTTAGTGTAATAAATTTGAATGATGGTGATGATTAAACTCCCTTTAATGATGAAAACTTCATGCCAAATGAAAATTAGGGCCAATGTGATGTGAGTGAATATATCACTAAATGAAGTTTTAGGCTTTTCTTTTTTCTCTATTTTTTGTAATTTTACTTGTATTTGATGTATATGTTAAATTCTTTATACTCAATATAAATATAAAACTTTTAATTGTAATTATTTTCATTTAATGTTTAACTTCTTCTTTATTGTATTCCTCAATATAAATTCTTGTTGTTATGTTTATGGACTCATATTATTCTTATTATACAATATTTTGATGTAATCACTTGTAACTTTTAAGTACTTTATATTCTTAGTTTTACATGTGTATGAGAACTGGTTATTGTTGTTAAGTCAACTAAAATGCATATATTTTGGACTTAATTGTGATTGATGTGTTGAAATTATTATCCGAATTTAAT
>JAOQMQ010000004.1:10552031-10567013 GCA_027563845.1 Erythroxylum subrotundum
ATTATTATTATTATTATTATTATTATTATTATTATTATTGTTGTTGTTGTTGTTGTTGTTGTTGTTGTTGTTGTTGTATTTTCTTTACTAATTTTATATTCCTGGTATTTATATATTGTTTGTTTTTAAGTATTTACGCTTTTGACCTGCATCACTATTATCTTGTAACATCTGCATGTGGGTCTACTGAAAATAGTCTCTCTATAATGTAGGGGTAAGACTGCGTACTATCAGGTCCCCCAAGACCCTGCTTCATTACGGGACTTCGGGGTATAATGATGATGATGATGATGATGATGATGATGACAATTCTTCAATTATTGGTTATGTGAGAATTTTGAGCCTTCCCATAGTTTGTTTACACATAGTATTTGCTAATTTAGATTATTGCCAAAAAATCAAGAAAGATGCGATTTTATGGAATAATTTTAAGAAAGTAAATTAAATTTAATTCAAAAGAGAATTGAGAATAGAGGAAGGTCATTTATTATTTTTGAGATCAATGACACGCATAAATTGTATTCATAGATGGCCATCATCTCTTTAGTAGAGAACTTAAATACAGTCATGACTAAAAGAATCTAAATGAGGTCAAAGAAAAGTACAAATGCGAGATATGACCTAAGGTATAGCATACAATGTCTACTCAAGAACACTTAAGTCCTAGGATCAATTTGTTAATCTAGATGTCATATACTCCTAACAGATTTATGGCAATGTACTCTCGTCGTATGCTAGTCACACCGGTTATTGAATAAATACAAGCACTGCAAAGTTTGTTTTTAATGAGATTAAACCCATCATGTGTGAGTGGAAGATAATGCCTCATATACACCCATGAAGGGTATAAGGGTCAATGTTCTTCTTTAAATAACTACCAAAGGTAGTTATATGAAGACCATATATGAACGAAACGAAAAAGAACATACGAAGTGTGTATACATTTATTTTTCTTCTACTTCTTCCATTAAGTATACAGAAAAATAACAAGAAGATCTCTGTAGAAAATTGGTGACAAAAAGAAAACGTTCTCTAATCGGTGGAAGTGCAACAAGAATCCAAGTATGTGATTCTTTGTTTTTTTATATACGTATGAAACGATCCTGTTTAACATAATCTAAGTGATGATGTTATAGATTGTGAAATATCTAACATTGGTATCAGATCCAGGTTGTGTTTGTTTGTTTTTATGCATGTTAACATCAAGATATAAGAATCTGTGTTAAGCTTTGGCTATTGATTATTTGTGAATAATTAGATGAATTTGTCATCAAGTTTTGCACTGTTCTTATACATTACGTTGTCTTCTATAGTTGTCTTCTGTGCCAACTATTGGTGTTTTAGTTTCTCTTTCATTTGTTGTTCTTTTAATTTTTTTTCTTCCTTTCATAAAGATCCAATCTAACCGAAAAGAAGACTAGTTTTGTGCGTGATGTGTGGTTTTGGATTTTCTTTGCTATGTGGTTTTGTTATAGTTTTTACACTATTTTGCCAAAAACAAGATTCCAAAGATAGCAGTAATGAGAGAAGGAAGAAAAGAATAAGAAATAAAAAAAAAGGGATCAGATACGTAGAGAAGAGGAGAAGAAAAGAATAAGAAATAAAAAAAAGGGATCAGATACGGAGAGAAGAGGAGGAAGAAGACCTTTCTTCTTCTTGAAAATGAACAACACACGTGACTATATATATATTTTAATCTTTGGAGATATATGTTATAATAACAATAAATGGGTCATGTCTAGGATACCTTATGGGCTTTGACTTGGACCCATAAAATATATATCTTTCTTCCGTTAGGATCAAAGGCTTAGGCCTTAATACTCACATTAAGGTTGGACTAGACCTTAATATCTATATTGATGTTTAAATTAAATGTAGTATAAATAATTAGAAATAAGTTTTCTAACTTACCCAAACTAATTAATTTCGTTAAATTAGTTTCAAATTAAACTAAAAACAAACTAAGTTGTTTAGTTAAAATAAACTTAGATATAAGTTTATTTTTCGTTGAATTACAATTAGGCGTTTCATTAGAAATTAGTTTCTAATTAAACCCAGATAAATTAATTAGTTCAATTATCATTTAAGATTAGAAATCAGTTTCTAATTAATTAGATATGAATAACATAATTTGATTAGTTAAAAATAAATTACTAATAGAATTAAACTGTTTCCATAATATGAGCATGAGTTCGCTATGTGTTAGACAAAATAATTTGTCATTTTATGCACTCTTCTGATTCCTGAAAATTTGTTTTTCAGAAAGATGCCTATTATTAAGCGGATAACTAAGTTTATTCGATGTGAGGCACAGAAGAGACATATTAGCAGTATGTATGTAAAATTAGTTAATATGCGTTTAATGCCTAGAGACGGTCTAACACAACATGTTATTTCAGTTAATAACATGATGCAAGAATTATACTTTGGAGGCTGTCAAGCTTATACAAATGTTGAAGTAAAGTACATGACTTTGCTTGCAAGTTTTAACTTTACCTCAACCTCAAGACAAATTGTTACGAATGCTCTAGAATAATATGCCTAACGAGAAGACTTATAGTTTGTTAGTGATGACATTTATTAAAGAAATGCATAGAAGGGAGTTGATTAGGACTTTGTATCCTATAGGTCTTCCAATGGAAATAGTAAGAGCTATTGTACATCGAGCTTCACGAACTGTGTCACATGAACTCGTGAACTCATTTCTGAGTAGGGTTCATTACCTATATACTGTTCGTAGGTTGTAGCACAATTAATACAATATGTTGTTTTATAAGAACAAAGTCTTGATATTTATGATATCTGTTTACATAAATTTCATATAGGAATTCATCTAGAGTAAAATAATTAGGATTCGATTGTTATATGAACACATTTGTGGACTTTTTATTCATAAGCAATTGTGATCGAATTATTTACTCTATGAACGATTAATATGACATTAACGTGCATATTTTTTTTTATTATAGAAACTTAGTGTTTCAACATGGCTACTACTTCAAAGAATATTGTTGCTGAACTCAATAGGGGTGAGAAACTCAATGGTGATAATTATGAAATCTGGAATATGAAAATCCAATATGTACTAGAGGAGTAAGAGGCTCTTGAACCATAAAACCTAACCATGGAAGTTCCTGAGGAGGGCACCACAACCCAACATAGGAGGGACCATAATGCATATGAATTGTGGAAAAAGAAGAACTCTTTAGCTCACATCACGTTGCTGAGTAGCATGAATAATGATATCATGCGAGAGTTCCATAAATTCGACACTGCAAAGGACATGTGGTCCACACTAGCTGCTTGTTTTGGAGGTGCTTCAGTGACTAAAGTGAGGTCACTTACAATTAAGTTTGATACTTATAAGAAGCGCCCAGATGATATAATGCAAAAGCATATGAGGAAAATGTCCAATATGGTAAGTGAGTTACGTGATGTTGGTCATGAGCTCTCTGATGAATAACATGTGCAAGCTATGATTCGTTCACTATCTCAGATTTGGGAGCATATAAAGATGCACCTAACTCATAATGAAAACATCAAGATAATGGAAGATGCTATGAGGCATCTTATCTTGGAGGAAGAGCGTCTTGAAGCCTCAAAGATGTCTTATGAGGCATATGCAGTTAGTTCTAGCTCACATGGAGCTATGAACAAGAAACGCAAGCATCATGGTGGATATAAATGGAAGAAGAATAAGAAAATCAATCACTCTCCTCAGGAATCCAAGCAGAAAAAATGGAATCAACTAGGGAAGGGAAAGCATCCCTTCAAGAAGAAAAACATGAAACATGTGAAATGCTATAATTATTGTAATAAGGGTCACTTTGCTCGAGATTGTACCGAGCCTAAGAAGGTACAACTTTATAGTACGAACATTTGTTCTGTGAATGTTTCTTATTCTATTTTTCTAACTGAATCACATCCTTTGTGGATTGCAGACTCAGGAGCAACCAACCATATAACGAAGGACAGAGATGCCTTCGTTGAGTTTCGTATACTCCCACATGGTAGTCGAAAGTTTTATGTAGGTGACAATTCCAGAGTTGTTGTACAAGAAATTGGCATATGAAAATTGGACATGTATGGAGGACGACCCCTCATCCTACATGAAGTATTATTTGCTCCACAGATTCGTAGTCGTAGGAATCTTTTATCTATGTTGATATTGGTTAGTCTTGGTTTTATTATAAATTTCCACGGCGGTGGAATGGATTTGTATCTTGGATCTATTTATTATGGTCATGGTTTTTTACGTGATGGTTTTATTGTACTGGATGTGTTAAAGGAAAATAATAATATTAGTTATTCATTATTTACATCTAGTAATTCCAATAATGATGCAACTTTGTGGCAAGCTAGACTATGTCATATTGGTCAAAATTGAATCATTCGATTAGCTAAAGAAGGGCTTTTAGGTAATCTAAGACATGTAGATCTACCTACATGTGAGCATTGTTTAGCTGGTAAAATAGCAAGAAATCCATTTGGAAAGGGAACACGAGCTTTATATCCATTGCAATTAATTCATTATGAAATCTGTGGTCCAATTAATGTGAGGGTTAGACGTGGGGCAATTTATTTCATCACCTTTATAGATGACTATACTCGATATGGTCATGTTTATTTAATTTCTCATAAATTGGAAGCATTCGATTGTTTCATAAAATACATGAACTTGGTTGAGAATTAATTGGATAAGAAAATAAAAGCATTACGAACTGATCGTGGACAAGAATACTTGTCAGAAAAGTTCAAGGCTTTATGTGATGAGAAAGGAATAGAAGGGCAATTAACAATTCCTAGAATCCTACAACAAAATGGCGTCGCTGAAAGATGAAATATGAAGCTGTTAGAAATGATTAGGTCCATGATGGCCCTAGCAAATTTACCAATCACTTTTTAGGGGTGATGCGTTGCTAGTAGCCACCTATCTACTTAATCACATGCCCACGAAATCAGTTACTAGCACATCATATGAGTTGTGGACTGGTAGGAGACCTGATGTGTCAAGTCTTAGACCTTGGGGGTGTGTAGCCTATATTCATGATCTCTCTCACAAACATGAGAAATTAGGCCCAACAGGGAGAAAAAGTATTTTTATTAGATACTCAGAACACTCAAAAGGATACGTGTTCATTAGTGAACAAGGTAATGAAGGTGTAACTGAATTTGAATCAAGAGATGTAACATTCTTAGAGAATGATTTTTCCAAGCAAGACGAAATAGGTAAAGACCTATTGTTATATGAGTCGCTTGATCAGAATGATTCTATTATGAAGAATCAAGATGAGGAACTTCAACCAAGTGGAATAATCAAGATGAAGAACTTCAACCAAGTGAAAGCAATTCCACAGAAAGGTTCTCTATGATGACTGATCCAAGTGGGAGTAATCAGATCAATCACGAATTTGTTTATAATGAATCTCGTTTAAGACGAAGTAATCGAGGAATAATTACCAGACGTCATTTTGAGATTGAAGGAGAAATTAATATGATTGTTCTGCAAGAGGAAGAAGAGTCAAGGAATGTAAATGAGGCTCTTACTGGCCCTGCTAAAGAAGAATGGATGAAAGCAATGAAAGAAGAAATGGCTTCTTTAAGCTCCAATTAAGTATGGGACTTCGTTGACCTCCTCGAAGGGCGTAAAGCAATTGGGAACAAGTGGGTTCTCAAAATAAAGTGAAAAGTTGATAGCAGTATTGAAAGATATAAGGCACGCCTTGTAGCAAAAGGATATACACAACAGGAGGGAATTGATTACGAGGAAACTTTTTCACCTGTTGTGAAGTTTTCTTCAATCCGTCTTATTCTGGCTATAGTAGCCAATATGGATCTTGAATTACATCAAATGAATGTAAAAACTACTTTTCTCAATAGAGAATTAGATAAAGAAATCTATATGGAACAACCTGAAGGTTTCATCAAGGCAGGTCAAGAAAATAATGCATGTCGGTTATTAAAATCAATTTATAGCCTGAAGCAGTCTTCAAGACAATGGTATATTCATTTTCATAATGTAATCATTTCGTATGTTAAGAGATCCAAAGATAAATTCGCGATTTTATCTTTATACGTGGATGATATATTAACTGCTTGTAATGATTGTGTATTTCTTACACAAATCAGAGATTAGTTATCGTCTGAATTTGAAATGAAAGAAATGGGTGAAGCGGCATACATTCTTGGAGTCAAGATTTCAAGAGATCGTTCGAAGAGATTATTGTCTCTTTCACAAGCGATGTACATTCAAAGAATTCTTGAACGATTTCGTATGCAAGATTCCAAACCAATTGATAATCCTATTGCTAAAAAAGAAGGCCTTAGTAATAGAAATTGCCCATCAACGCCACAAGAAAGGAAACAAATGAAGAATGTTCCCTACTCTAGTGTAGTTGGGAGTCTTATATATGCAATGATGTGTACAAGACCAGATATTTGTTACGATGTTGGGATGGTGAGCAGATATCAATCAAATCTAAGCCAAGCACATTGGAAAGCAGTAAAGAGAATATTGAGGTATCTAAAGGGAACTATGGACTAAACATTATGTTATCAAGGCAGTGATCTACGTATACAAGGGTATACAGATGCACACTGGGGAGGAGATTTAGATGAAAGAAAATCTACCTCAGGATATGTATTCTTACTAAACCATGGAACAATATCATGGAAAAGTAAGAAACAATCTTGCGTTGCTTTATCCACAATAGACACTGAATTTATAGCATTCTCAACTGCAGTACAAGAGGATGTGTGGCTTCATCGATTCTTTATGCATTTGGGAGTCATTAAAAGTGAAATTAATCTAGTGACCATCAACTGTAATAGTCAAGCTGCAATCGCTTATACTAAAGACCCCAAATTTTATTGTAAGACAAAGCACATAGATATCAAGTATAATTATGTGAAAGATATAGTTGCACGAGATATGATAGCAGACCCAATGACAAAACCAATTTTCAGAGATGTATACATTGGGCATGTAAAGTCACTAGGATTCCGTAGATGATGAAATGTACTGATAAACATTTCTCTGTGTATGTTCACTTATTATAATGTCATATTTTGGATATAATGTATGATGAAAATTATACATTGTGTATCATTTGATTCATGAATATATGTGTTTTTACATATATATATTTTGGGATGAATCATAAGTATATGAGACAGATTATAAATTGGCCCTCTCACACGAGAAATCACCTCTGGTGTTTATGCTCGCTAGAGATGAGGCATGTTTAAAGTTTATTATCTAGGTAATAATTGAGAGCGAGAAACTTAAACCATAAATGTTGCAAGGAAATTGGTTCAACGTGATTTGTTAATCATTATATATGTCTTACGTTGCCAGATTTGAGTTCTGAACAGGTTTTTAAGTATATAAGTGAACTCAAGTTAAACATTGAGTATGTTTGAACTATCATCTGTACGGTATTTTTTGAATGAAAGATGTTCAAGTTAAATGAAGTAGGTAAATACTGTAGCATATGACTCGTACCATGTGTGCACAACTGACCAAAGAAAGGGATTAATGTAAGTCGCCAGATCTCATCTTACATTGTATGAGACTCTTGAGGTTGCGAAGAACCTCATCATCTACCCTTATGACTCTTGTTTCATTCTTGAGAATTGAATTTAAGGTTTGCTACTTTCGGTTATTGCCAAAAGATTATGCAAGATGCGATCCTATAAAATAATTCTAGGAAAGCAAATTAAATTTAATTCAAAAGAGAATTCAGAACAGAGGAAGGTCATTTATTTTTTTTAGATCAATGACTCACATAAAAAGTATTCATAGATGGCCATCATCTCTTTAGTAGAGAACTTGAATACGGTCATGACAAAAAGAAACTAAATGAGATCAAAGAAAAATGCAAATGCGAGTTATGACCTAGGGTAGAGCATACAATGTCTACTCAAGGAATCTTAAGTCCTAGGATCAATTTGTTAATCGAGATTTCATATACTCCTAACAGATATATGGCAATGTACTCTCGTCGTATGCTGGTCACACCGGTTATTGAACAAGTATGAGCAGTGCAAAGTTTGTTTTTAATAAGATTAAACCCATCGTGAGTTAGTAGGAGATAATGACTCATATACACCCATAAAGGGTATAAGGGTCAATGTTCTTTAAATAACTACCAAAGGTAGTTATATGAAGACCATTTATGAACGAAATGAAAAAAAACATACAGAAGTGTGTGTATGTTTATTTTTCTTCTACTTCTTTCATTAAGTATACAGAAGAATAACAAGAAGATCTCTACAAAAAATTGGTAACAAAAAGAAAAAGTTTTTTAACCAGTGGAAGTACAACAAGAATCCAAGTACGTGATTCTTTATTTTTTTATATGTGCATGAAACGATCCTATTTAACATAATCTACGTGATGATGTTATAAATTGTGAAATATGTAACACATAGCAATATACTTGTACATACTTACAAATGCCAACAACTAGAAAGTTTTAGGCTTCTTGGTTTCGATGCTATTCAAAATTGACAGTAATAATTAACAAAAAAGTCACATCTCTTTTTTTAAGTGGTTGAAAGTTTCTTTGCAGGGAAATGTTTGATGCCCTTTTCATTTTTTGGTTCTCTGTACAAGCTTGGCAAGGCATGTATATTCAGGATAGGGCACAAAGCTAGCTATACTTGCGGTTTTTTCTTTAGGTTTGATCCAATAAAAGTAGCCACCTTTAGCATTTTCTGAGCAATTGCTCAGGTATCCTTTCTTATCAACAATCTTCTTTCTCAGTCTCTTTCTATGGCATCATTTGTCGCAATTTTTTCTATTTTTGCTCTAGTTCAATCCTATTTTAAAGAGAATTGTAGTTCATCAAAAGGTTATTTTAATGCACTTTGGCATGAATTTGTGTAAGAATCCTTGAAGTTTCTGTTACGAGGATTGATACTTGAACCAAAAAGAAAAGAAAAGATTTATGAGATACTTTTATCTTTTTCTTTTTATATCAAGATACTATATCAGTTCATATTATAATCTGGAAACTATAGAAGAAAATCTCTAAATAGTAAATACATATATAGGCAGAATTTCATTGTTAAATTTGGATAAAGCATATAATAAATATCGGTATATTATATATTTAACTTAGTTAAAGAAACTTATTAGGGGTCTTGGTTTGCTAATTGAAAAAATTGATTGTTACAATTTTGGATGTATGTTGTTTTGGGGAAATGATGTGGAAATACAAGAGTGCAAATTTTATAGTCAATCTAGGTTCAAACCTAGAAAGCATTATATGAAACAGAAATTAGTACCCCTAAAATTGGATGTATTATTTTCCGCTAACTTCGATACTTTAAAGACTATATGCCTCTGATGTTACTGCATCTCACATTAGATGGCATAATGAACATGAACAGGAAGATAGAATAATGAGTCATCTATCGGATGCACTTGCATGGAAACATTTCAATAACACTCAATTTGAGTTTGCAACAAAAAGTCAAAATGTTAGGTTGGGATTGTCGACAGACGAATTCCAACCTTGTGGTCAATCTAGCCAACAATATTCTTCATAGACAATCATAATTACTCCTTATAATTTGCCTGCATGGATGTGTATAAATGAGGCATATATGTTCTTGACGGTGATTGTGCCAGTGCCTATGAATCTAAAGCATAAAATTGATTACAATCATTGGCCTCTGAATTGTATCATCTTTGAGAATTGGGTATGGAGACATATGATGTGTCGCTTAACCAAAATATCTTTTATTGAGAGCATATTAGATGTGGACTATTAGTGATTTCCTTGCGTATGCTATGTTATCTGGATGGAGCATAGCAGGAAAATTGGCTTGTTCTTACTTTAGCAATGATTTTGATGCGTTTTATCTTCCTAACAGGGCCAAAACGTCTTGGTTTGACAACCACATGAAATTTCTTCCTCCAGATCATCCATTTAGTTGCAATAAATGAAAGTTGATTAAGAATAGGATAGTACAAACATCTCCTCCCCCTCACAAAGCTGGTGAAGAGATATTGCAGGAGATTGATGAATTAAGGTTGACGAAAGTTACAGAACTTGAAGCCAAAGAAGTTAATAAAAGCATTAGTAAAAACTTTGGTTGTAGAAAACGAAATATCTTTTGGGATTTGCCATATTGGAAAAGTAATTTGATACGTCATAATCTAGATGTGATGCATATTGAGAAAAATATTTTTGAAGATTTGTTTAACACCACAATGAAAATTGAAGGGAAGACAAAGGACATTGCAAAATCACGAGTTGATTTGAAACTTTTTTTATAGAAGGAATGAGCTAGATAAAGATCTTCGTATTGGTAATTATCCAAAAGCATGTTACACTTTGGACAAAAAAAAAGGAAATTTTGTGTGAATGATTGAAAAGTCTAAAGTTTCCCGATATTTATGTTTTGAACTTGGCAAGGTGTGTGGACATGAGGAGGTACAAATTATTTGGGATGAAAAATCATGATTGTTATGTGTTTATGCAAAGGCTAATTTCAATTGCATTTCAGGGCTAATTTCAATTGCATTTCGGGAGTTGCTACTGAATAAGGTTTGGGAAGCAATAACATAATTAAGTTTATTTTTCAAAAGCTTAACATCATCTGAAATAAAGTTGGTTGAAATGGAAAAATTAGAAAGGAAAATTCCAATCATTTTGTGCAAAATTGGAAGAGATTTTTCCTCCAAACTTCTTTGAATGTATGGAACATCTACCCATACATTTAGCACACGAGGCTAAACTTGTTGGTCCGGTTCAATATTGATGGATGTATCTGTTTAAGAGGTAATTACAGTTAATATTTAAATAAAAGTTATAACATATTTTAATCACAGAATTGTAGTAACCGTATTTGTAATGTAGGTATTTGCATCACTTAAAGAAAAACGACAAAAACAAGGCTAGAGTTGAAGGTTCATGTAATGCTTATTTAGTAGAGGAAGCAAGTACATTTTGTTCACATTACTTTGAGCCGCATTTGTACATAAGTGAAAGAAAAGTTTCTCGTAATGACGATGGGGGAGAAACGGGTGATGTTGATGGTAACTTATCCATTTTTAGATATCCAAGACAAACATATGGACATTCAACAAGAGGAATGTTAATAGCAGAAGAAATAGAGGCTATCCATGGTTACATTTTATTAAATTGTCAAGAGGTTCAACCTTTCGTGCAGTAAGTTTAAGTTGATTTTGACATAGATTATTTGAGTTTCCAAAGTTACTGTTATTTACAACTAAAATACATAATAATGTTTTTAGTTTATACGAGTAATCGTTGCGCGAGCTAATGCCTGAAACAACACAGGATGATATCAATAAAGAAGTTGGAAGATACTTTCCTGGATAGTTCGAGAAGTATGTAAGTTTCACTTGTAGTAATTGAAATGGCTGAATTATCATACCAAAGTGATTAGATGACATTATCTTATTTACTATGATAAATTGTTTTTTATGTAGGCCTTAGAAAATCCAATAGAGAATAAGTTCATATATAATCTTGTGACAGAACCTTTGCAAACTGTTAAATTGTATCTTGTGTATTTTGTTAACGGATACAAATTTCATACAAAATATCATGGTCATAGCATGACAACAGTAAATAGTGGGGTTTGCATACAAGGAGAATTGATGGATTACTATGGTAAAATTATTGAGATACTTCAAATTGAGTACCCTGCATTGTCAATAAAACGAAGTGTGATATTTAAGTGTGAATGGTTTTATCCAACTCCTAATATTGGAACAAAAGTGCACAATCAATACAATTTAGTTGAAATCAACCAACGAAGAAGATTTAGACAATTTGAACCTTTTATGTTGGCCATGCAAGCAATCCAGGTGTATTATGTCCTTTTTTCCAGCTTACGACGAGATAAATCAGATTGGTTGGCCATATGCAAAGTAAAACCTATGGGTGTTTTTGAATTACATGGAAAAGGAGAAAAGAGAGAATCAAAAGTGAAGTGTGTTCAAGAAGATGTTTATGAAATAAATACATGTGTAACATATGATGAGAATGAACCTTTGAATGATCTAAATGATGACTATGTTGAAATTTCATCTAGAGAGGATGAGGAGGGCAAGAGATCTGAAGATGAGCCTGAGTTTAATTCTAATTCTTCGAAAAAAGATGATGATGATGATTTTGATTTACAATCAAGTGTTGATAGCGATTAATTTGTGTTTGTAATACAATATTATATGAATAAATCTATTGTTGCATCAACAATATATTGTTATATATTGAATTTATATTATTCTATTACTGGAAAATTCAATAAAATGTGAATTTTAGGTTAAAAATATGCCACCAAAGAGAAAATAGGATATGATGCGGCCAAGGTTCGGATTACAACGATTTGGAGAAGTCAGTGCATTTTTAGGTGAAGCATCACATTCTGCAGATGCTGCTGCACATCCAAATATGACATCACCTTCTGTACCTACTGTTATACCATCCACTAGCCTTACACCATCCACCACCCCTATATCAACAAAGATATCAGGGGTAAACATTGGGATTAAGGAGGCAACCTCCAGTTTGGAGCTAAGGGAGTTTATGGAAGAATGTACATCACAATTGTCAACAATTTGTAAGTAAAATTCTAAACATTTTGTAATACATGATAACAATATAGATTTATATTGAAGTTATAAGTTCTAGTTTGAAAATGATCTAAAATAACTTATATATTAGGTTGATTCCATCTGAAACGTGCTCAAGAAATATCTCATCCAAGTTCAAGGAGAGGATAGATCTTGACGGTTATATATAAAAGAATGTCTCTTAGTCGACAAACGATTTTTACTATCAGGAGTTTGAGGTACAAAAAATATATTCTTTAATATTTTTTATTTAATCTAATTTTATACATTAATTAGATAAATATTGTTGTTTATAAGTACTTATAATATGTATTTCTTTTTTTTAGAAAGAAATTTTTTGGGATTCAAAATTTGATGTTGTATTATAATGTATGGGAGAAGCGAGCTTGTATACTTTATAGAGACTTTCTTGCTTTGATACACAAAAATAGTACACGACATCATATATATCTAAAGAAATATGGAGTCGTTGGCAACAGTATTGGGCATCACTTGAGACAATATCTATTTCAGAGTGCAATTATGCCAACAAACGTGGAGGACCAGACAGAGAGAGTCTACTCATACACACTGGAGGCTTTTTGACCCACTAGGAGCATGCACTTCAACTTGTAAGTATCAAAACTTTAAACTTATTTTCTAATTTTTGTACTTTGATGTATAAAATTTGATTTCAATGTAGTTTGATGTATGAAGTTCAAAATGAAAATATGTGTATTATAGAGAATAATAATGTTATAAATGCCTGGTGCCATTAATGACTGTGTTGTTAAGTTAAATTTTTTTGTCTAACAGAGGGTAAATATCATAAAAATAGAAGAAATTTTGTCAAAATTTTTGTAAATTATAGTTCACTTTTAATAATTTATTCTAATGCAAGAAAAGTTTATAGGCAGAAAGCCTACACCTCGCCAGCTCTTTTTGCACACTTACAGCAAGAAGTATGATGGTGTGACCTTCGTTAACACCTAATGCAGACAACTTCATGTATGTAAAATATATATTTTAATATTATTTCTTAAAAAGTATCACTTAGTAACATAAAAAATTATAATGATGGGACCAAATACAAGAAAACATTAAATGACAGTCTCAAAACTCTGAAACTGTTGATGAGAGTCAGGCATATCAAATGAAAGAGTCATTCAGCTTAAGAACACAATAGAGAGGTTGGCAACTCAATTGCAACAGTCGATGGAGTACATAGCCCAACTCCGTAATTAGATGGATCAGTTAAAGGGGGGACAAGACCTCGTCACAATAATCAGAGGATCCGCCTTCACTACCTGCATAACTTAGATGGATAAATGAATGTATTTGAGGTTTTGCCACTCTTAAGTTTTTTGTATAAATTCTTTACAGTTATTTTCAAGATACTTATTCGTGTACATTTACTTTTTTATATTAAAAATCAGGATAATGTTTACTTTTTATTTATCAATCAATGTCATATTATTTGCAGAAATTAAATATACAAAAAAATCATAAGATTATGAATAGAAAACTCAGGTAAAAAGTGATAAATGGGGGTAGAAATTTATCAAAGTTAAATTTTCTGACGGAACTACAATATTCCGTCGCTAATTAGCGATGGGAAGATACCTTCCATCGGTACATTACTACATTACGAATGAAACATACCATTCCATCGCTAATTAGCGACGAAATAAATAAATTCGTCTGTAAGTTACCAACGGAATATACCAGTCCATCAGTAAAAATTTAGTGACGGTTCATGTTTCTGTCAGTAACTTTAGCGACAGATTGTTATATATCCGTCGGTAACTTTATTGACGGACTTACGATTTGCCATCGACAAATTCACCCACGGAATATTGGGATTCCGTCCATAAAGTAGCAACGGAATATTATAAATTTGTCGGTAAAGTTTCTTTAACTTACCGACAGAGATCCAAAATTTTGTCACTAAAAGTACCGACAGATACACAAACTTCGGTCGCTAAATTTACCAATAGTCATTTCTTCGACGTTTGTTTCTGTCGGTAATCTCTGTTGCCAAGTTTTTACAATTAAAATCAATGAGTAAAATTGAAAAACTTTTTACAATTAACCCCGTAATAATATAATTGAAACTCAGTCTCACATATCAGTGAGACTACTTATGTTTATACAAACATAATTTCAAACTCTCAACCACCGATTTCTAAATTTAATCAATACACAAGTATTCATCCCTCCCTCGTTAATGTTAAATAGAATTCAAAATTACGTATGTCCTGAGGAGAATAATACCGAAACGCTTTGGAAGGGAAGACTTTTAATGAATCGACCATCAATGTCGTAAATGCAGAAAAAAGTTTATGGTTCCAAAGGCTTCTAATATATATATATATATATATATATAT
>JAOQMQ010000004.1:10592970-10608533 GCA_027563845.1 Erythroxylum subrotundum
AGAAACCTAAGCCTTTTAATGCTGGAAATCAGTTACTGCGTCTATTATAGACGTGTCCCACAAAAGAGTCCATAACACTTAGACTCTGTATGTGAGTTGGCTTACTGTTTGTTCTTCACAATTGAGGCTCTCAACTATAGAACCTTGTCAAGCATACATTTCAGAGTAGTTAATTAGTATATTATGTTTTTTTGTTATTTGAAAATTCAATACTTGTTTTTTCATTTGCAGCCTGTTGATAAGCAGTCGCTCCTTGATTCGGGGATATTATGCTGTCTCATTCATATTCTGAATGCCTTTCTAAGTTCTGAATCCAATCAAAGACCAAAGGCTGAGAAAGATTGTGATAGTAATGGCAGACAAGTTCGCCGGCTTGAGGTAGTATTTAAACGACTTTGTGTTCTGTTTCTAGTTGCTTTTATTGACAACAAAATATTTGCATCTATTTTTGCCACGACGAGGTAGAGAGGAATGGGTTTGAAATGTCTTAGGGAGGGAGTGAGGTCTGCAGGTTATCCTATAAACAATGTCGCTATTTTTTCAAAGCAGCTCCTTAGGGAAAAACTTTGTTAATTTTCCACCTCTGTGACATGAGCTACACTCGCATATGTGGTTCCCAAATATGTCCGTGAATGCTGTTAGTTGACAGTTTTGTTTGATGGAATAGAACCCTCTGTTCTGTTAGAGTCATACAGGACCCACTGACTCGGTTTTTTAGTTTATAATGCTTGACACAATCATGGTTCCTGGTTTGGAATCTAGACTGTTGATTTTGTTGATAGTGCTTTATATTATGGATAATCAATTAGCAGTTGATAACTTGATGAATTCTTGCCTTCTACTTTTTCTGCATTGGAGATGCCATGGGAATGGTAGAACTTGGTCAATACCTTATCCATAGTTTCTTTACAATTATAATGTTAAGATTAGTTTCTTCTTGGAGAACTTTAAAAGAAGTGCTGTATTATGGTACAAATGGGTAGAATGTTAACTACGAGGAAACAGATATAGTTTAAAAGCGTGATTACTTGAAGGGGTATGTGATCCTTCAATATATTTTTCTCTACCTAAGATACTCCCCTCTGAGCTTATGATTACTTTGCCTCAATAGTCCTGTTGTGGCTTTGGTTAAAGTTGTGAAATCATCTTTCATCGATTCATATTAATTTCTCCACATGTTTAGCATCTCAATCCTCATATCACTGATTGTATATACCTGAGTCATGTTAAGTACAAATTATGTCAAGTAATTATGCATACAGGTTGAGGGAAGTATAGTTCATGTCATGAAAGCTTTGGCAAGTCATCCATCAGCAGCACAGAGTTTGGTGGAAGATGATTCACTTCAGCTGCTGTTTCAAATGGTTGCCAACGGCTCATTGAATGTCTTTTCTCAATATAAAGAAGGTCTTGTTCCACTACACAACATACAACTTCATAGACATGCAATGCAGGTATAATGGCCATTTTGCTTTTTCAAATATACAAGTTGCAATAATGAAGCATCATATATGCTGCCTTAAAATTGTGTTTATGTGGTATAACTTGTAAAATCTTTATGGTCTGATAGTGGTTACTTTGTCTTTTTTTTTTTGGGTCAATTTTTGGCTTTTCTGGCCCAGATTCTTGGTCTTCTTTTGGTGAACGACAATGGAAGCACAGCCAGATATATAAGAAAGCATCATTTGGTATTGCCACCATATTTAATATCCTTTTGAGTTCTCACAACCCATCTCCTGCCTCTGAGTTATTACTTTGCGTGTCCTGAATATGTTATGTATGCTTATTTTAGAATTTCATAGAACTTGTTCTGTTTTTAATCTTTCAAGGTTCTAGGTAAAATTATTTCTGTTTACAACACTTTTTGTAAATTGTTGAATCTTCTTACCAACTCTTCTCTTTCTATACAGATTAAAGTTCTTTTAATGGCGGTCAAAGATTTTAATCCAGATTGTGGTGATTCTGCCTATACTATGGGCATTGTGGACTTGTTACTGGAAGCTGTTGAGTTATCATATAGACCTGGTAATTGGCCCATGAATTATGTTTGAAGCTGTTGAAAGACTTCTGCTGGTGTTTAGATTTCTGGAGTCGTTAAATGAAATTTAATACGATGCCTATTTGCAGTTTTAATACTTGTAGTAAGCTTAAAATGTTTTTGTGTGTTCTACTGCTTATTATATATAACCTTGAATTGTAGAGGCTGGTGGTGTCAGGCTCAGGGAAGATATACATAATGCTCATGGCTATCAGTTTCTCATCCAGTTTGCATTGGTTCTGTCCTCTATGCCACAAAGCCAGGCTACTCTATCTCTGCCGTCAATTACTAATACCGATCAAGATGGGACTTCCATTGGTACTGAGGCTAGGAATGATGTAGGGAGACACAGTAGTGTGGGAAAAGAGGATCTCTATTTGGAGCATATATCACCTGTACTATCTAGGCTGCTTGATGTTCTTGTTAGTCTTGCTCAAACTGGTCTAAGTGAATCTAAAGGATCTTCTACTGGAAAAGGTTCTAGGTCTTCTCATGCCAAGGTTGGTCATAGCAGAAGTCGTACACCATCTCTTGATTGGCTTGCTGATGAAAATTGGGATATAGACAATAACAAAGTAAAGGACCTCGAGGCAGTTCAGATGTTGCAAGACATTTTTCTCAAGGCAGATAACAGGGAATTGCAAGCAGAAGTTTTGAATAGAATGTTTAAGATATTCTCCAGTCACATTGAAAACTATAAACTGTGTCAAAAATTGCGAACAGTTCCACTTTTAATCCTAAATATGGCTGGCTTTCCAGCATCATTGCAAGAGATTATCTTGAAAATTCTTGAATATGCAGTGACTGTTGTGAACTGTGTTCCCGAACAAGAATTACTCTCTCTTTGTTGCTTATTGCAGCAACCAATAACACCAGAACTGAAGCACACTATTCTCTCTTTCTTTGTAAAACTTATATCATTTGATCAGCAATACAAGAAAGTGCTTCGGGAAGTTGGTGTACTTGAAGTCCTGCTAGATGATTTAAAGCAGCACAAGTTTCTTTTAGGATCAGACCAACAAAGTGTTAAGCCTAACCAGTCAGATAAAAAGTCTAGCTTTACGAAACACTTAGATAGTAAAGATGCTATTCTGTCTTCCCCCAAGCTAATAGAATCTGGTTCTGGGAAGTTTCCTATTTTTGAAATTGAGGGTACAATATCTGTTGCATGGGACTGTATGGTCTCTTTGGTGAAAAAAGCTGAAGGCAATCAAGCATCTTTTCGTTCAGCTAATGGTGTAGCCACTGTTCTTCCTTTTGTGGTTTCTAGTGTTCATCGTCCTGGTGTCGTCCGGATATTATCTTGTTTGATTACTGAAGATGTTGCACAGGTTTGTAATTCATGTAGTTAACCTTTCTGTGCATGGATTTTTACAAATGTTACTTCTAAGAGTTCTATGTTCTCATCATATATTTTAGACTTTTGAAAACTGGTGCTTTGGACAACTAGCCCTTGAAGCTGTAAATAGCAAAATAATTGCAGCTTATGCCTGTCCTTCATTCATTAATGATTCTAGAAACTTGTACTTTGTGCTAGATTGTTTCTGATCTAATGATTATTGATCCGGGATTCCAATTTCCAGGCTCATCCTGAAGAATTAGGTGCTCTTGTTGAAGTTCTAAAAAGTGGAATGGTTACAAGTGGCACAGGGAATCAATATAAGCTTCAATGTGATGCTAAATGTGATATGATGGGTACCTTGTGGCGCATAATGGGAGTTAATGGTTCAGCTCAGAGGGTCTTCTGTGAAGCCACTGGGTTTTCTCTTTTATTGACCACACTCCATAGTTTCCAAGGTGATGGAAGAGAGGCAGAAGAATCTTCTTTGATTGTTTGCATGAAGTTATTTACATATTTAATGCGCCTCATTACAGCTGGAGTGTGTGGCAATGCTATTAACAGGACAAAATTACATTCTATTATATTGTCCCAGATGTTTTATGATCTTCTATCTGAGTCTGGCTTGCTTTGTGTTGAGTGTGAAAAGCAAGTTATACAGTTGTTGCTAGAGGTTGCTCTTGAAATTGTGCTTCCACCGTTCTTTTTGTCAGATAGTGTAGGACCGACTGACCTCAATGAATCTGAATCAGCTACCTTTCTTTTAACTACATCATCGGGTTTATGTGATCCTGACAAGGAAAGAGTGTACAACCCTGGTGCCATTAGAGTTCTGCTCCGTTCATTGTTACTATTTACTCCCAAGGTGCAACTGGAAGTGCTAAATCTTATTGATAGGCTTGCTCTTGCTGGTCCATTTAATCAGGAAAGCCTCACATCTATTGGTAGGAATGGCTATTCTTTGCAATCATCCATATTCCTCTTATCTTTTATTGTTAGCTTCTCTACTAATTTCGTTACCATTTCTCAAATTTTCTAGGTTGTGTCGAACTTCTGCTGGAGACAATTCGCCCTTTCATTTTAGGCTCATCTCCATTGCTTTCTTATGCATTAAAAATTGTGGAAATTCTTGGAGCATATAGGTAGGACATTATGTCTTTTATGTGGATTATATCATTGCTGAATTTACTCACGTGTATGTTGGGAAATAAGGTGATTTTTTCTGGTGATAGGTTGTCTCCTTCAGAACTTCAACAGCTTATTAGATACATTCTACAAATGAGACTCATGAATTCAGGTCATCTTCTTGTTGATATGATGGAGAGGCTAATTCTTACAGAAGATATGGCGTTGGAGAATGTTTCTATGGCACCATTTGTTGAGATGGACATGAGCAAAATTGGCCATGCTTCGATTCAGGTATCTTTAGGAGAAAGGTCTTGGCCTCCTGCTGCGGGCTATTCATTTGTGTGTTGGTTTAAGTTCAGAAATTTCCTGAAGTTGCAAGCAAAGGAAATGGAACCATTGAAAGCTGGTCGTTCTAAGAGACAAAGTGGTTGTAATGTGACTCACAATGGACATCATATTCTTCGGATTTTTTCGGTTGGTACAGCAAGTAGTGGAAGCTCATTCTATGCAGAACTTTATCTTCAGGAGGACGGTGTTCTAACCCTTGCTACAAGCAACTCTTCGTCCCTGTCTTTCTCTGGATTAGAGTTAGAAGAAGGCAGGTGGCATCACCTTGCAGTTGTTCACAGTAAACCAAATGCTCTTGCCGGACTATTTCAAGCTAGTGTTGCATATCTGTACCTTAATGGAAAGCTAAGACACACAGGTAAACTAGGTTATTCTCCGTCCCCTTTTGGTAAGCCTTTGCAGGTAACAATTGGGACCCCCTTTAATTGTGCAAGCGTTAGTGATTTGACCTGGAAGCTACGTTCTTCCTATCTTTTTGAGGAGGTGCTTACAGCAGGGTGTATATATTTTATGTACATTCTTGGTAGAGGCTACAGAGGGCTTTTCCAAGACTCAGATCTTCTGCGTTTTGTGCCCAATCAGGCTTGTGGTGGTGGTAGTATGGCCATATTAGATTCTTTGGATGCTGATTTGTCATTGACAAATGCACAGAAACTTGATAATGCTGGCAAGCAAGGTGGTTCTAGGGCAGATGGCAGTGGGATTGTTTGGGATTTGGAAAGGCTAGGAAATCTATCTTTACAGCTTTCTGGTAAGAAACTTATATTTGCATTTGATGGAACATGTGTTGAAGCTATTCGATCATCTGGGACATTCTCGTTGATCAATCTGGTTGATCCAATGTCAGCTGCTGCTTCTCCTATAGGGGGTGAGTTACTAAAGTCTGATTCTGTTGCAAATGTTTCATGGGAGTATGTTTATTGAACGGAGGATGCTACTATTAATCATTTCATGACTGCTTCTTTCTGTTGTCCAGGTATACCACGATTTGGACGTCTCTATGGGGACATCTGTGTCTGCAGGCAATGCACAATTGGTGATACTATCCGCCCTATTGGTGGGATGGCTGTAGTGCTTGCTCTTGTTGAAGCTGCTGAAACAAGGGATATGCTTCACATGGCATTGACATTATTGGCTTGTGCATTGCATCAGAATCCTCAGAACGTAAAGGACATGCAAACATGCAGGGGATACCATTTGCTATCTTTATTTCTTCGTCGTAGAATGTCAATATTTGACATGCAATGTCTGGAAATCTTTTTCCAAATTGCTGCATGTGAAGCTTCTTTTGCTGAGCCAAGGAAATTGGAAAGCATGCACACTACTTTGTCTCCTGCTGAAACTCTTCAGGATGCCAGCTTTGAGGACCTTAGCTTGTCAAAATTTCGGGATGAAGTTTCTTCAGTTGGGTCTCTTGGTGATATGGATGATTTTTCTGCCCCAAAAGATTCATTCAGTCATATTTCTGAGCTAGAAAACTCTGATATACCTGTTGAAACTTCAAATTGCATTGTCTTGTCTAATTCGGATATGGTTGAGCATGTCTTGTTGGACTGGACATTATGGGTTATAGCCCCGGTTCCCATTCAGATTGCGCTTTTAGGTTTCCTTGAGCATTTAGTATCTATGCACTGGTATAGAAATCATAATCTTACTGTATTGCGCCGAATAAACCTTGTTCAACATCTGCTAGTGACTTTGCAGCGAGGTGATGTTGAAGTTCCTGTTTTAGAGAAACTAGTAGTCTTGCTTGGAGTCATACTGGAAGATGGGTTTCTTGCTTCCGAACTTGAAAATGTGGTTAAGTTTGTGATTATGTCATTTGATCCACCTGAACTGAAACCACGGGAACAAATAATGCGCGAGTCAATGGGCAAACATGTAATTGTAAGGAATATGCTGCTGGAGATGCTTATTGATCTACAAGTAACCATAAAATCAGAAGAGGTGCTTGAACAGTGGCATAAGATTGTTTCATCCAAACTGATCACATTTTTTCTTGATGAAGCTGTTCATCCTACAAGTATGAGATGGATCATGACTCTTCTAGGTGTGTGCCTTGCTTCTTCTCCCACCTTTGCTCTTAAATTTCGCACTAGTGGGGGTTATCAGGGTTTGGTGCGAGTTCTTCCAAGTTTTTATGATTCTCCAGACATATATTATATCATATTCTGTCTGATATTTGGAAAACCTGTTTATCCAAGAATGCCGGAAGTCCGCATGCTTGACTTTCATGCCCTGATGCCAAGTGATGGAAGCTATGTGGAGTTGAAGTTTGTTGAATTGTTGGACTCAGTGATTGCAATGGCTAAATATACATTTGATAGGTTAATTTTCCAGTCAATGCTTGCACATCAAACTGGTAATCTTTCCCTTGTTGGTGCTAGTCTTATGTCAGAGCTTGTGGAGGGGAATGGAGACATGGCAGGGGAGCTTCAGGGTGAAGCATTGATGCACAAGACTTATGCAGCACGCTTAATGGGTGGGGAAGCATTGGCTCCTACTACTGCAACTTCAGTATTGAGGTTTATGGTTGATCTTGCAAAAATGTGTCCACCTTTTACAGCTGTGTGTAGAAGGCCAGAGTTTCTTGAAAACTGCATAGACCTTTATTTTTCTTGTATAAGGTTTGTTGCTATATATTGTTTGCTCTGCATTTTTTTTAAATTCCATCCCTGCTGTCAGTTCAATTAATGAAATTTTGTTATTCTGTACCTATTTAATGTAACTAGAGTCTCCTTCACACATATGTTTTTTTTTTTTTAACTTGTCATCCTTTTTACTTGTGGGATGGGGGTAATCCTACTCTCTTACAGGGCAACTTATGCAGTGAAGATGATAAGAGCACTCTCTGACAAGACAGAAGAAAAAAACTTGAATGATTGTGATGATAACTACAGTTCCCAAAATACTTTCTCCAGTTTGCCTCATGATCAAGAACACTCTGTGAAGACTTCCATCAGTATCGGGAGCTTTCCCCAGGGGCATGCAAGTACAAGCTCTGAAGATATGCCTGTACCTGAAAATTATGTTGCTGATATCAAAGCAGATATCAAGGCTGCTAATTCCCCTTTGAAACAGCCGGTGCAAGGAGATGGCTTAGCTGTTCAGCACTTGGACTTGGAGAATGTTGAGCAAGTTTCTGCCTGCTCAAATGACTATAATGCACATAATGTTGACTGCAATACGGATTCAGTTCAACCGGCATATTCTCCAAGTTTTGCTTCTCCTGCTATATTGGATTCACCTGTCATATCAGAGAAATCTAATTCAAGGATTCCGCTTGCAATTTCTTCATCTACAGTTGTTGCATTGGCATCATGGCTGGGAAGTGCACAAAATTATGAATCCAGATCTTCATTACATGCCTCTCCTTCTGTAGAATCTTCTTTGACAGCCCATGAACTGGATTCATCTTCAGAATTGAGATCTAGTACTCAAAGTCCATCTGCTGCAAATACATACATCACAATCAGTGCAAAAATGCTTCTCGAAATTGATGATTCTGGTTATGGAGGAGGTCCATGTTCTGCAGCAACAACTGCTGTACTAGATTTTGTGGCAGAAGTTCTTTCTGATTTCATCACTGAGCAGATGAAAGCAGCACTGCTTATTGAGAGTGTTTTGGAAATGGCACCTTTATATGTTGACCCTGAAACTGTTCTAGTTTTTCAGGGTTTGTGCCTTAGTAGGTTGATGAACTTCATAGAAAGACGTCTTCTCCGTGATGATGAAGAAAATGAGAAAAAGCTAGATAAAAGTAGGTGGTCATCAAACTTAGATGCACTGTGCTGGATGATAGTTGACCGCGTCTATATGGGTGCTTTTCCTCAACCAGCTGGTGTGCTGAAGACCTTGGAGTTTATGTTGTCAATGTTGCAATTGGCAAATAAAGATGGTCGCATTGAAGAAGCAGCTCCTGCTGGAAAGGGTATTTTATCAATTAAGAGAGGGAGCAAACAACTTGATGCCTACATACATTCACTCCTCAAGAACACAAATCGCTTGATGTTATATTGTTTTCTTCCATCATTCCTAGTTCACATTGGTGAAGATGAGCTCCTTTCAAACTTAGGTTTACTCCTTGAACCAAAGAAGAGATTACCCTCAAGCAATGTAAGCAATGTGCAAGAAGATTCAGGAATTGACATTGGCACAGTTTTGCAGTTACTAGTTGCTCATAGGAGAATTATTTTCTGCCCCATTAATCTGGACACTGATCTAAATTGCTGTCTTTGTGTAAATCTACTATCTCTTCTCCGTGATCATAGGCGAAACGTACAGAACATGGCAGTTGACATTATCAAGTTTCTTCTGGTGCACCGCAGATCTGCACTAGAGGACTTACTTGTTTCTAAACCACATCAAGGACAGCATCTGGATGTATTACATGGTGGTTTTGACAGGTTATTAACTGGAAGTCTATCTGCTTTCTTTGAGTGGTTTCAGGGTTCTGAGCAGGTAGTCAACAAAGTATTGGAGCAGTGTGCAGCCATTATGTGGGTTCAGTATATTACTGGATCAGCAAAATTTCCAGGAGTAAGAATCAAAGGTCTTGAGGGACGTCGTAAGAGAGAAATGAGTAGAAGATTACGAGATATTTCAAAGTTGGATGTAAGACACTGGGAGCAATTGAATGAACGGAGATATGCTTTGGAAATGGTTCGTGATACAATGTCTACTGAGTTGAGAGTTGTTCGGCAAGATAAGTATGGATGGGTTTTACATGCTGAAAGTGAGTGGCAAACCCTTCTTCAGCAACTTGTCCATGAGCGGGGAATATTCCCAATGCACAAGTCCTCTGTGACTGAAGATCCTAAATGGCAGCTTTGTCCCATTGAAGGTCCATATAGAATGCGCAAAAAGCTTGCACGATGCAAATTGAAGATCGATACTGTTTTAAACGTTTTGGATGGGCAATTTGAACCTGGAGAACTTGAGCTGTCTAAAGGAAAACCTGAAGATGGGCCTGATGCTTCTGATACTGACTCAGAGGTTTTTTTTCAGCTTTTCACCGATGGTGCCAGTCCGAATGGGGTTGAAAGTGAGATGTATGGGGACTTTTTCAAAGAAGCTGATGATGGCAAACGTATAGATTCTGTTAGGAGTGGGTGGACTGATGATAGAGCTAGCAGTATGAATGATGCTAGTCTTCACTCAGCACTTGAGTTTGGGGTCAAATCCAGTACGGTCTCTGCTCCATTGTCAGAAAGCATAAGAGAGAAGTCTGAAATAGGATCTCCAAGGCAATCATCTTCTAATAAAGTTGATGAAGCCAAGGCCACGGATGATAAGTCAGAGAAAGAACTTAATGATAATGGTGAATATCTCATAAGGCCATATCTAGAACCCCTTGAAAAGATCCGCTTTAAATATAACTGTGAACGAGTTGTAGGTCTGGACAAGCATGATGGTGTATTTCTGATAGGGGAACTTTCTTTATATGTAATTGAGAATTTTTACATTGATGATTTTGAGTGCATTTGTGAAAAGGAATGCGAAGATGAACTATCTGTTATCGATCAGGCTTTGGGTGTAAAGAAGGATGTTACTAACAGTATCGATTTCCAGTCCAAGTCAACTTCTTCTTGGGGCACAACAGTAAAGACATATGTTGGAGGAAGGGCATGGGCTTACAATGGTGGTGCATGGGGCAAGGAAAAAGTGTGTACTAGTGGTAATTTACCTCATCCTTGGCAAATGTGGAAACTCAACAGTGTCCATGAAATATTGAAACGTGACTACCAGCTTCGTCCTGTTGCTATTGAGATATTTAGCATGGATGGATGTAATGATCTCCTGGTATTTCACAAAAAGGAAAGAGAAGAAGTATTCAAAAATCTGGTTTCCATGAATCTTCCGAGGAATAGCATGTATGATTTCTGTCTGCCTCCGCTTCTGTCCCCTTGTTTGTATGTTCATGACATGTTAAACTTGGCTCCATTGTGTACATATTGCTCTATATGACTTGGAATATTGTGCTGATTTCTGCCTGCCTCTGCTTCAATCCCTTTGTTTGTATGTTCATGATATGTTCAACTTTGCTCCATTGTTCTGTTGAGGTAATCTTTACATGCATTCTCCTTATGCAGTCAACCTGCGAGAATCTCCCTAATTTCTTTCCAAAGAAATGAAATCCAGTTTCTCTGTCCTCATATTGTTCTTTTACTTCATACACTCTTGTCTTGCTCATGTTATACTGTTTCCTTCAATGTTGGGGTTGCTTCTTCCTTATCTTGAATATTGGAACCTAATGTTCTTATTTTATGAATTTTTTCCTTGCTTAAGGTTGGACCCTACAATTTCTGGTTCAACAAAACAAGAGAGTGGTGAAGGTGGTCGTTTATTCAAGATAATGGCTAAATCCTTTTCAAAAAGGTGGCAAAATGGAGAAATTAGTAACTTTCAATACCTAATGCACCTCAATACCTTGGCTGGTCGTGGCTACAGTGATCTCACCCAGTATCCAGTATTTCCATGGGTTCTTTCAGATTATGAGAGTGAAAATCTTGATTTGACCAATCCTAAAACTTTTCGTAAGCTTGACAAACCAATGGGTTGTCAGACACCTGAAGGGGAAGACGAATTTAGGAAAAGGTATGCTGAGATGCATATGACAGAGTTAGTTACTGATTATTCATTTATTGTTTCCTTTACATTTTTTTTTCTTTCTACACAGATACGAGAGTTGGGATGATCCTGAGGTGCCCAAGTTTCATTATGGTTCTCATTATTCTAGTGCGGGGATTGTCCTGTTCTATCTTATACGCCTTCCACCATTTAGTTCAGAGAATCTGAAGCTGCAGGGTGGTCAATTTGATCATGCTGACCGTCTTTTCAATAGTGTTAGAGATACGTGGTTAAGTGCAGCGGGGAAAGGCAATACGTCTGATGTGAAGGAGTTGATTCCAGAATTCTTCTACATGCCAGAGTTCTTGGATAATAAGTTCAATCTTGACTTGGGAGAGAAACAATCGGGAGAGAAGGTAGGTTCGACTGGAAGTTGTTGAATCTTCTTCTTTCCATTTCTTTCATTTCGTTATTCAATGGTGATCGAGGCATCAGAATTTGTTCCCTTGCAAAGTACCTGTCCCTTCAAAATTTTGTCTTGTTAACACTCCATGGGAAATCTTTGTCCAGGTTGGCGATGTCATCTTACCTCCATGGGCTAGAGGCAGTGCTAGAGAATTCATCAGGAAGCATAGGGAAGCATTGGAGTCAGATTATGTTTCGGAAAATCTTCATCACTGGATAGATCTCATTTTTGGATATAAACAAAGAGGGAAGGTTAGTTTGGATTATTTACCTTTTGTGTAACAAAATGAATGTCTCATATTCTCTCTCTCTCTCTCTCTCTTTCTATGTATCTATCCCTCTCTTGGTAGTTGCTTCATCCTTTAAATAGGAAAACTATAACTTTATCTTCCCTTAGTCATCATTATGAATCTCAATATCCAAGTCCTACGAGTATTTTGCTAATGCTATCCTTTTGATGGTAAATCTTATATTTCTAAATCCATTGTTATTTATTCTAGTTATATTCAATGCTCCTTGCATAATGGACAGGTGGCTGAAGAAGCTGTGAATGTTTTCTATCACTACACGTACGAGGGGAGTGTGGATATAGACTCAGTTACAGATCCAGCAATGAAAGCCTCTATCTTAGCACAAATCAATCACTTTGGGCAAACACCTAAGCAGCTATTTCTCAAACCTCATGTCAAAAGGCGATCTGACAGAAGGCTTCCCCCTCATCCACTTAAGTTCTCCCCCCATCTTGTTCCACATGAAGTACGCAAGAGCTTGTCTGCAATAATGCAAATTGTTACCCTCAATGAAAAAATTTTTGTGGTAGGGACAAACAGTTTACTTAAGCCTCGAACATACACCAAATATGTGGCATGGGGTTTCCCGGATCGTAGTTTAAGATTCATGAGCTATGATCAAGACAGACTTCTCTCTACGCATGAAAATCTTCATGATGGGAACCAGGTTCAGTGCACTGGTGTTAGCCATGATGGTCAAATCTTAGTGACAGGAGCCGATGATGGGTTACTTTGTGTTTGGAGAATCAGCAATGACAAGCCCCGTGTCTCACGACGCCTGCAGTTGGAGAAGGCACTTTGTGGGCACACTGCCAAAATCACATGTCTTCATGTTAGCCAGCCGTACATGCTGCTTGTGAGTGGGTCTGATGACTGCACAGTGATTATGTGGGACCTTAGTTCCTTGTCATTCATTAGGCAGCTACCGGAGTTCCCAGCACCAGTTTCAGCAATTTATGTGAATGACTTGACAGGGGAGATTGTGACAGCTGCTGGAATTCTGCTTGCTATTTGGAGCATCAATGGGGAATGCCTTGCATTGATCAACACATCCCAATTGCCATCTGATTCCATTCTTTCAGTGACAAGTTGTACTTTTTCAGACTGGCAGGATACAAACTGGTATGTAACAGGTCACCAGAGTGGGGCTGTAAAGGTGTGGCAAATGGTTCATTTGTCTCAAGAGGGTGCTTTGAGTAAATCGACCTGTAACTTGTCAGGGGTGCTGAATTTAGGTGACAAGGTACCAGAGTACAGGTTAGTTCTGCACAAGATATTGAAGTCTCATAAGCATCCCGTTACTGCACTTTATCTGAGCAGTGACATGAAGCAGTTCCTAACTGGGGATTCTGGTGGACACCTGCTGTCTTGGACACTACCAGAAGAGAGTCTGAAGGCTTCGTTTAATAATGGGTGAACATGGGAGGATAGTTTTTTTTGGTGTTTTGTGAAAATCCGTCATGGGTTATCTCAGTTTGTCCTGGGCAACGAAAGTATGAATTATAAGTTCATGACAAATTGAGGAAAACAAGACAACAGCGCTGGCGAGCGGTTGAACCAGGAGAAGCAAAAGAACAGGAGAGGACTAAATATCTTGTGCTTGGTTGTTGAATACTTGACTGGCATAAACAGGAGACGAGCACTGTAAGACTATACCATAGGAGCTTGGGTAGTCAGGGGCTTGGGTTTGCCAAGGCAAAAGATGAAGAAGACCTAGGCTTGTATTTTGGGTGATTGGTGAAGAGAGTTTTCAGTTTGACACGAGGTCATCAATTGGTTTTTGCTCCATGTACATAGATTAAGCTTACTAACAGTGTATAACCAACTTGTATATAGAGCGTGCCAAGAACAGGGGCTTGTGTGAAATCATCTGCCTACGGTGGATTAGGGACCGTTAATTAGTCAAACACTATTCAGTTTGGCCTAAATTGTTGTTTTGCATAGTGCAATCGTTCAACCTATGCTCTCTATCTGCCCGTACATGTATACGAAGTACAGAACGGAGTCTCTCTTAGTTGGGGCTTATTTGACCCATGTAAGTCCTGCTGTAAGTGCTGAGAGAGGGTATGACACATTTACTAAAGTCTAGTATCACTATTTGCTCAAAGTTGGTATTTGCTCAAAGTTGGTATTACTAAACATACGAGAGTGACTATCAAATCCTGACGTGTGAAAATGGTAACATTTAAGTGGACTGAAGGATGTTTAGTGGGTTAAAACGTGGGATTCTATTGAACTAGTATTAATTTGTTATTTACTCACAACAGAAGAAAACACTAGAATATTTTTTATCTGCTCTCAAGCTTTCCTTGTCAACGCTTTCAAGTGAAATTTCTGGCACGCAAACGCACGTGGCACCGCTATGTACAGCTGGCTTTCAAGTCCTTAAAGAAGAGGACATATTCTAGTGCAGTGGATTTAGCCTGTTTTGATGCAAATCGACATCCATAATTGAGGTTTATCTTCGCCTTTAAACTTTGAACATCAGGTACCATTCATGTATGAAAAATAAGTGATAATGACAGTGAATTATTGGCATCATTAAAGGGGAGGCCTTTTATCTATAAATTAAAGGGGTTTCCTCAGCATCATTTGGGCCAGATTTCTATAAATTACCAAGAGCTAGTTTGCAGTTCTCCTCTGTTATTAGCCCACAAATGGATGGCTAATAAGAGGCGCTGAATCGCACCTTGCAGGCCTATTTAAGATGTGTACTACTACTAGGAGACCGCCATTATATATACGTGTTCATAGCATAAAAATAATTTAGCTTATTTGATCCAAAAGTGCAAACCCAAATATTAGAAATCTTAAAAATTATTGACTAGAGAATTTATCAACATAAGAATCAGCTGAGAACTCTAAGATTCATGAAGTCCAGATAGTTAATACATAGTTAATATGTGCTTTAAAAATAATAGTGCATGAGGGTAGTTAACAAGATCATGACTTGGTTGGTTGGAAGAGATAGAAGTCCAAAATATGGGAAGTCGTGAATATAGAAGTTAAGGAAATAATGACATGTAGTTAGCAAAGACATAGAAAAGTGAGCAATTATAACAAAAAATTGAGGATTATAAATTCATTAGTACCTGGATAATAGTGGAACATACAATTGCCAAACAATTTCTATTGTACAATAAAAATCAATTTCTAGAGAAAACTATTAACCTGTTTCAAATATACTTTATCATCTTTCAACTTTCTTTATATTGCAAATTCGAATTTCGTTTTATAACAATGAATTGTTTTCTTCACTTTATACTTTATTTCATTACATTTAAGCATTTTAGTAGCTTAGAATTCCGTTTTCTAAGTCTTTTGAACCCTACTTATATCATTAATAGAAGTTAGGTTCAGATTCTAGGATAATCCTTAACGCGCC
>JAOQMQ010000004.1:10634129-10654278 GCA_027563845.1 Erythroxylum subrotundum
AAAGCCTCGCTGCCAAGCCAACACCATCCCATGATGGATCGCGATGAGTTCCGCGAGTAAGGGAGTGGCAAGACCAATGGACCCCGAAAGGCCTACTATCCAAGCACCGGCCGTATCATGGATCAGGCCACCAAAACCTGCACCTCCTGGATTGCCAGCCGAGCTACCATCCACATTAAGCTTAACAAACCCGGGAGACGGGGCCGTCCAGATAACCCAGCGGGGTGAGGGGGGTGCGAACCGAAGAGCAAAAATGGGAACAGTCATCCAAGAGCCTGGAAAACCACCGGCCTTGACCCTCAACTGACAGAATTTCAGACTGGAAAACCTCACGGTTCCGCGCATTCCAAATAATCCAAGCTACAATGATAAAACGAAGCACAGAGGAAATAGGGCGGGAGGAATCGAAGATGTGAGCGTTAAACCACTCGTCAATAGAAGAAGTGAAGAAAGAGTCCTCCAAACGACCAAAAAGGGAGAACCACACTGCTTTCGCCTAGAGGCAATCTCGCAAAGCATGGGAGTTAGATTCCCAGCCTTGACCACATCGCGGACAGATGGGGGAGGGAGCCATGGCCCGATTGTACCGTAGTGCATTGGTAGGGAGACGGGACCAACGGATTTGCCAGAGAAAGAAACGAAACTTTTGGGGAACAAGCAATTTCCAAAGGTGATTCCAGCGCTTATTGGGGTTGGGGGGAGAGGCATGCGAGTAATGAACTCATACCTGGATTTGACAGTGTAAAGGCCCGAGGTCGACTCCCCCCAAATAACCGAATCCATGGGCAGCCGGGATCTAGAGATCGGAGCTGCCACAATGGCCTGAAACACGGCGGATCCCACCGAGGTCCGTAAGCGAGAGAGATCCCATTGGTGACGAGCAGTCAGAATGTCCCCCACCAGCAAACCTTCATCAAGAGCATCAATTTGAGGAACCTGATTGCGAAGGGGACAGTCGCCGACCCAGCGATCATTCCAAAGCGAGATATGGGCCCCATTGCCGACTCTCCAGCTGAAGCCGTCATGCAGATAAGGGACTGACTTGCAGATGGCCTTCCAACCTAGTGAGGCAGTGGCGGAGGCCGAGCAAGTGAGAACCGAGGCTTGGCGGAGATATTTACTACGCAGCACTTCAACCCAGAGTTTCGGACTGTTCTGAGAGAGGTCCCAAACAAGCTTGCCCAGCATGGCAATATTGTTGTCACGAGCCATGCGTAGGCCAAGGCCGCCTGATGCCTTCGGGCTACAAACAGCCTCCCAACGCAGTAAAGGGATGCCCTTGCCATCAGCAGAATGCCAAACGAAGTCCTGACAGCTTTTGTCAAGGGAAGCGCAAACCCCTGCAGGAAACCAGCACGTCTGCATTGTGTAGAGAGGGATGGTGGCGAGAGTGGATTGAGCTAAGGTGACACGCCCAGCTTTATTTGAAAGCTTAGCTTTCCAGCCTTGCAAACGATGATGTATCCGATCAATAACGGCCTTGAAGTCGCCCTTGCGGTTAGTGCTAGTGGTGGGGACTCCGAGATAGTTGCCCAAATTAGCAGTAAAAGAAAGCTGGAATTGCAAGCGCAAACGTTCCTTATGCCGGCGAGGAACGTGGGGCGATAAGAAAGACATTGACTTTTGGTCATTGATAAGCATCCCCGAACAGGCACAGAACTGTTGAATCGTCTCCAGGACCACCCGGCAACCTCGCAAAGAAGCCTGAGAAAAGAGAAGCACATCATCAGCAAATAATAAATGAGAGATAAGGGGCCCATTACGAGAAACCTAGATGGCCTGCCAATCCTGCGTCTGGACACGGCTAGTGATGAGCAAGGAGAGTTTTCCCATGCAAAGGACGAATAAATAAGGGGACAAAGGGTCCCCTTGGCGTAAGCCTCGCCGAGGTGTAAACGCCAGAAGGCGGGAACTGTTCCAAAGGACAGAGAGCCGGGTAGAAGTAACACAGGACATGATGAGGGAGACGAGGAGCGGCGGAAAGCCAAAGTCAAGAAGAGTTTGCCGTAAAAACCGCCAATCAATCCAATCATAAGCTTTATGCAAGTCAATTTTCATGGCTAAATAACCGTTTCGCCGCTTGGATTTACGGATGGTGTGAAGCACTTCTTTTGCCAGAACAATATGCTCCGCCGCAGTCCGACCCGGGATGAAAGTGCCCTGCATAGGGAGGATAAGGTCTGTTAGAAAAGGACGAATGCGCTGAACTATAACCTTGGAAAGAATCTTATAGCTAACGTTGCAAAGACTTATCGGGCGAAATTGCAACATAGATGTAGGATGGCCAGCCTTAGGGATAAGGGCTAGCAACGTATCATTTATATCAGGAGGGCAAGCACCAACAGAGAAAGCGTCAGCCACCATAGAGAAAACGCGCTCGCCGACGAGGGGCTAAAATTTTTTGTAGAAAATCGGCTGAAAGCCGTCGGGTCCAGGAGCCTTATAAGGTTTTATAGATTGGAGCGCGGAAAAGACTTCGTCCCTGGTTATAGGAGCCAACATGGAGAGAGCAGCCTGCGAAGATAAGATGACGTGGGTTTGCAGAGGAGGGAAAGACGGGGCAATATCCACAGTACTACAGAAAAGATCGTGGAAAAAGCCCAGAGCCTCAGACTGTAACTCGGCAAGAGTGGTAAGCCAAGTGCCAGCTGAACCTCGCAACCGTGCCACCCGGTTCCGCTGACGACGACTGATGGTCATGGCATGAAAGAACTTGGTATTGCGGTCTCCAAACTGAAGCCATTAGACACGAGACTTCTGGAACTAAAAGACCTCTTCTTGCCTAAGGATTGCATTATAGTCAGACATAAGCTCTTGTTCCAACTTAAGAAGAGAGGCACTGGGGTGAAGGGCCAAGATCCGTTGTATGCCATCGAGCCTGGCCAGAATTCAACGCTTTCGTTGGAAGATGTTACCAAACGTATCCTTGTTGAACGAAAGCGCCGCCCCTTGAATATGGAGGAGAGTAGCATAAAGGGAGCAGTGAGGCAAGGACCATGCAGTTTCCAGCATAGGAAGAAACCCAGAATGCATGGTCCAAGCATCTTGGAACCGAAAAGGGCGGGAAGACGCCGGCGGAATATACCCGAAAAGTTGAAGAACAAGCGGATATGGTCAGAAAGAGTGCGGGGAAGATGGTGAACCGAAGCGTCAGGAAACAGAAGTCTCCAGGCTGCATTACAGGGGGCCCTATCGAGGCGGACAAAGTTAGAGACAACGCCATTGCGCTTCTGTCTGTAGGTGAAAGGGGACCCGTTGAACCCTAAGTCCAGGAGGGAGCACGCATCCAAGTTGTGTTGGAAACGATTAGCCCGCCGCTGGGAGTAAAATCCCCCCCGTTTCTCCGTGGAGGACGCATAGTCGTTAAAGTCCCCAAGGAGCACCCAAGGCCACGTGGTGAGAGTACTGATGCGCGAAATCTCTTGCCAAAAACATTCGCGGCCAGAAGGGTGGGGACTAGCATAGACCGCGGTCAGAAACCAGACATGGTGGTGAGAGTCCCGAACAAGACAGTGGATGAATTGCTTATGCGAAACCAAGATTTCCAGCTGGATGTTCGAAGAATTCCACAGGCACCAAATGTCCCCCGAAAAACCAGTAGCCTCCGCACGGACCACATTCGCAAAACCCAAAGATCTGGAGACCCTGTCAGCCCGCGGACCAGAGAGATGAGGTTCCACGAGGATAAGGATATCCACCTTATGGCGGATACGAAGATCTTTCACACAGGTAGCAAAGTCCGCCTGGGCCGCTCCCCGGCAGTTCCAAGATAAGAGATTAAGGCTATTAATCATAAAGAGACCAGATAAAGGGTGAAGAACGACATTAGCAGACAAGGCTGCTAGGAACCATATCGACATCCACCTCATCCACGGGGGCAAGAGTTGGAGCAGGACCGAGAACGTCCGGAGCCAAGGCCACAGGAGCAGCAGAGTCCGAGGGGCGAATGTCACCACTTCCCGGATCAGGGGGGGGCGAACTTGGTAAGACCTGATTATCAAGCATGGGGGACCCATCATAGAGGATAGCAGAGGAGTTTGGGGGGGGGGGGTGGAAGCTTGAAAGGTTTGGCGAAATTGAGAAGTCACCTGATGGACAAGGGAGGGGTCAACGGGCGAGGACGAAACTGGGATGGGGCCTAGGTCCTGAGTGGGGACGGGCGGAATCGGGGTGGGAACAAGGCCAGGAGGCTGGGGAGGGGAGGTAACATGGCTGTCAGGGACAGCGGCCCCAAAAGAATGGGTCTGGCCCGCCAGAGGAGTCACAGAGGTCATCGGAGGAGCAATGGGCTGACCAGGGCCCAGAGGGCTGGGGGTACGAGAATGCTTCTCTGAGCGTCTAGAAGATTTCCCTGATTGTTTAACACCACTACTACTGCCCACATCAAAATGAAATGCTACTGCAGGCGCCATCTCAGGTCCCAAGGCCATCCCAGTAGGCAGAGAAGCAACCTCACGCGGAGGCTTTGTGAGCACAGAGTAACGGTTAGGCGGTTGACGCTGACTAACCGAAGATGGGATAGGCGGCTTGGGCCTCGAAGAGCGAGAAGGCCGTTTCGCTACAACCATCCAGGAACCCACCCCCATACTGTCACTATGGCCAGTCTGGACGGTTGTCACGTCAGGTACGGGGCGCGTGTCCTCGTCCATCGGAACCTCCCCTGCAATCGTCGGCACCTGAGGCCTTGGTGCTGGGTTCTGTGGGCATTTGCCGGAAGTGTGGCCAAATTTGCCACAGGTGAAACAGATAGTATGAAGGCCCTCGTATTCGACAAAGTGCGTTTGCCCATCGATAACCAGTTGGCCCACAAGAGGTTTATCTAAATCAATCTCCACACAAACCCGAGCGAAGCGACCACGATTAGCCAGTGTAGTGTTCTTGTCAACCTTGACCGACCGCCCAATGCCGGTGGTGAGCGCAAGTAACAGATCTTCGTCATAGTACTGGACGGAGACATTCGGCAGCCTAGCCCAAACGAGAGTGGAATCAACCACAGCAGACATGGCCGAGAAGCCTGGGAACCACTGTCGAACCGTCAAGTAATGGTCAAAAATCATCCAGGGGCCATTATCCATAGCAAAATCAAAGTCAGCATGATGATCAAACTTAACCAGGAAATACTCATGACCAATATCCAGAACATCAAAACCACCAGCCGGTTTCCACAACTGTTCAATCTTAGAAAAAAAGAGGCGGTAGGAAATGGATCGACCCAGCAGCTTAACAACAACCGACTGCCGCCACGGTGCTTCAAGGGAGGCCAGATACGCAGGGTCTACGTGAAAAATCGGGAATTGGGTGTTCCCTCCCTTGTATTCCCTAGTAACAATCCCGACATCAATGAGATTCACGGGAGCTCTCTCTGTCGCGGCGTAAGCGGTAGCCTTAACTCGTTCCCTATTGAGAACCTTATCTTTCCAGGACATTGACTTCGAAGCAACAGGGCCAGGACGAAGAGGAGTGGGGGAGGAGACAAGGGGCTGGGCTGTCGTGCCAGGAGGTGGATCCGGTGGTTTGGTGCATTTGTGAGGGCGAGGAGCAGCGGGGGGGAAGGTTTGCGCTAGTTGCCATTTTTTTACGTGTTCTTTACGTGTTCTTTTTTTTTGGTTGTCAAAAGAAGAGTAATTTGGTGGTCCTTTTAAACACTTTCCTTTAAAAATACAAGAATGCATCCATTTTATCCACAGTGTCTCCCTGCCCTCTAATAGTCCCAACAACCTATTTCCCATTACCATTTTATTACTAATTTTTTTCGACATAACTCCCAATCCCCCCTCATTACGAGGCATACACATCTCCACCCATTTCAATTTTGCTTTGCCTCCACTACCATGATTACCCTAAAGGAACTTCTATCATACTTTTTTCTATAACTTTAATGAGTCCTTGGATAGGAAAATATGGGAGGTCCAATATATATGCATTGCATTTACTACTGCTTTGATTAGCTGTCAAAGGAGTAACTTATCTCCAAAAGAAAGAGTATTGTTTGTTCAAGCTCCTAATATTTTATGTATTTTTTTTGACAGGGGAGCATAATCCTTAAAATGCAATCATCTAGTTAAGAAAGGGTAGCACCAAATACATCATTGGAAGATTCTTCCTTTTCATACCTATTAAGTCAGCAATATTATCCGCTAGATGATTAGCACTAGCGAACGCTACCAAGTGGCTTTTGTTGTAGTTTACATCCAATCATAATAGGTATTTTTTTTTGAGGGAAAAAGAATCAAATTCATTACTCAAAGAAAGAACGAAGACAATCAGGAATAAAGTTGAAAGACATAAAAGGACCAAATGAAATCGAGTTCCTAGCTAAACGATGAGCAACACAATTACCAGACCTACGGATCCAACAGACGTGAACATCTGGTCTAGTATGGAGAAGGGCCTTGCACTCTTCGACAAGCAGGCCGAATTCAGATAAATCGTCCCATTCCGAGTCACTAAGAGCACGCGAGAGAGCTTGGGCGTCAGTGAAGAGAACACCACTTCCAGACTGATTGGTGACAATCCACTGCAAGGCTATCCGAACAGCAACAACTTCAGCAATGTTGGCTGCGAAAAGGCCTTCGTGACATGAAGTGATAGCATGTAAAAAGCCCCCCTGCTGAGAACATAATAGGTATTAAACTCTTTCAAAGTTTCAGCTACACCAATACTGATTTAGGATCCGCTTTATTGAAGAGTAAATTAAAGATGAACCGCAAAACACAAACTGATTAGAGAAATAATGCAATAAAAAGTAAGATAATGTTTTTACATACTTGATATGGTATAATTGTATCATCATCATGAAACAAATCAAGGTTTTAATTTTTATCACTTAAAATTATTTACTTAATTTTAAATTATATAAAATGTAAAATCATTGAGGACTTGAATGCTGATTGAGAAATAATTAAATGAACTAATCATAAACGTTAACAGTAGATTCCATGAATTACAAAAAGACTGAAAATACTTTAAACAAATCAAATCTCAATATGGTGAAGTTCAGCTTATGTCAGGTTGGTTTGCGACACTAATCGTCCATACTTCTATTAATTCGGCGTGTAGTTGAGCAGCACCTACATACGGAGCTTAGAGGGCATACGGCATACCATACATGCAAACCCTGTATCTCTCGGAATCAACTCTGACGTACAGCTTCTTTAACGATTTTGACAGGGCCTAGTAGCTACATAGGGTGTTAAATGGCCAAAAAAAAAATCAGAAAAGAGAGCAACAGAGCAGTGTGGCTGTGGTTGGGTTTCTTTCTTTTTCTACATGAACGAAAAGTAGTAAGCATTTAATAACATACAACAATGACACTGACAACTGAGAAAGAGGTAACTCTAGAGTGTGAGCTTAACAGTAAGGCATAATGTATATGCAAATAAACCACGCCAAAACAGCAGATTCATTGAAATACTAAAACCATTTCAAACCAATAATTGCAGGGCATGAGGATAGGAACAGTGATATTTGCAAGGGTTGTGTATAGTGGTATTATACCTATGGATCCTCTACTAGGTAGGCCTACCTCACTACTGTGTCGTGGGCACCAGAGTTCTCAGACCACCCGTCCCTGCCATGCCGCCCTATATTTCTACCATCTGTGACCCTAATCCCTCTCTTTCCTTGTGATGTATTGGCACATCTACGTCAATAGCTATCTACTCTATGCATCTCTTAACTCTTAGCTGGTTGCATGATACTTCTTTTGTTCACTGTTCCACAAGATTGATTCCTCTTCTGTCTCTACTTCTATTTCTGTAGCTGTGCAACCCTGCTTCTCAGTTCTCACCCACTTAGGGTTTCTATCATTTTGCTTATATATATATATGTATATGGTTTCTCACCGTCTGTATCTCCTGTGCCTTTCACGCAATATAAGCTTTTTCTTTTCGTTCTGGTTTGGAGAACAAATTTGCACCCACCTCATAGTTCAGTTCATAAATTTGTCTTTTTTTCGATTCTTTATGTGTTCTTAACTACGTTTCTGTCAACTGGAAATAAATATTTGCTGAAAATTGCTTCCCATATCCTTCTTTTTAACAACTAATCATTAAAGGTCATATGATTTCTTTCTCGTTCATATTCTTTTATGTAACTAAATCAATAGCGTTCTTCTTTGTTAGCACCTGGATTCTCTTGCCTCTTTCTCTCATCGTCCTAAAAGCTAGTGATTGCGGAGAGAGTGAATCGTCGTCCCAGATGGACAAGTTCACAAGGGAAAAAGTGAAGCTGCCAGCGTGATCTAGCTTTGGCTAGACTGAAACACATAGAAAGAGCTAACTTTAGCTAGGTCATGCTGTAGCAGCCTCACTTCTTCCTATTTGGGTACCCTAAAGATGGATCCTTTGCATCGAAAGATGAAATAAAAGTGACTCAACATATGGGCTACTCTCTGTAAGTATATTCCTTGCTCTATCCCTCAGTTACGGTAATGTCTGGCATGCGTTTACCAACTTTTCGCTTTTATACTGCTTTTGCTTTTTGCTTTTGCATTCTTACGTTTGTTATCTTGACGACAAAGGCAAAATAAGGTCAAGTTCTCCACGCCTCTGTACTCTTGTTCTAACTAAAGCAAGACCTATGTTGACTTCAAATGTAGATTCCTCGCCTAACTACAAGCTTTACAGCCTGAATTTCCTTAGATTTGTTATCCTCGATTTGCTATGTTTTAAAAGAAGTAAAAACTGTAAGATTTGTGCCTTTTAGCTAACGGAATCCATTCGCACAATGCATTGGAAGTACGAGAAATCTTTTTTTTTTTTTTGGGTAAGTTTGTTTTGGAGTTTCAGGTTACCCTTCAAGGTTAAAGCATATACGGATCTTAAAGCAACACATTGTTATGGAGTTTCAGGTTACCTTCAACGTTAAGCATATACCTCATCTTAAAGCAACACATTGTTATTTGACCCGTTATAATATATATAGCACGCAAAGATAGATAATTTGTAGTTGTCATTGCCCACCTTGTTCCTTCTCTTCAAAGGAAGAGATGAAAGAGGAAGAGCGATGATTTTTTCTTTTTGGAAACAACAAAATAAATGATGAATTTGTATGATGCTTGTCAGCCAAATTATGTACCCTGTTTGTTGTTTAATGTTTAAAACCAAACAAGGTTTACCTAATGAACTAGGGGAGATCTAGTATGATGTTCTGCAACTGCCTGGCTAAAGTTAAAAAGAAAGCAATTGAAGTCATGATCAGCTATATATGGTGAAACCTCAAATCAGACGGCCAATATTGATGTTATGTTCTGCAAATGCCTGGCTAAAGTAGCTTTTGTTGATTGTGGTTAACACACACAGCAAGCAAAGAATGCTTGAACTCTTCCTGTATTGACAGTAGAAAAAAGAAAAATCGAAGCCAAAGCAGTAGGCAGATGATTGTGCTATAATTTCATCTGTTTTTATTGTTTATCCGATATTTAATTTGACAATAATCTTTAGTCTGTGGAAATTACAGCTTCCATTAATGTGATGTGAATTCCTTTTAATTCTTAAGTATAAAACATGGAAGGAGCCGGTGAATACGGAAATGTCTGCTGTCTGCAACATGCCGGGTGGAATCTTATTGTTGGAAGATGGAGTAGTTTAGTGCAACCAAAACAATGAGATATTGTATTCAATTGATTAATTTAGCAACAATCACAACGAATAGTTAATAGTAGTTCATGATTCCAATTCTATTCAAGCCAAATGTTATCATGAAGTACTTATAGGTGTACAAGACACCTCATAATATATGAGATACGACGAAATTAATTTATTTAATTCAACTTAAATCTTAAAAATTATAAGTTGTTGAATGTAGAGACATGTATTTTTTCTTATACTGAATCACGTTTAATTAATTGTTTCACTAACATAATTGCTTTATTTTTCAACGTTTCTCTCTAAATTTGATTCTTCTTTGTGACTTTGAACTACGTGCATAGTTTTGTAAAACTTTCAAAGAAAGAACATCCTCTTTATTTTCAGATCTCTTTTATAAAATGAAATTTTGTATTTATGTGCTTACTTTGATTATGAAAGATTAAGATTTATTCCAATATTATGGCAAATTTGTTGTTCATGAAAATGGTAGTAGTTTTTTCAACCACATTGCATGAGTGATGCAAGAAGCAGTCGTAGAGTCATAATGAGTTGTTTCTTCAAATTCCAAATAAAGGCAGTATACTCATGAATTGGATTGTTTCTTCAGCTTGATTTACTTCAATACCAAGATAAAAGGACATAAGTTTTATATCCATCACTACAAATTCTTTAATCAATTGTCTTTTTGAATTCGTCAAACATTAAATCATTAATATATAGGCATCCTAGAAAATTTCCATTTTCACCATCTTCGATATAAAGAGTGTTCTAGTGGACATTTGATGATCTATACTTTGAAAATATTTGTTAATACAGTTGTACCAAGTTTCTGTAGCTTGATTTTAGCCATATAATGTCTTCAACTTTATCACTTTAGTTGTAAGATACACACCTCCTCCTCAAGCTATCAATTCAAAAAGATAGACTTGATATCCATTTGATAAATCTTCCACTTCTTTGATGCAACTATGGAGATGATTAAATGAATTTTCTGTAATCAAGCTACGAGAGTAAACACTTTATCATAATCAATTCCCTATTATTGGCTATAGCTTTTAACAACAAGCTTTGCCTTTTAGCTTTCTACTTTTCCTTATTTCCATTTTCACACTAATTGCCTTGTCATTCTTTTGAATTATTTGGATTTCTTCATCCATTGCAAGTCTCCATTTCTTTTCTTGTATTGCTTCTTTAAAGTGTAGTGGTTCAGAATTGACAAACAGACAAAATAGTATTGTATTTTCTATCATCTCTTTAGACTCTCATAAAGATATTTAGAAGATTGATTTCTTGGTGAGTGGAGTGTAACACCAATATCTTTATGGTTTGAACTTTCTAGCATAGGAAATGAAATATTTTCTTTATTTTGAGAGACATCTCACTTCCACGAGTTTTTTTGGTCAAAATCAACATCTTTATTATTCACAATATTTTCATTGGTAGGATTAAATATCTTATAGTAGTTAGAATTTGAGTTATATCCAATGAAGGCATATTTTTCACTTCTTTCATCTAACTTTGTTCTCATCTCTTTAAGAACATGAATATATGCAATACTTCCAAAGACTCGCAAATACGAAACATTAGACTTCTTACTACTCTAAGCTTCTTGAGGTGTTATCCTACGAACACTTTTGGTAGGGGATATGTTAGACAAATATATAGTGCAAACGACAGCTTCTGCTCAAATCTCCTTAGGTATATATTTGCTTTTTAGCATGCTTTTTGTCATGTTGAGAATAAATCTACTTTTACATTCAACAACTCTATTTTGTTGTTGAGAGTATAGGGCTGTGAGAAAATGATGAATGGCAATAACTTCATAAAATTTCGTAAACTTCATGGAAATGAACTCCTCTTTTATTCGTTTTCAAAGCTTTGATGGCAAATCCAATCTCGTTTTCAACTTGGGATTTGAATCTTTGGAAGACACTAAAAGCGTTATCCTTCCCTTTCAAAAAATAAACCAAAGTTTTGTGAAAAAATCATCAACAAAGATTAAGAAATATTTAGCTTTACCATAAGAGGATCGCTTAATTGGGGCATAGATATCAACATGAACTAGTTGAAGTAGCCTGATGGCTCTTGAAGTGGACTCCTTTTAAAAAGCGCTTTCTCACTTGCTTCTTTTAAAGAGATATCTTTCACATAATTGATCGAGTTGGGTGATGAGAGGCAATCTATCTACCATGTACTCTTTTGAAAATAAATTTAATCTTTCAAAATTTAGATGACCAAATCTCATGTGCCAAAGTTAGGAGAAATCTTTGACACATGTCTTTAAGTACCTTGGATGATTAACTTTAATATTGAGCAAGAATATTCTAGTCTTTAACATAAGATCCCTTGTTATCAAATTATGTGATTTAGCTTTCAAAGTGAAATAAGTGTATTTTAAGTGGATATCATACCCATCCTCTAGCAATTGTCCCAAGCTTAAAATGTTTCTTTTTAGAGGGAGAGCATAGTAAACATATGAAATAAGTCTATGGCTGCCATTTTTTGTAAGGATAAGAACATCACTTTTGCCTTTGATGGAAACTTTTGATTCATCAGCAAAAACAATTTCTCCGTTTGCTTTTTATTAAGATTTATGAATAGCTCCTTGTTTCTACTCATACGGTTGCTTGCACCTGTTTCGAGATAATACCTGAATTCATTTTCGTCGCCTTTATTAACTTACAACAAGAATTGATCTACTTCTTCTTGTTTTGTTTTTGCAAGATGAGCCTCTTCTTGATTACTAGTAGAGCTCCAACATTCATAGGAATAATGACCATATTTATGACAATTATGACATTGAATGTTAGATTTGTCATACCTTCGTCTACCTCCTCTCTTATAGCCATAACTTGCATCATCTCTTGATTTTTATGATTGTTAGCTTTATTCTTCACTATTAAATTGATATATGTTTCTTCCTCTTTCTCTTTCATGACTACGATTATGACCACTATGATATCTATCTTTTTCATAGCCTTGACAACATCTTCCTCTTTCTTATGAGCTAGAGGACTTTTGCTCTTTGTCTTTCAAAGAAACCTTGGCTTGAAGTGCGTGAATTAGTGACACCTTATTTTTCAATCTTTCTTCATAAGTTTGTAAAGATCCTTGAAATTCATCAACAGTCATGTCTTCCAAGTATTGAGATTGTGCAATAGCTACAACAACAAGATCAAATTTGAATCAAGAGTATGAATAATTTTCTCTACTACTTGAGCATCTTCTAATTTTTCACAATATCTCTTTATTTAATTGATAATTGTCAAGACTCTTGTATAATAATCATGAATGGATTCAAGGATTCAAATTCACCTCTTAAAGTTTGAAGACACAACATTTTCACCTAGTCAACTCTTTTGTGAACATTTTGAAGAATCTCTCAAGCTTGTTTTGCCTTTATTGCGCTCAACATTTTCTCCAACATTTCATGGATAATGCTAAGAGCATGTTGATCTTTCCTTTGCAATATGTTCCTTTGGGCTTGATTTAATGCTCCTTCATTTGCCGATTCTTCATATCCAATTGCTCTACCATCTCCTATGCATCTTAACAGTCAATAGTTGCCTTCATATGAATACACTAATATTATCATAATTCTCTTTTGTGAGTTTGGGAATTGCACAATGGAGTTAGACATTTTTCAAACAAGATTCCGCTTTATAGGAAAATAAAGAAATAAGTAGAGAATAAAGAACACTCAAAGTCTCTTTGTAAATTCACTTTATTTTGATTTCTTAGCTTCTTTACTTAGTTTCAATTGCTCTAGTATGTGAAATATTTATAGGTATACAACACACCTCATAATATGTGAGATACAATAAATTTATTTAATTCAACTTAACTCCTAAAATTATAAGTTCTTAAATGTAAAGATACATGCATAAAAAAAAATAAACTAAGTAAAAATATCAAAATTAATTAATTGCTTCATTTTCCAACACTCTGGAACTCTTCTTCAGACTGTTGTGCTTATCCACCTTTTTCCTTTGTGATGTGTCTGCATGCATCTATTGGTTACATGTCACTCATCTACCAAACCAAAGGAATCAAACAATGGAGTAAATAGGGGTAAAGTTCTTGTTCTATTCGAAAGGTGACAATTGGCAGTCGTTATTTAAGATTTAGATAAAAGCGCACAAAATCATTCAAAATCGTTCACAAAATTTAAATTGAATTCCAATACATTAATTCATTAGTTACATAACTCGGCCGCAGTTCTATGGTTGCAGATTTCCACTAAAAAGCTTTATTACACCTCTTAAATTATATATATAAGTGCCAGCAGGTGAGCCTAAGATGCGAGAGAATCAAGTTTCTGACAAATGGCATATGTACCTCATTGCTACTTTCATAATACAGATAAACCAAACACTCCACGCCACAACAAGAAACAAAGACACCTAAAAAGGGAATGTAAGTAAGGTAGAGAGCAAAGAACCAAACATGGCATGGACAAAGAGAGCCACGTGAGCATCGACTGGTAACTAGGTTATGGGATTTCCTTATTCCATTTGCATCCATCAAAATGGGCCCCAAGCTATGCTGTAGTAGCACTCATTTTAAGGTTCATACAAACAACACCAAGAGAAAGGCAGAGTTAAAGTTGATAAAAAAGAAAAGTGTAAGGTTAACATCTAGAAGAACTCGCTATTTTTGTCTGCATGGTGGTGGCGTGGTCGTGATAATATTCATCTTTTGTCTTTGCTTTGGACCACAGCATGCAACCGCCCGTCTGCTGTTTCAATTTGTTCTTATAGTGTATTGTTTTCTAGAAAAGGCTTTTTACCTGTCTCTTATTACAATAATTATGTGACAAATCCTTATCACAAATTTATCCTTAGCCGCTATAAATATGTATGCTCTTCTTTCTCTCTTGTCCACCACTGAAACCAATTCAGTTTTGCGTCTCTCTGGATTATAAGTCCTGAGTGGATCGTGCACCAGTAGCAGTTGAAGCTGCCAGCATGATCTAAACTTTCCTCCTTTAAGGGAAAAGATCAGATCATGTGGTAGTTTCACCTGTTGATGGCTTCACGAAAGAACCCTAGCTACTTCTCATTATTTCAGCTCTAATGCTTTTTGACGATGGTCTTCAGTCTTCACAAATAAAAGGGTCGTGCTTCTTTCTTAATTTTCCTTTTGAATCCCCAATGTATAATGTGAAATTTTATTTCTGTTTATTACGTTGTAGTGCTTGACTAAGCTGGTGAATGAACCGGACCAAGTGAGTTATTTCTATTTATTACTTTGGATAAACCTTTCCTTGTGGACTAATACATGCTGATGATCTCGATTCTCAATCCCTGTTTTGGTAATCAAGCCTTTTGATAACCCTTTATCTTAATCGCTAATTGGCCACATTAATTACTGCCCAGTGTTGATCATCATGTACTGGTATACGTAATTGCTTTCTAAAGACGGTAGACCTGCTTAATATAATAATGATTTTAACTTTTCTTGTTTGTTCTTTCCATTCGTTTGCTTCCCCCAAAGCTTTGCTACGTAGTATCCGTATTTCCATGGGCAATATAAATCGAAGTTATAATTGAGCTCGATGCACATCGGCTGGGAATCGTTTTACATATGAAAAGGTGAGGAATCTAAGCAGGTCGGAAGGTTTTTTCAGAGGCAAAATTTATCGTGCCTTAACCTTGTTGGTTCTTTCGAGATTCCCCTTCTCCTCCATACAAATTCTACTTTTTGTTGGCTCCAAATTTAATCTTAATTTAAAGTGGTAGTCTTTGCATAAGCTAACTGAAGGAGGGAAAGCTGCAATTAAATAGCCAAAAGAAGTGGAAAAGGAAAAGTGATGAAGAGAGTTTTCAATCTATCTAACCTCTACCTGTCTTTGCATAACGTATTTTCAAGGATTAGGATATCTTTATTTATTTATAGGAATTCTCAAAGTGCTTAAGAACATAACAAAGAATATGACCTGCTTCCTGGAAGTTGAATAATGCTGCCTACAAAATTAATATGCACACATGCATGACTTGTCTTCCTAGAAATAGTGGTTTACAGATCAAGGTTGCTAAATCTGTGACTTGTCTTTTGTTGGATTCTTTGTGTTCCTTCCCTTTGTTTGATTCCATTCTTTCTTCCACTTTTTTCGGAAGTGAAACAAGTCTCATCAGGACGTGATGTATATCAAAAACTCTTTCCACTAGTTGTCTGCACCAAATGTGCTTTAAAGTTTAAGCACATAAGCCAGTTAACCTCAACGATAATAACTACATTTAATATAATATTTGTGACCATTATGAAATTGGCCCCACCATTCATTTTCGAAGAAGACGAAGCTTGATCCCCTCGATCGTGGACAACAGTTGCTAACGCTTGGTTGGACTGGACTGATATATCCATATCTTTGATTATTTTTTATTTTTAATATCAAAATTTTAAAAAAGAAATTGATATGTTCGATGTGGAGCAATTGCAGATCACGAATTACCATCTCAAAAGACCTAGTTAATTGACATGTATGCCAATCGGTACAAACACTACCGTACTACTACAAAAATTATTACAAGTATAGAAATTACTGCTAATAAAATTGGGGCCATTAGAAGATAGTGACTATGATAAAATAATATTTTAAATAAAAGTATCCTAATATTTATTTTGTAATGTTATAAATCGTGACTTATCAAAATGTATATATGCATTTTCTATATAACACTATTAGAAACATAATTTAATTTTATTGAATTATTATATAAATAAAATATTGTGAGGTTATAATTGAAAAAAAGGAAATCTTAATTTTATAGAGTTGTATATATACATATTTATTGTGTTATAATTACCCTAAAAATTTTAGATGGTCATATGTAAAGCCTATAGATTTGAGCATGTAATCAAGCACTAGCTTTTGTGCAATAAAACAGTTAAAACTATACTGAAAACAAAACATAGATAAAGTTTAAGGTCTTATAAGTCTTTACACCAAGTTATAACCGTACTTTCAAAAATCTCAACTTCTTGTTGCCGTTATTAACACGTAAGTTGGATTGAATATGGATGGTTTTCTTGTGATTGTCCTAAGGTATATGAGGTTGGGTGACATCTAAAACGGGCCACCATAGGATTTCTCAGCCCATAAATAACCCGCTTTATAATAAAAGAAACTGAGAAGCATTGGACGATTACTGGACCCAATGAAAATGACAGGTCTGTATGCCCAATTTTGTGACTCCATGAAGTGGTGAAACAAAGTTGTGACATGGTCAGTGAAAGTAAATTCCAGACGTATTTTCTCGTTTATTTAAGAATGTGAAAAAAGCTCAGTTTAGTCTAATTTTGGCCCGAATTGATCAAGTTACTTGTTGATCATGATCGGTTTGGGTTGATTGGGCCACAGGCTAAGGTCGGCCAAGCCAAGAGCAGCTCGGGTCTAGCTCGATACTTTGACATCTCTACATCTATCGACTAGGGGTCAAGCGAAAGAATCGATTTTAATGAAATTTGTTTAAATTTATTGAAACAAAATTAAAATTTCCCATAAAGTTCACTTTAATAATAACTCTTTTGCCTAGCTCAATGTCCAACACCAATGTTCCAGGTCATCTTGAAGCAAGGTTTTGAAACCCGGACCGGACGTCGAACCGAAGGCTTTACTGGTCACCGGTGTGACGTCATAATTACGTAATAATTATATTTAATTATATATAATATTAGTAATATTAAAAAAAGAAAAATATGCCAAATAATATAAATAAATATAAATAAAATTTTCAACCATCAATTATATAATTGTTCTCAAATAATAACTAAAATATCATGACTAGATGTCAAAATAATTACATCAACCAACGCAAAATAAAAAAATCCACCAAAAAGTGTCTAAATATTTAATATCATAACCAAATCCGAGTCTAACACATCCATTAAAACAAGACAATAAAATCAACAATTATCCCAAATAATAACCACATGATCGAGTCCAAATGAAATTAACATCAAACAAATCAAACAATCCACCATCAAGGATGTTATTTTCTTCTAAAAGCAGAAGTTAATTAAGCATAAAGAGCATATAAGGTTTTGCCTTCAAAGCGCCAACGTATAGATCTTTTCATGTTCTTTGTTTTATTTACTGTACTTATAACTAAATTCCTAATTTCTACACAAAGTTTGAACTTTATACAAGATAAAGAAAAAAAAGACTTGTTATTGATACATAAGACTCCAAATGATATATATACGTGTTCAAATTTTGCTGGTGTTACTCTCTCATTCTGCAATCAAAACCATACCTTTCTACATCAAAACCAACACCGAAAATGAACAGTGCTTACCTTTGAGAAAAGTAGAGAACCAAGATTAAAGGGATGAGAAAAAAGTCAACAAAATAGAGCCTAAAAATTTCAGCCCATCCTAGTTTTTTAAATCTTCAATCTGAACATAATCAGACATACCAAATTCACAATTATAGAGATCAAACATAAGAAGTTTCCATTAACAAATAGCATCAACGTAGTTCAGAGTTAGAAACTTAGAATGCATCGACTATGAACTACATTTTTACAGAATAGAACCAAATCCAATTTGGAGAACTTCACAATCAGCAACTAAAATGAAACCAGGGGAAAAAAAGACTGGAAATGAGATTAAAAAAAGATATAGAAAGGATTGTTTAACTTACCGGGAACAGTTGACGAAACAAACAAGCGAGAAAGGTGAAGTTGAAGAAATGTAACCGAAAGTGAATATTGCAAAGTGAACTTGCTAGAGGACAAGCTGACTCTTCTAGTGGTTCCGACAATCTTCACCAGTACTCTATGTTATCATTTAAAAGATGGAGAGTATTGATAGTACCATTACAAGTTTCTTCAATCCAACCCCAGCGCAGAGTCAGATATTGCCGGTCGTATCGGAATCCACCACACTGCACTATCCAAGTAAATCTTAACTTAAAGAAATGCACATCTGTGGCTGTCGTCGCCCTCAGTGATGACTGATGAGCCTATTTGGTTCTTAGAGATGCTTGATTCTTCGAAATGTCGAAACCCTTAATCAAAGGATTAGGTATAGCTGTAAAGGAATGACCGAATGAGGGTTTTTTTTTAAAAATTATGTCATTGAACCAATGGTCGAACCGGTTCGATCGGGATCGGTCGGACCGGTCAATTGACCGGTTCTCACTGGTTCAATTGAAGACTGATTTTTAGGGGTTGACCGGACCGGATAGTCGACCGGTCACCGATCGAACCGACCGGTCCGGTCCGGGTTTTAAAACAGAGTCTTGAAGAGTTCTGAATTGTGCATTTTGGTGTATAATGCATTTAGCCGAGGGAAGTAAGTACCATGTATGACACTCCTTAGTAGTATCTGATAGAATTTTACCATAATTTGGTGGACTACTATAATAAACATAATTTTGTACAAATCTAGATTAATTAGATGTTAATGGTACTTCTCTCATACGTATCATTAGGCCTGTGTTTATGGGCTTGCTATGATGGGTAGGCTTGGCCTATATATTGTAATGCATAGGAGGCCATACTGCTAGCCAACCTTAAATACAGATTGAGAACTGTACGGGTTTCTAATCAGGGTTTGGAATAGGAGTAGTCAATCCTTTGCGTCTCTGTCACTTCGCTTCACAAAAAACAATAATGGACTCAATGTTTCCTCAATTTTCAGGTATTTGTCAATTCAATTTTTGAATCCAATATGCTGCAATTATAGGGTTAATTAATTGTGTTAATTAATTATAAGATTAATCTGTAATTTCATGTTGATTTTCCTTCAATTGGTATCAGAGCCAATTAACTCTAATTGTGACTGCTAATTTTGGGTAATTTTCGATATGTTAATTTCATGGAATTTGGGGATTTTCGTATTTTGTTAATTGTTTTTTGTGAATTCAGTTTTGTTGTTGTTAATTTGTTTCGGTTTGGTGTCAAATAGTGTGTTGCATTTGCTGTTTGTTCTTTAAAACCTCAGAACACGAAAACAAACCATGAAAACCATTTTTTTCTTCAAAAAAACCGTATCTTTCGAAATTTGCCGAACCTATTCAGTAGCTTTTTTCATGAAATTGATTTACGGGTTTGATAAATCGTTAACTTATAAATCTAATGACACCAATTTCATTGAAAACAAATTAAAATTGAAGGAGTTATGGTTGGTTTTCTAAACCGGGTCGTGAATAGGGTCGAACAACTTGGATTGCTGGTTTTCGGGCGGAGAAGATGAGCCTGACCAGCCAGCATCTTCCCCACGCGCAATGGTGGCGCGTGCCGCCGTCTTCGTTAGCCGTTTTTCCCCAAATTTTGTGTGTTTGCTCCATTTGCCTAGTTCTAATTTATGGTCTTTTTTCTGGAATTTTTTAAATAATAGAAATTTTATTTTTATTTTCCCAAATTTTAGAATTCATAAATATATAATGTACTCTCCGAATTTTCTGTTGAAAATTTTTATACTTGTTTGTAGTATTATTTGGTTTTGTGGGGTCTTGTGTACTCTGAATATTATTGTTGGGTCCCAGACCCATCCACAATCAGTATTGTCCTCTTTGGTCAGGGGAATCCCTCTCCAGGATTCGAACACAA
>JAOQMQ010000004.1:10717067-10731680 GCA_027563845.1 Erythroxylum subrotundum
CATCATGGTAGAATCATACCTTATATATGGGACGAGAGTTAGGGTTAGGGTTCTACGTAGACTCCTGTTCTTGCATGAAAACTATTCTTAGGCTGAGGGACCGTGTAGAGCGTGGATTATGGTTGAGTCAGCTGAATGAACCGATCAGCCCACGGGTCGTCATGACCGAGCCCAGGCCCAATTGCGGCCGACCCAACCAGAATCCATTCCCTTGGAATTGAAAACCCCAAAGCAAACACTACTTTTTGCAATGATTCCATTCCTTCATTCCCAAATCCTCAAACCAAACGCCCCCTAATATTTCTCGGAAGTCTCTTAGTAAACACGACTTAAAACACAAATGTGACCTAATGTGTATTCCTTCTAGTATTCAGAGGCGAAGGCGCGGGTTAAAGACACATACGTATTAGTTTGATAGAGGTGTTTCTAAAGGAATACATGATCTGCGATACAACTATATGTCACATATCGTTTCTTGTGCATGAAGAAGGCATTAAGATCTATAGTTAGGAAACAATCATGTGTCAGGTCATGTTTTAGTGTGAAAAAAGAAGGAGGATTTATTGTTTGAAGACACAAGCATGCTAGAGACTCTCATGTTCTAAAGAAAGATAATGAAATATGCAATTTAGGACATGATAATCAGCCTTGTCTAAATTAACCCATTTTTAGTTAATTTTAAACTTTGAAAAAATTCTAAGGTCCACTATAATTCATAGTTTAAAATAAGTTAAGCTTGATAAAGGGACTATTTAAATAAAATCTTATCAATTGGAGTTCACATATAAATACATTGTTGAAAACTTAATTTAATATAGTCGTCGTCATAACTATTCAATAATAATTATTCAGTTGAAAACATAAGCACATCTAATTAACTAAAAATCATTAAAAGCTTCTTATATTCTTATCTTCTTTTTTTATATTCTCTATTCTTGTTATTTGTTAACATTAAGATACAATTTCCAAACCTCAAATTTCCTTATTGTAATCCAGCTTAACAGTCCGAATATTTTGGATAGGTGAAGCCACAATTGTAGTTTGAAAGGGAGATAAAACTTTCTTGTTACAAACATAGTAATTGGGAATACAGATTCAGATTATGACATTTTGTTTTCTGCCTTCTTAATCTGCTTTGCCTTTGGAAGCATCAATCTGACGGCACCTTATATCCTCCAAGCATGTCAGAGGCGAGAATTACACTGATCAAAGTTGTCTGCTTAGGATCCTACGTTGACGAATAAAAAGACATCTGCTACACAAATCATCTTTATAATTATGTTCAAATAATTATGGTATTATTACTTTAGTCTCACAAACATTTTGCTTTCCAACAAATTAGCATCGTCCAGACACCTGACAGCGTGGTTTCAAAAACCACTTCGCTTCCTATATATACATGTGAGCAGCAGATCTCTTGCATTACCTGTCCACAGTCTTCATTTGTAGTTCGAGTGGGTCGAGCTAAACAACCTGTCCAAAGATGTCTCTTCCATCGAACCTAGCACTCGATGAGGCAACTCCGGATTGGCTAAACAAAGGTGACAATGCGTGGCAGCTCACAGCAGCCACTCTAGTGGGGCTACAGAGCGTGCCAGGGCTTGTGATACTGTACGGTAGCATTGTGAAGAAGAAATGGGCGGTGAACTCGGCGTTCATGGCCTTATACGCCTTTGCAGCAGTGCTAGTGTGCTGGGTTGGGTGGGGTTATCAAATGTCGTTTGGGAACGCATTGGTGCCATTCCTGGGCAAACCTAATGTAGCCTTGGACGAGAGGTTTCTTCTTTCAAGAGCCTTTTTAGGGTATTTCCCCAATGCGACCATGATTTACTTTCAGGGGATGTTCGCTGCCATTGCGTTGATTCTGGTCGCTGGAGGGTTGCTTGGGAGAATGAATTTTCATGCATGGATGTTGTTTGTGCCACTTTGGCTTACCTTCTCCTACACAATCGTTGCTTTCAGTATTTGGTGTCCACAAGGATGGTTGTCTAAGCAAGGGATTATAGATTACTCTGGTGGCTATGTCATTCACCTCTCTGCTGGTGTCGCTGGTTTCACCGCGGCTTATTGGGTGACTAAAACTAACAAACTAATAATCCTAATACTTAACCAACTATTATTATGGTTGTTTATTCAATAGCTGAAGGCTGTAGCTAATGGCGATATGATTGGCACAGGTGGGACCAAGGGCAAGTAAGGACAGAGAACGGTTCCCACCAAACAACATACTTCTGATGTTGGCAGGTGCGGGTCTACTATGGATGGGGTGGACCGGATTCAACGGTGGAGATCCATACTCAGTCAGTATTGATGCATCTCTTGCGGTTCTTAATACCCATGTTTGCACTGCTACAAGCTTGCTTGTGTGGCTTCTCCTTGACATCATTTTCTACGGAAAGCCTTCCGTCATTGGAGCTACACAAGGCATGATCACTGGTCTTGTTTGTATTACCCCGGCTGCAGGTAAGTAACCGACCATCTTGTCTCAGTTATTTGATATTCTTCAATTTCATTTCATATTAAGCGTGAAACACAGGAGTTGTCCAAGGATGGGCAGCAATTTTGATGGGAATAGTATCTGGTAGCATCCCATGGTACACAATGATGATCCTCCACAAGAAAATATGGCTGCTTAAGCAGGTCGATGACACCATGGCAGTTTTCCATACTCATGCTGTTGCAGGAACTTTGGGAGGCCTTCTCACCGGCTTCTTCGCAGAGCCTAAGCTTAGCCGACTCTTCTACTTAGTACCTGAATGGCAGCACTACATTGGACTCGCCTATGGCCTAGAAATGGGCAGAGCTGCCGATGGGTTCAAGCAAATGGGCATCCAGTTGCTAGGATTCGTCTTTGTAGTCGCAGTTAACATTATCTCCACATCAATCATATGCAACTTGATCAAGCTTGTAGTCCCACTGAGACTGCCCGACGATGAACTCCAAACTGGGGACGATGCCATTCATGGTGAAGAAGCCTATGCTTTGTGGGGAGATGGGGAAAAGTTCGAGTCCAAGCTCAACTCTTTCTACGGCGCTGAAGAGTTTCCTCAGCCTGCAAGAAAAGATGCTAGTGCAGGTCACGTTGAGATGATTTAATTTGATTATTGACATGAGAGTTTAATTTACAGGTAAAGATGATGCCGGGCTTGAATATCTATGCCTGTCCGTGAATTGTTTTTATGCTATTTGCATTGCTGGACTCTGGAATAACTTGATTTTTACCGGTCATGTCCAATCACTGATTGGCTGATTGAAGCATATGTAGTCGAATTTAATTTCTAAGATACACAATTACCTGCTGATCTTCTTGTGCCAGTACCAAATCACATCCAGCTCTGACGAATTGCTTGGCACCACACTTACGCACTACATTCCAATCCATTCAATATACCAAGCCACATGCCACATTGTAATATGCTACGGAAGTTGACATTTAGCCAAAACTGCACTAAAGGAATTGATCACCCTTAAATAACCAATTCCTCCCATCCTTTATCAAGTCACAAGGTCATGAAGAGTCCTTTATGATTAGAACCATGAACTTGTTTCAAGCAGTATGTTGGGGATTCCATCTCCATCTTATCCAGTTAGGGCTTCTCTTTAGGTAAAATGGCTTATGAGAATGGTCAAGGGGTAGTCCTAGGAGTTCCAAATTCCAAGTTCCAGGCCTGCCGTACTTGAGAGGCTCAGGATACTGGCTGCTGTGTGAAATAGAATCTTTGCTGTTTTTGTTCAGAAAACAAAATTAATACGAGGCTATATCAGAACCCAGAAATGACTTGGTGACATGGGGAAAGAGTGTATAAGGTGAACAGAAAAAAGACAGCAGTGGAATATCCAGCTGCCCAGTGGGGAGGATAGAAAAGGCATCTTTGCCATTGGTGGTGGCTAGTGCCAGACAATTCAATAAAATCAATTAAAATCATTAATTTGTATGATACAAATTATCAAATTTCGTTTGTGATGTTTAGTAAGAAGGTATTTCGGACTGATAAATCTAAGTTAGGGTGAAGATACAGATAAAGATTAGAACTTGCCTAAAGTCCCATGTCCTTGAATCTTGTCCAGCTCTTAAATGCCGAAATCTTTGAAATTTCAAAGACCGACATGCATAAACATCGTTATTAATAATGAAAAGTAAACAAGAACAATGCCAAGACATTACTATCTATTATTAGTTCCTAATGGACCCAAGGAGGCTAAGGTGGTGGGTGATGGAGGTTCCAATCAGAAAACGTCATCCAATTGCATAACTTATCGACAACCCACATTTTTTATGAATAATCAAAAGGCATGTTAAGTAGAGTGGTGGCGTTGTGTAGAAAACAAACCCGCATTTGGACGACAAATTCCAAAAGTTACTGGGAGAGAAACTATTCCTATGAAAAGCTAATTTCTTTCACTCGTTCACAGGGAACAGTAGAACCGACGCCTTTTCTCTATTTATATTCCTTTTGGTGAACAAAAAGGGGACGAGCTTTTCAAAAGAGGGAAGCCAACCTGTAGGAGAAGGATAACAAATAGCATTTTCCTTGTTGAAGAGCAAGTTCAGAGCCTTCTAACCAACTTCTTTGTTAACAACCTCATAGATCTTCATAGCTTTTCCATTGTTGAAGAAGGGAAGGGCCGGGGTCGGTGTCGTTTTTGGGAATGACTGCAAAGAGGGAGCTTTAGTTGTTGTAGTTGTGGGCGGAATGGAATCCGAAACGTCGTCTTCGGTGGACGAGCACAGCGTTGTTGGTGGGAACGGTGCTTGTGGAGGGGCTGACAAGAGAGGGAGGCATCGGATTCTTGCTGAGTTGAAGCGCGTGGAGCAAGAAATCGAGTTCTTGGAGGTGCGTTTACTCTTCAACACTTGTTTTTTTTTCTACTTTTTAGTTTGTTCTCTTCTCTGGTATGTGGGTTGGTTAAAGCTGGATCCCCAGGCAATTCTTGTGCATTTTATTTTTCAAGTTTCCAAGCAAGAACTTAGTTTTTAACACGAGCTGAATCACTCTAGGTGATGAGTAAAAGAGAGAGGAAAGTGGGAGTGGGACACTTTTGGATTCTAATCAGTATGTTTCCTCATTCATTATAGATGATTGATCTAAGATTGTGTGACTTGGTTTCTTAGGGAAGAGAGAAGTAACGGATCAGTTGTGCACCTGGCCTAGCTAGTTGGTTGTGAGAAGACCACGAATTTGGTTTCTTTTCGGTAAAAATAAAAACTGAAGAATGCAAGTATTGTCTTGCTTCTAATCTTTGCATCTTTTCACATGATTCAGATATCAATTTCGTTCGTGTCGAATTACCCCATCTTCTAGTATTAAAAAGAACTGTGACAGTGAGATGTTTGTCACATTGGTCGAACGTACCTAGTATGTTCAAGTAATTTTGCGCAGATGACCTCGATGCTGCAGTTGCTTTCTTGAGGATTAAATGACTTGTTCACCCTTTCCACTTTGATGAATTCCTTGTATGTCTCATATTCTGCCTCACAGTGCAGATGTCGGTTGCATGATATTGCTTGAAGCGATTCTTTTGCATATTCTAGGGGCAGGCTTCTTTTGTAGTATTAAATACTCTGAATTCATGTCATTTAAGTGGTGGTGGCAAATGGTTCATGGGGTATTAGAGGAGGAGGAATACTTAGATGCTTGGTTCGTTTTCGTAAGGAGGTAAGCATCCTAGTAATCATTTTGAGTGTGATTTATTCGGAATAATAGGTGATTAGTGTGTATATTTTTGTAAGATCACTGCTCCTAACCAGCATCTTAATCTCGTATTTCCTTTTTAAGGTTTCACAGCCATCATTGTAGTGTTCATTCAATTCTTGGTCATTTAAATGCTGATAGATGTCCCGGATTTAAGTCATTCTTTTGTTTTCTAAATTTCATTCAGGAAGAGTTGGAGGAGCTCGAGAAAACAGATAACTTATCAACCTTGTGTGAAAAGTAAGTGTGAATGAACTGATATTGTGGCAAGAACTTAATGGAGACTAAAAGGTCATTTATTGGTGATCTTCAGGCTATTACATGATGTTGGTACAAAACCTGATCCACTACTATCCACGTAAGTTGTACAACAAGCACACATACTTCTTGTTCTTGTTTCCATATAATTTTTATCTATGATAATCAGTAGCTAGCTCGATATCTGCCTCACACAGAACAAATGGCCCAGTAAACCCATTATGGGATCGATGGTTTGAAGGACCCCAGGAAGCTCGAGGTTGCCAATGTTTTATACTCTGATTTGAAGCAAAATCTAACATTCGTTTCATTGGTAGAACTGACGAATGTTACCACGCATTCGTATCTTAGTAAAAGATCAGTGACATTAAAATTTCCTGCTTTGGATACCCTTTTAAGTCTACCGTTTGCTCAAGTGAAACAAGGCTGAGAAATCCGCAGCAAACGAAAAGAAGTTAGTCAACTTCTTAAATCATTTGTTCTCAGATTTGTTAATTGTTGGTAATGGAGCATTTATAAGGATGTGCCCTGCCCCTGCCGCTCTGCTTTTTCATTTTGTTGATGACACCCACCCAGCATGCTTCACAGAATGAAAAGAAAAGCTCTTCATGTAATAGAATGAACTGTTTCATGAAAAGTAACCTAGTTCTCCGCAGTTCCATGTGGATGTGGTCAATATTTATAGAAATTCAGTTCCTACGCTTTTTGGCCAGAACAAGACGTCCAATAAATTACTGGGAAGAAGAAAACACTTAACAAAGCTGAGACAAGCCAACAGCAACAACCAGCGATTGACAAACTGTTACAAACATTTTGTATCCTTGGACAATGATGCGTGGAATATATTTTATGTGAAAACTGATTATAATTCGCCCCAAATCAAAGTTATCGCTGGGATGCAGAATTTGCTTGGATGTACTTACTAACCTTAAACTCATCTAGTCCATGAGACAAAGTATCCAACTTTAGAACTTGCAACTAACTTGCACTCAAACAGCTAAAAGATAATTACATTCCAACTTGTACATGAGGTTAAACGATCCTACCCCGCCCAACAAAACAACACTATTCTTTTAACTGATTTACATGACTATACAGAAAGAAGAGTAAAACCATGTTAAAATGTGAAGCACAGTGGTCCTATAAAGTAGACTACAGAACTTGGGAAGACAAAAGATGCCTCAGCTGATTTAGATGCTCCTCATCTGAAATGTGTAGGGATAAGCGAAGATTTGTCAAAAGTGACTCTTGCTCCCAAGTTAAAGGACCTGATGCATAGAGAGCCCGGATAGTTGATCTATAAGCATGAAATTCTAGTTCATGGATGTGGGCTGCTAGATTTTGTTCAGAAAAAGGAGTTATACGTTTGTTGATAGAAAAGGAAGGGAACGATGATTCGGCGTCCGAGTTACCAGAAACATTGTCCAATGACTTGCAACAATTATAGCTCGGAGGGTTAGCAAGGCCATTAGAACTACAACTACCAACAGAGCATTGGTTGCTACCTTCGCTGGAAATAGCCCTAGAAGAAGCATACAACCTTTGATAACTTGCTTTTACCTTATCAGCTTTTATGACAAAAGACTGCTCTTCCAATTTGTTAGTCACTGGTACAACTGGAAAAAAACCAAAGTCATCTACCTTCTGGTTTCTTAACCCACCTCCCTTACTCAGGCATGAATCTATATGGGTTGCTTGTAAAGCATCCTTCCAAACCGAATTACTGGAGCGTTTCAATTTGAACCGAGTAAAACTCTTGATCAATCCATCATTTTTCTGCAATTACAGATATTACATATTAGAAACAATTGCTCAACCATCATCATCATCTCTGAGCTCGTAAAAATAGTTAACAACAGATGATATCAAGTTCTCACATCCATGGTATGGAGATTACTTTGTAACAACATAAATTGTTATGAGCTTTCTTTCTGGGAACTCAAATTGTCAACGGCATGACTAAGAGGAAAAGTAATATCCAAACTCGTAGCATTTAGGAATACAAATCAAAGGAAAGATAATCCTATAAGAGCTTTCAACAAGTAGAAAAGAAGAAAGGATCAAGCGCAAGGAAACGATCACCATACCTTCCCCATGACAAGCCACTTGTTCTCATGCCAAGCTTGCCTTATCCTTAGATTTGATTCATGAAATTCCTTAACTTGAACTGAGCATGAGCCAAACAATCTTACGCAGAAAATTTCCTTGTTCCACACCTTAGTGATTTTCCCTGCCCTCCAACACTCAGTATCAAACACCTCAACTACATCACCAACAATCCATTTCTTTCTCTTTCTACAAGGAGGTTGAGGCCTAACATCCTGCTTTTGCACCTTCTCTACAAACCGCCCTTGGTCACGGTCTGCAGATATGCCATATCTCACAACATAATAATTCTTATCCACTTCAATTATACTGCCAAGAAACCAGGAGCTACAAGGGTCATGCTCTCTTCTTAAAACCTCCACCACATCGCCCTTTCTTAACTTCATCATTCAATACTCTCATCAAATGAAACCTGAGAACGGAGTCATCAGAAGACAAAAAAGGGATAATAAGATTCAAAAGTACATTTCGTGTTGTGCCAACGTAAGAACAGAAAAGAAAGTCCGCAAGGGAATTCACAGTTTACTCCTTCTGGTTCAGATTGGAGAAATAAGAAACTCATATCATTTAAGGCCGAAACCCCATATAATCTTACATGGGGTTCACAGATCAAGAATCCTAATATCATCAGCACCTGAAGTTTAATAAGTATAGAAACTTTCAAACTTTGGTAGAGATTTAGAGCACGTAATGACTGAAGATCAACAGAATCATGACTATTAAATTCGCTAAATCAAGACACCTCTCATCAAAGAGTTTTGAACAACATAGGATTGTCCATCAGACCATTGCTGGATTTGCAAAGCAAAGGCAACTTATTGAAAGTAACTGACACCATTCTTCATCGATCCAGTTCTTTAGACTAAGGCTATCAAACCACATACCGGACAAAAAAACAGAATCCAAGATATATCACAGCTAAAGTGAGACAACATTCACTTTTCCACCCAGTTTTCACAAGTCTTCAAAAAGCATCCAGTAATTGAACCAAATCTTTTTTTTAAAACAACTCAGATAATCAGAAAGAAAATAAAACGGAGGAAAGAGACGCCTACCCAGAATTTAAAAACCTTGAAAGAATGAATTATTAATAACGGTGGACTATAATATCAACCACAATAGGAAGACCCAAGTAGAACAGAATACGAAATACAGAGAAAAAGAACAAGGAAGATAAATGTGAGAGATAAAAGATAATTAACAGGAAGAAAGAAAAAAAAAACTATTTTTTTTAAATAAGAAAGAAAAATAATTGGTCTGACCTAAGAGTGACAATTGCTATAGAAAAGGACGCAGCTTTCTTGTGCTCATAGCGACATTTTCACGCATAATGTCTAGACTTGCCTTCTCTTTCAATACTTTTGTTGTGGATTAACTCTTCTGATAGTAACTTACCTGACCCGCCAAACTCTTCGACTCTATCAATAAATATATTCTTTTTAACCACAGGGAAGCAAGCAGGAGGTATTATTACGCATTTGTGAACCTTTTGCAAATTAATTCGGCAGTTAACTTATGGAGAAGAGAGTTATGTGTTGGGTTTACCATTACCATGCAATAGAAACTGATTGATTATGTAAAAGTTTCAGAGAAAAGGAAAATGTCCTCCAATTTCGGAAGTGTAGCACTAGGTTACGATTTCTTACCTGTCTGGCTGGCTAAATTATAATATTTTGTTGGAAATGATCGACTATGAGCAAAAGGTGACACTTATCAGGAAAACCTTTCCACCAGTTTTCTGGTTTTGTTTGGCTTGCATGTCCAATTCGTCAGCATCTGAACCTAAAATGTTCTGGAAAGCATGAAGAACGGGAGATCTTTTGTAATGTTTAGTAGTCCTAGTAATTTAAACAATATATATTTGATATATGTTAAGCATGATCTTGAGTATATGTGGCTGCGCTTGTTATTGTTGGAAATTAGTTTCTTAAATAAGTATTTAAAGTCAAACTTTTTGAAGGGTTGCTTTTTTTTTCTAAGAGTTGTAATTTGTCGTAAACAGACGTGACTGTTCTAAAAGGTTGCTTCCTTTCTAAGAGTTGTAACTTGTCATAAACAGAAATGATTGTTCTAAAAGGTTATTTCCTTTCCAAGAGTTATGACTTGTCGAGAACAGATATGACTATTTACTTCATTTCCAAAAATTGTGACTTGTCATAAACAGACGTGATTGTTCTGAAAACTATATATATATATATATAAGTTTTTTTAAACAATTCTACCAACACAATCTCTACATTCATAATTCTCGAAGAACATTCATACTCTTACAACTTGAATGTTCTTGTGTTCTTTGTATCCTATAAGTAATTTACCTTTAACCCGGTTTGCAAGTATAGTAGAGGTAAGTAACACTTTAAGGAAAGTGTCCAACACGCAGATACCACTTTAAAGAAAGTGTCCAACACGCATATAACACTTTAAATTTTGTATTTTGATCTCAAGTTTTCTCAATTCCCTGCAACACCATTTAATTCATTGTTCATCCTTTGTTTTGTGAACTTCCAACCCCATTCTATTACAATTTTAAAGTATTATCTGTTGCTATCACGGAGTCCACTCAAGAATCCGCTCTTAAAGTGATGAACCAAGACTTTGTGAAGCTAGATCGCCTTGATGGAACCGGCACCAACTTCAATCATTGGAAGGATAAGATGATGTTCTTCCTCACCACTTTGAAAATTACATATGTACTTGATCTCACTCTTCCTACAATTCCTCTTCCAAAGGAGGGTGAAGTTGACACAAGGAAGGATGAACGAGACAAGCGCCAAGAAGATGAATTGCTTTGCAAGGGTCACATTCTCAACACCCTCTTAGACAACCTTTATGATCTCTTTACAACCGTGAAGAGTCTAAAGGAGATTTGGGCGTGGCGTGAACATGAATATGCATCTCAAAAGCAAGGCGCAGATAAGTTTCTTATTAAAAGATATTTTGAGTTTAAATTTATTAAGGGTTCCTCTCTTATGGTTTAAATCCACAATTTACAAGTAATTGTTTCAAAACTTAAAGACTTGGGTGTTAAAATTTTGGAATCATTACAAATAGGGGCAATTATTGCTAAGTTTCCTTCTTCTTGGAATGATTATCAAAAGAAGTTGTTGCACACTTCTGAACTTTTAACTGTAGCACCCCACTCCCACAAGGCACGTACCCGACATCCTGCGTGATATCCGAGTTCGTGCCTCGCGAGGGAGGCGTGCTAGAACACTCAATCAGTCAAAACTCAGTATATTTTTTTCTTTTTTTTTAAACCACAAACATAATATGCGGAAATCCATAACCAAATCGGGCCCTTTCATAAATACATAGCACTTTAGTCATAATGTCTTTACATTACAACATAAATCATATACACATTTTACAAAACTTTCGGAATACATAATTTGATACAAAAGTTGTGGAATATACAATTCAGTACAAAAATATAAAGAAATACAATGCAGATGCGAACTGATCCCAACCTATATCCCTTACTTGTATGCTGTAGGGATACTCTCGTTTGCCTAATGGAATATTCTTCTGATCCTGAAAAATATTTGCAAATTTTGGGTGAGTTTTGCGAACTCAATGAAAGACCATCATCGATAGCTCACCCAGTCACATAACACATAATTCACATTCACACCATTTCACATTTCATATTCAACACAATTTAATCATTCATATTATGCATCTGCAGTGCACATGAAACCCACTTTCTATTTGTTACTTTGTTGTGACCGAGTGCATAAACTGTCCCGTATCCTTTGGATACCGGGCTTATTACTAACTGTCCCTTATCCGATGGAGATACAGGGCTCATTTTATATAGTGAGCTTTAGGCTCTTAATCACTTTTGAGCTCGAGACTCTTTTTTCACACTTTGAGATTTAAGCTCTGATCGGTGACTACTCAGGTCACAAATGTCATTATGTTTCATGCATTCATGAAATGGAATGTCTCACATATATTCAATCAATTGAAATTGCTCAATATCACACAATCATATCCACTATCACATTTCCATTCACATTGTCATCGGACCTTAGCCCGGCATTCAACACTTAAGTCGAGAAAACACTTATTCCGTCCAATTCACATTTAATGAGCACTTCAATATTTCATTCATACATCACATTCATCAGATCTTCTATCCGGAAACCAAACATAATCAATCACATTCATATAGTCATTCAGTAGTGAATTAATACAAAAATTCAAACAAAACAAATATTGAAATGAGACTATCTAGGTCTACTCACAGTACGTTCCAGATTAGCATTAGCTTCCAAATTCTGAAAACGCTTGAATGCGGACATTTAACCTGCACAACCCATTTATGCAAAACACACGTTGCACATACATTAATCATGGCACAATTATAAGCATTTATTCATGCACAGCTGTGTATATGGACTATGTACAATGCACGCTCAATGACAACTCCGGGTACTTTACCAACTTTATAACTTATTCACTCATCATTTCTTTAAATCACAACCTCCATCCTTTGGTAATTTGATATCAAAAACTCATCCACTAATTTTCCAATATATACCCGCATGTGACTAATGAAGAGGAAAAACAGAGTCTTTATATATATGTATATATATCACTATCAAATTTCTGCTTAAAACTCAATATTTCCTCTTCATTTCTATTTCATTTCAGCTCAACAAATCACAACCAAATCAAAATCTATCATTTTTTTCATAAACATCAAAACTAGAAACACTCACGCATATTCATCACATTTTCTGCATTTCTTCACTTTCATTTTTCTGTATTTTCAACTTTTGTATTTTCTTCATTTCTTCCTCTAACTATCACTTTAATCATTCTTTCTTACCTCTAAACATCACCAAACACCTATCTCTTAATATATTGGTGTGTTTTAGGGATGATTAAAAATCAAGTTAGAGTTAAGAGATAGGTAAATGAATAGTAAAAACATCAATATGAATAGAGCATTCACATATCCATTTCTCCAAATTTTTCTTCATTAATCTCCTACCTATTTTTCATACAAAAATACATAATCATAACAAGCTTACTTGTTTGAAGCTCTAACATCTGCAAAAAATCACGTGAACCCTAATCCCTCATGCAACCACGTACATCAACTTGAAAGTTGACAGGGGTTCGGTTTTTCTTAGGATAGAAGAAAGAAATAACAAAGTGGAAGTGATAACAGACAGAGGAAAGCAAGATCTAATTTTTTTGGTGAAGGTTTGATGAAAGACTCTTTGTTGAAGAAACACTAGAGAAAGAAATGAAGGCAAATACAGTAACTTGTCTTTCAAGGTCATTAAAACTCAACTTTAAAGCTTGGACACCTGTCCATTTCTTAGCCTCTTATCCACTTCCCTATATTAAAACTCACTTAAGTATAATTTATACTTAAGTTTATGAATTAATAAAACCACTGAAATCGCAAGTCATAACCCATTAAATCACTTCCAGATTTTTTCATAAAAACATCATTTCGGGTCAACTTTGCATGTTCTTTCTGACCCCAATACTGAAGTCATTTTGCAGCACTTTATTCTAGAAACATGTTCCCCTATGTATTATGTTTCCATTGACACCAAAATCATCCAATTTGATTCAATGATTTGAAAGATATACTTCAAACATTTTCGAACTGGTCTTGTCCAAAACAGTACACTATACTCAACTTTCATCCATAAATTGAAAGTCTTAAAGACTGAATCAAAGTTCAACTTCTCATATAATTTGTAGCCTTATGTCTCTAGTTTACTCCAAATTAAAAATCATTCCATTTAGATAACTACAGAGCAATATATTGCCAAAATACCGAAGCATGTTCAATGAAAAATACTCCAGTTATGAAGTTCCAGAATTGTTCATCATTTTCCTCCCAATTAAATCAATCAATCTCTTCCTAATGATTTCAGATGGTTATAATTTGTTATGGAGATGAAGATCAATGTGTTACGAGTCCAATGGTTCAAATATCATGTCATTTGGAGGTCTAGAAAAGAAGTTATAATCCAAAGAAGCAAGATTGTTCAGTAAAAAGAAAACATCTCAAAAGCACGATCGTGCTGCTTCAGCACGAGGGTGCAAATCCCATTTCATAAGCACGACCGTGCAAACCCAATAAACTCAAAAAAATGCATTTTTCACTATACCTCAATGTCACCTTCGCGCATTTCATCCTTCTTTACCACTGTCACGCACTGCAGTCCCTCTCTTCTTCTCAAATCAGACCTTCGGTTCCATCTTTCATGGTAATTTTGATAAGGAATATGAAGGATTTAGGCAAACCACTCTTCTGAACAATTGTGAATTTATGTCTTAAGTTTCTAATGAAACTAATTCCATGCAATTTGGTTTGATATTCTGCAAGTTATGCTAAAAACACTACAGACTATTCCAAACCACGATAAAATCTACAAACTCAACTTCGAGCTAAATTTTGAAACTCTTAGAGACAGAATTAAATTTCGATTTCTTCATGAAAAATATAGCCACACGTCTTTAGTTTAATCTAAACTTAAAATCATCACATTTGGATGCCTATAGATCAAGTTATGGCTAAAATACA
>JAOQMQ010000004.1:10740197-10764088 GCA_027563845.1 Erythroxylum subrotundum
AACCAAATTGCAATTATGTTAGTCCAACTTTATGAGACATTGACAAAATTGCCCCTAAGGACAAAAATGTCTAACAAATCAAACATGTCCTTTGATACTCTCCAAAACACCCATTGTTTTTATGCATAAAAGCTTGAATCACATATTTTCAACCCTATAAATTGTCTTGAAACAGATTCTCAAAATAAAAGCTTTAATCACAGATTTTCATCCCTGTAAATTGTCTTGAAACAGATTCTCAAATCATAAATCAGAACCCAATAACATTATGGACTAAAGACGTAAAGAAGAAAGATGAAAAGGATAAGAAAGAAGATCTAGAAACAGAAATACTCTAATCCTTATGTTGATGAAAGTTTGAAAGGTGAAGACAAAAATATCCCTCTAATCCACTAATCCTTGCGTCTTCTCTATTTGTTATTGAATAGGTTGATCAAAAGTACAAATCTAAACTGTTATTGAAGAGGATGAGTTTGTTTGGAGGTGGAAACATTTCCAAGAAAGAACATAGTTGTAAGTTAGGCTATGTTTGATTGGGGATTTATTAATGGAATGGAATAAAATGTAATATTATTCCATCATTTGGAAGGAAGGTTTATAATAGAATGAAACGGAAAGGAACGAAATGAGATGAAAGATGAAGGTTTTATATTACATCTTATTCTATCTTAAACAGTAAAAATAAAAATCTACGACTTGAAGGGTTTAAGATGAAATGTCAAATGATAAACAACTTTACATTATATTAGATTATAAACCCTTCATCCAAACAACATTTCACTATATTACATCATGAACCATTTTATCCCTCTCAAACAACAATTTTCTAATATTATATCCATTTACATTCCATTCCATTACAAATTTTACGTTCAACCAAATATAACCTTAGAGAAAAGATGAAGTTTGTTTGGATATAAACCCTGAAAAATAAAAAATCAAAGAAGAAGGTGAAAAAGATAAATTATAGGTTTTCTTAGTTACAGTTAAGGAAAAAAGCTACTAATTGAGTAATAAACCAGCTGGTTTTCAGTTACGACTTATAACACTTGTAACTAGTAAGTATGAACCTAACCAAAAATCTTACCGATTCATACTTATATATACATATATCAAGCAAAGTTTTTGTCTGCATATATATGTATATTAAGAACAAGGGGACTCCTTCCAACCCTAATTCAAAGTTATGAATATATTTTTAGATAATTTTTAAAATTATAAATAAAATATCAATTTTTATGTAATTTAAATTTACGTGAAGTTATTTTAAGGACCTTAAGATCAACAAGTTTAAACAATTAAGTTATATAAATTCTAATTTTATTAATAATTAATATTAAGTTGTTAAATAATTTATTTATTTAATAATAAAATTACATTATTATAAATAAAATTACCTCATATATATTATGAAATTTAGATTAAAATTTTAATTTTTAATTAAATAACTTTTATTAAATTTCGGAGCGAAAAAGATTAAAAGTAAGGGTGAACACCCGATAATTATAATTATATTTTATTATACTCAAATTAAATATTCATATTTATTTTATATACTTAAAAAAGATAAATGCTAATAAATAAATTTTAAAAATAAATTAAACATAAAATCATAATTAAAAATATAAAATAATAATTAAAGGATGAAAGCAACCAATGAATATTTAATACAGAGACTAAGTTATAAACAAAGTTATAAATGCAATTTGTACTAGCTTTGGTACTAACATAATACAATACTGATACTTGTTAATATTAGATATTATTTTTAATTATCTTTTAAATTTTATATAATTAAAATTTAATAATTTATTATGATTAAAATTAAAAATATTTTAAATTTTGATTCAATATCTCAATTTATTAAAATTAACATAAAAAGATTTCAAATACAACTAAAACATCTAAGTAGAATTTCCGCTAAAACCGAGATCTGAGAAGGTCGAGAAGTATGCAATTTTAACCTTAACTAGTTGAGAGATTGTTTTTAACATATTAAAATAATAATAATAATAATAATAATATTAATTAATTAATTAATTAAGTAATAAAATAAAATATACATAAAGGAAATAATAACCATAAAATAAATAAATAAAAATAAATAACTACGTATAAATAAAAATATAAAAATAAGGAATAAATAAATGTTACAATAAATGTATAACAAGGTAAATATTAAAAATAAAAAATAAAATAAGTAAATAAATACACAACCAAGAAAGAAGACAAATAAATAAATAAAAGAAACAAACCATTAAAAAAAATATTTAGGTTAAGCAAGGAAATGCTTAGGCTAAATAACTAAGAGGAATGTACAACATATTAAATGTTTAAAACTAAAAATAAGATATAAGATTCTAAAGAAAATTTTTAAAAGATTGAGAAAGAGAAAAACCTCTTTATGTGAGATCCTTTATTCGTATTGTAGTACATCAAAGTTTTCTATGGAGAGTTAAGTTCTATATAAGTTACAACAGAGTCATATCATTCTTGATTACCTCCCCTCAATTCTTTTTAAGTCTTTCTTTTTCCTTCTTATAGTCCATAAGTACAATATAATAACAAGTTTAAAATATAATTAATATATTTTTAATTTAACCCTTTAAATTATTTTAATTTATAATATCAACTTACTATTTGCTAAAATTTCAATGCATCAATCAATATAACCGATACAACCAAAATCCTCTAATAATTCATGATAGTACAAACTAAATTTATACCATTTTCCCACTAACACGAGATACAAAATTTATAACATTGATTGAATTCCCAGACTATACTTAGGATCTTCAAAAGGTCTCTTAATTATGAGATTTTTATTAATTGAAGCATATGCATATCATGTGGTTGAATAAAGTAAAGTGTTAAACTTCCCATAACATGAAGTCACTGAAATCCCACTTTTTATGAATTATTCATTTCAGAACAAGGTACTCTATATTATATAAATGAATTTGAACCAAATCCCGAGGGTTTCGCCTCCTAATTCCTAATAGTTAATTTTGTTTTCCATATTAATTTCAATACTCGAAAATCGAAATATTTAAAAATATATATAAGAAAATAGTTTCTTTCGAAATTTTCAGTTACATAATATGAAGTATATGTACCCAATTTTTTTAGGGTCCGTTTGGTTGATGGTTTTATAATAGAATGAGATAGAACGTAACACAGTTCCATCACTTGGAAAGAATTTTTATAATGGAATGGAATAAAATGAGATGGAAGCGGAAGGTTTCATGTTATATTCCATTCCATCCTAAACAGTGAAAAAGAGAAATCTCCAATTTCGAGAGGTTTAGGATGGAATGTAAACTAATAAATATATACTACCTAATATACCCTCAATAATTTTTCATAAAATCAATTATTTCTTTACCTACCCTAATAACAACCAACACAACACAATAATATTTTTATATAATTAACAATAAATTGTATATAATTAATAATAACATAATAAAATTTTTATTAATAAAAATAAATAAATATATATAAACTTATTTTTTAATTGTTTGTCACAGTGTCGTAACATGTTTTTGGTAAGTCACAAATATATTTCTCTATAAATAAAAATAAAATAATTTATTTTTAAATATAAATAAAATAGAATAGAATAATATTTAATATAATAAATTTTATTAAATAATAAATGATAATATTTTTATATAATTAATAATAAATTGTATATAATTAATAATAAAATAATGAAATTTTTATTAATGAAAAATAAAAAATATAAAAAATTATTGTTCAAGTCACAACCGTGACTTTAATTGTTTGTCACGTCAAGTCACAACCGTAACATGTTTTTTGTAAGTCACAGCTTTTTGCTATTTTAAAATCATAATATTCGAGTGTTTTTGTATTTTGGGTTCTAGGTTGTGTGGGACTGTTATATAAGGGTATAATAGTCATTTATCATATATTATATTCCATTCTACTAGACCCTTAAGTCTAAACTGCGGGATCGTGCAAGTGTTGGAGAGTCTTGGCCAATACTTGATACGCAGGTCAGCACGAGGAAGGCGTGTTGACGAGGGAACAAGGCGAAGTCTTGTGAATTGGAGAGCAAAACCCATGGAACTTGTCAAGTAGGCGAGGGATGCAGAAAGTATCGGCATGCATAGGCTCACATTGGCGGAAATCTTCGACGAGGCGTGAGATTCAGATGCGAGGCAGTACAGAGTTGGTGAACTAAGTCATGCGAGACCCGAGGGTGAGCGAGAAGGTGTAAAGGTGTGCGAGACCCCGTGAGAATGCACGAAGGCATGCGAGCGTGACAAAACACGTAAGCACTTGACTTCGCCGAGGCAGGTCAAAGGTACATGAAATATGCGAGGTTTTATACTAACTCCGATTGTGACTTGTACTTAGTCATAGAGCGACGAGACTGCATCATGACTGAGCTTGATCATGGAAGATGGACTTGTTCATTGACGTGCATTGATAGACTTATATGCGGATAGATCGTAATGAAAACACATTAGCAGTGACATGGCAACTATGGATGATGTGACACATGATGACGTGGCGGATAAGATTACAGTGGATGAACATCAGCTTTAAGAGATAAGATCATGTGGAAGGATCATCTGAAGATAAAGGAGATCTTCGTGGATAAGGATAATCATTCTTAGATAGGATAATCTTTTATCTTGTTAATGTGATGTAACTTAATCCTATTAGATAGGATAAGATCGTAATCTTAGCTGGCAGAGCTCTATTAGGATTCTAACTTAATCATTTGGAGGAGCCTATAAATAGCTTATTAGAGTTGAGACCTATTCAATCACTCAGAAGAGAGAGCTTTAAGAGTTGAGAGCTTTTGGGGAAGTTCTCATTGTAAGGGCTTCGAGCAGGGAGTTTCTTGTGAGTGCTTCGAGAAGGAGGTACTTGTATCTTTTGTTAACATTTTATTGAGAGTTAATGAAAGAGTAGCTTCGATTATTATATATATCTTGTTGCTTTCTTTACTCTGTTATACACTTGTATTATTTTGTGTGTGAGAGAAACACTTTAAACACTTGTGTGTGCGTGAAGTGTTCGAGGGGTAATGGATTTGTGTGGCGACATTTACGTGAGAAGGTTGATCTGCTTAAGCGGACATAAGCGGGATTGCCGCATGAAGGTAGGGTGCCATTTGTGATAGAAGTTCGAGTCCAAAGCAAACCTTTGTGATACATTTCATCCATCTTCCAAACAACATTTCATTACATCATATTATGGACCCTTCTATCCCTCCAAAACAACTTTTCATTATATCACATTTCATTATATTATAAACAATTATGTTTCATTCTATTAATTAACATCCAATCAAACAGATCCTTAGAGTCTCAAATGACATTTCTCATCAAAATTTAACCTCAAATGTTTTTATACCTCTGTTTTATTGGGTAAAATATTTTCAAATTTTAGGATTAAGGAATGTTAAGCTATACATACAACATTTTTAGAAAATAATTAGCGGACGACAAAACAAGAATTTTGGGTATTTAAAAAATATTTACATATTAATATATAAATGTAACGAAATATATATTTATAATTTGATATAGCTTTTGATAAAAAGGTTATAATCTAAATATAAAATAAAATAGTTTTACGATGAGGTGATATTATACAACATTTAGATTGTATACAGTACTTTCACTTATTTTAGTAGAACATATAACAATGGAGTATTTTATAATTTTAAATATAAATTTTAATAATTATGTTCGAGTTTTGGGCTATGTTGTTACATTAATAATCATTCTAGAAAAGTAGAACGATTTAAGATTAAAAAATAATTTTGGTTAATGTTTGTGTAGGATTCCACTTTAGTTGATGAGGAGGCCAAATTGAGACAACGAAGGTTATAAAAAGAAAAGCCGAAACCTAATTGGGTGCAGGCAGCAGAAGCATTCATTGCATTACAAAATTAGCCATAAATGGAGCTCAGCGGAAATAATTCAGATTATTGGATAAATTAACTAAAAGATAATGTTTGTTCTTCAGGATTGCTTCTGGTTAAAGGCAAGATCTAGCACAAAAACATGCCAATGCATCGTAAATGTCACATCACGTGAGTTCATGCTTTAACCAATTCTTTTTACGTGATTTTGTTCTATCTATGACTATGACCAATAAAGTTGTAGAAGAGGAGAAAAATTAAGGACATATATATATATACATATATAACACTGCATGTAACTGTATAAGCATGTTCTGAGATCTGAGTTTCTACTTAAAAAGGGAAACTATAAAGCACCAACTTTTTCTTTTCTTTTGAGCTTGACACATATTCCATCTATGTCTGAACTGACACGATAGTCAGAGACTGTGGTAATGAGGTACACGAAAGGGAAATCCGGATTTAGCCTCTCCTCCTACATGACAAACATGCCATTGCCATTTGCCAGTCATTCCAATGCACGTTTTAAGATTCTTAAGAGGTTTTCTAATTTTCCCTGGACATGTGATCATTGACATAAATGAATTCGCAAAATTAAAAAGTAAGATGATGAATCCTATAGGCCTTAATCAAGATTCCTCATGGTCATGATAAAACAAAACGGCTTGAAAAGAACTCTTTTAAGTTTGGCACATATGGTAAAGAAGAAGAGCGTTTTAAGTGGGGAGTTGTAAAAAAAAAAAAAAAAAAAGGGTTAACAAATGCTTATGGTTTTCTCAGTATCGAAATAATGAATGATGTAGGCAGCAAGCATTGAAGAGTGACTGTCCATTTGCTTATTACCAGTCAATGGTTTCTTGGATAAAGATTTAACCTGGAAAGTGTCAGGTGCAAAATTGGATGCAGTGATAATAGAGCGAATACTAATGAGCGGGAGCGGCAAAACTTGGGAAGTTGAAATTATTAGAACTGCCCATGTGAATTAAGGATAGAGTCAGCAGTATTCAAAGTGGTCCAACTACTAAGCCCCAGAGAAGAATCAGAATCCCATCCCTTCATGATTGATTCAGCTTCCCCAAATCCGTTCAACCCATAAATTTAATTATACCAGTACTCATCCTGCGCAAGGTATATCGAGGAGTTGGAATATTCCGTTTTATCTAAGTACAATGTGTATTTCTTTTTTCAACTGGAGGAAGCGAATATACAAGGCTACAGTGTTGAGGAGCTACTCAGGAGTCACCACCCTATGCTTACTTTATAGAATAGAAAAATGAAGGAATGTGCGCAAGCCAGGAGGGTTTGGGAGTTAGAGGTTGGAAACTGTGTTACAGCCAGATACATTCATGCAACTAGCAAGTAGGAAGCAGGGCAGGGCCCAGTCATAAGGATTTTAACTTGCGGAATCTCATTACACATCTTTTATGGTTAGTGGTTGGGTCAGATGGGTTGATATATGTGTATTTATGTAAAGAAAAGCTAAAGATTAAAGAATCTGAAATGCATGTGCCAGTGGGTGTGGGTGTGGGTTAAATGAAAAGGGTAAAAATAAATAATAATAATTAGACAAGACGTATGAAAGAGATGGTTATGACTATAAGATAAAGAGTTATATATACAGGTGTGGAACCTAGAGGCATGCAGTTGCAGCTGCAGTTGCACACACAGCGATAGACTCACATGGAGGTACCCAGAAAGCTTTGGTCATTTGTCCCAAAAGACAATCCACATGGGGGTGACTCAGCCCCACCCTGTTCCCCATATCATAACCATCCAGTCTTCGTAACAACTAATCGCTTTTGTAGATTGCAATCGATGATTTGCTTTCTGCTATTGTTGCTACAAAATAGAAGCGACGCCGCGCTTCCACCAATCACTTATTATATACACTAGCACTAGCACTAGCTATCCTCAATGCACCTCTTTCTTCTATCCAGTAATATCAAACTAATGTTAAACATATTTTTTAAGTATCATTTTAAATGAAGATGCATTTATTTTGTTTATTGAAAAAATAATTAACGGACCAAGGGAAACAGTTAATGTTGAAGCGCAAGTCTTTCCTTGATAAGCATGAGGTCAGGATCGTCAAGACCAATATACACAAAATCATCGCACAAGCAACCGTAGAGGTGTTGTATTTAAAAAAGGACCATGGTTATGAAATGGAGAAGGAGATCTTTCTGCCTATCGCTACAGAATTCGATAGGCCACTGAGTATATATATCTATATGGCATCCTTAATCCCAAAGTGATCTAGGCTTTCTTTGACTTGAATACAAGCCAACCCATTTTGGACTTAATTAGACGATCTTAATCACATTTAGAAATTGTCTGAATTTAATTAATGCGCCTGATCATCATTTTTAATGTTAGCTTGTTTTGGAAACTGTTATGTTCCACTTCAATATCTTTCGCAAGTAAAGTTCAATCAACTGGTTGCAATTAAATTATCCTTAAAAATTGCCAACAACTTGGTATTCCAGTACTTATTGCATCAAGTTAACGGAAAAAATATATAGACAACTGGACCAATACTTGATTCAATGAGAATCGTTTTAAAACGTAATTAGCTCTTTAATACATCTCATCTGAAATGGATATAAAACAGGAAATCTATGGGGAAACCAAAACGCAGGCCCTCAACATGAAAAGCGATAAGAAGACTGAACATGGACCCCCCAAATGTCTATTTATCCTGTAATTCTTACTTACCTGGAACTATAACAACATAGCACGTGGCAAGAGGGTTGAACAGGTCGCCCAAGTCCCACCCTTCTTTTTTGTGAAGTAGAGAGCATCTATTTCTTTTAAAATCTAAAAATATATGCCCCAGTTTTGGAGAGCCGGTGCGAAGGAATGGAATCCATCAATCCGGCTTCTGTTTATGAAACGCCGCGTGGAGCTTGCTGGTTCACTGTGTTCCAGATACGCAAGCTGATAGGGTTATTTTTCTCGGCTCACGGGCTGCCTTTAAATTCATTTAACTCACTCCCCATTTGCTCAGCTATACCCAATCAAATGCTTTCGACGCCACTACTCTTGTCTCCAGACGGCCCGGCAACAAGGTATTTACGAGCGAAGCAACTAATGTGAAGAGTGAAGAGCTAACCTAAAAGGAGAAACAATAAGTAACTTGTATGATTCACTAAAAGATGGTCCTTTGTGCCAAGAAGCGTACTCCTAACCTGGACAGGAATATAGGGGGCGAAGAAGTACTGAACTGAATTTAATTGTAATAAGTTAATAACTTGTTTATTAACTTTGGCGAGAGAACAGAAAACGAGATTGATTTCCCTTTTAGGTTAGGTTACTTTAGCAAATAGCAGCTTCAACTCGCATATCCAAAACGTAGAAGGGAACTAACTAACGCTGGTTAGTTATGGGGAAGAGAGGAGAGGAGACGGTCATCATTCAAAGTCCGTCTGCTAAAATATTTGCGCCTTTCTGACACACGCACACACATACTGTGCAGTAGAGAGAGAGAGAGACAGAGAGCATTGCTCACGGATGATGACGTCTATATTATAACTCACAAAGCCCGACAAGCCCAAAACTAGATTCACTCCTTTCGTAATTTCGTTACAAGGGAAGGATAATAAAGTCATTTCATTTCAGTCTCTCTCCTTTTGCCTTAACTGCTCCCACTCTTTTTAAAGACCAGTAAAGCGGGAGACGCAGATGTAGGCGCAGTCACAGAAAGAGAGAGAGAGAGAGAGATATGACTTTTCGCCAGTGATGAGACAGAGAAAGAGAGAGCAAGAGCGAGCGGTTTTATTCCAGGACAAAAGAGTACGTAACTCAGCCAGTTTTAGAGAGAGAAGAAATAAGAAATGACGAAGATAGTTCATGAACGGAATTTGGAGAAGCAAATGGGTTGCATGGCTGGCTTTCTTCAGATCTTTGATCGACCAAATGTTCTCACCGGGAAGCGTCTCTACGCCACTAAACGCCTCCCTCCGTCGTTGGTTAGTTCACTCCGTTTGTTTGTGTTTTCGCTATTTTTCTTGTTCGCTAATTGTGTAGTTAACCATCTGTGTTTCAGTTGGTTGACTCTACGCCGGACCCTGATACGTGTATGAGCTCTCTGGCGATGTCCAGAGAATTGGAGAAACATCAGCCCTCAAGATCCGTGCCTTCCCCCGACCGGTTCAAGCAATCTCCGGTGACCGAACTCCGACCGCCGGCGCCTGAGGCTGCGGCTCCAGTAGATGTTCAGTCCAAAATGCCGCTTCCTCTTCAGATATTTGAATTAAAAGAGGGGACTAAGTCATCGCGGAAGTTCGGTAAAGAAGCTCCGAGACTTTCGCTCGACAGCAGAGCAACGTTCGATGCAGCAAAAGGAGGTCTCAAGCCAAAGGAGAGTCGTCAAAACCCTGCGTTTATGTCAGCAAATCGTTGCGAGAATAATGGAGAAGATAGCGATAAACAGCGCCGATCGCCCAGTGTAATCGCCAGACTAATGGGATTGGAAAAGTTACCGGAGTCCGAATCTGAAGAATCGAAGAAACCTGAACTTCGGAGATCTGCTTCCGAGTCTAGAGCTTCTAGAGATCTCCTTCAGTATCGTTTCATCGACGGCATCAATTTTCAGCTAAAGCAGCCACAACAACAGAGCACGGAGAGTGATAACATGACCAGAGAAGGCGTCATTAAGGATCCGATGGCTAATGCTAGAACAAGTGATCCAAAGGCGTATAATGCCGTACGCAATGTGAGAGCTGAGCCAGCAAGAGCACAAAACAGAGGCATAGGGCAGAGAAAGAATTTCTTTGATTCGGCAGATTTTTTCCCAGAGCCAAAACAGGCTGTGTCTGCCTATGGTGAGATTGAGAAGAGGCTGAGAATGAGAGGTATCGATGAGCCTTCCAAAGATCTCGAGACTCTTAAACAAATCCTCGAGGCTGTGCAACTAAAAGGCCTTTTACATTCCCAAAAGCCACCAAACCAATTCTGTAACAGAAACTTCGTGTACGATAGGAGTTTATCACGCGATGAATCCCCAATCGTCGTAATGAAACCGGCGAGACCAACGTCGCCCATGAATCGAAGAATTGGGAACGACTCGCCGCCTTCAAGTTTCAGAACGAGGGCTGGTGTTCGGCGTGATTCGTATCCCTCTGGCGAGACACCACCGACATTGAGTCCGAGACGTGAAGGGCCGGAGATTGAAAGGAATGTACGAAACCAACCCAAAACTACCATTCATGTGGACATTCGATTGAAGTGTTCTAACAGAAGACCATTGACTGTTGAAACGCAGAGGAGGGTGAGTAACGAGTCAATGGAGCAGAGAAGAGGATCTCCAGTTCAGTCTCCGAAGATTAGTTCTAGAAGAAATGTGATAGATCAGTCCACAAATAGATCACCTAGAAACCGAAAACAAAGCGTGGGAAATGCTCAAAAGGAGGAGAAAGTGTTCGTTCGTGCGGAGGATGAATCATCCACCTTTTCAGAGTGCAGCATCAGCACCTCTTCTCAGACTGATACGGAGTTTAATGTTCGCGACATTCTTCTTTAATCGCTAGTTTTGATTAAGTTTATTCCGTGATTACTTGTTAAACGGCATTGTAATTGATCTCAGAGGTCGAAAGCGGATGATTACAAGGAAGGCAGGAATCTGTTGGAGAGGTGTGATAAGCTGCTTCACAGCATAGCGGAGATGACGGCGACAGAGTTACAACCCAGTCCGGTGTCAGTGTTGGACTCATCTTTTTACAAAGAAGAATCTTCTCCGTCACCGGTAATGAAACGGAGCATTGATTTCAAAGGTAAGGGACTCTGCCACCAAATTTTAATGCGTGCTCAATTGGTGTCTTCTGTACTAACAGTCTAACACTCTGATTGCTAGATATGCATTCGGATGACGTCTGTTTCTTTTTTTTTAATTAAAGAAAATGATTCTGAATCTGAGGCCTTCTCCTCAGTCGTCAGGCCAATAGATCTAGGTATACCTGTAGTTTGCGTGGTGGTCCTCTTAATGAGTCATGTCTTGGAGTAGTCAAAATACAGTCATTACACCTATTTAACTTAGGCATACTAAAACTGAAATCAGCCATAATTTGTCTGAAGGAGTAAAGTTATGAGCGGGGCGGGTTATCTAACGCTTTTAATGTTAGGAGGCAGAGAAGAAGAGAAGAGGTTACGGGATTTCATTTCCTTGAACCACGGGGAGGAAAAGTGAGAAAGTTGTTATTTTGTGGGATGCTATTAGTATTCATACAACATCGTCATAATTCATAAATGAACTTCGAATTATCAGATGATATTTAACTCCAGGACTATGGAATAGATAACTAGTAATAGTGATCATAATCAGTGGGGACCCGGACCGCTTCTTATAAGTAGAAGGAAAAGAAGGATAATCTCACGTGGGGTGCGGATGAGGATGATTGTTATTCACTGGACCCGTGATAACGATGCCCAATAGTCATATCCTTGTATGTCACAAATGTAACAGCTGTAATGGAAAACGGATAAAGCTCAACCAAGAAAATTGCCTGATGTGAGAAAATCCAAGCACACTTCCTCCTTTGTCTATTCAATGTTATGGTAAATTACAGATCATTTTTTTTCTTTTAATGTCTTCTTGGCGTTGTTTTCATAATGGCCCACTCTATGCTTTAACAAGACTGTGGTTTCCTTTTAATGACTATTTCCTTTTTCTGTCAGCATGTCAAAGCCTTAGTTATTGTCATGCTTCGCGCTGATCGATTAGACACTGTATATCTCGCTTCAGATCAGAAGTGGAGTAAACATTTAACATTTAATCGATTATGTATTTACCCTGTATGTATGTTGTTATTGTGCTAAAGCTTTTGTTGGCAAATAAAAGAAAAAGAGGTTGGCTCTGGTGGCTGACAAGTAACCGTTTTATGAATAAAATTCAGATCAATTATTTGCTGACATAGAGGATGACATTTGGAGCCCGGCAATCTCGCCAATGCAGTGCCAATGGAAGGAGAATTCAAGTGATTGCGATTACATATACATATCTGATATTCTACGTGCTTCCATTTATTTGCCTGAAGACTCTGAAGTCTTCCTACTGTTAGAAAAGCAGCAATATGACACCTCCAAGGTCTCTACACTACAAAGAAAGCTTACATTTGATACCATCACAGAGATCCTCGATCGGAAGAAACAGTTGCCACCATGGAAAACTGGTAGCTGGGTGAATTTCAGCTGTGGGCCAATTTCGTTGCAGGAAATATGGTCAGAGTTTCAGAGAATTCGGGAGAGAGACTCGTCGGATGACTTGTTTGAGGTCATATGTGGGGTGCTTAAAAAGGACCTGGCAGCCGCAGGGGACGCTGTTAATGGGTGGGGTGATTGTCCGATCGAGATGTCTGAAGCTGTTTTAGACATCGAGCGGTTGATATTCAAGGACTTGATCAGCGAAACAATTCGAGACCTGGCTGCATTTTCCGGAAAGTGGAATCAGATGCAGATCACAGTTCCCCGAAGAAAGTTGGTCTTCTAAAATTAATGACAATATATAGGCTGCATTATCATTTGAGCATTTCCTTTTCCTTAGCCTTTGGCTACCGCCCCGTCCCGTGTTTTCATGTGTCCAGTTCCTCTATTTATATATATATATATATACATATTTAATTTTTTTAAGCCAACTGAAATCCAGGCAAGTCTAACGTTCACTTTAGCATCCTGTAAAATATTTGGATAGAAGATATAAATATTTGGGGACCATGTGTGTCGCGGTTAGTTCTCATTATTAAAAGAATGGTTAGGTTCATAGGCTTTTGTCTCAAATAAGTGTAAGTAATCATTCCATCGCACAGCCTCTGCTCTGAAAATTATGGTCAACAACACTGTTTCCTGTGAGTTTGGCACGCAGGCTTTATTTTTTTAAAAAAATGTGTTGACCATTTAGCTGGAAAGTGAAAATGAGTGGGGTTAAGGAAGAGGAAAGCGTACGTTACAGTGGGCAAGCGAGAAATGAAATGAAATGAAATGAAACGAAGGAGCTTTTTCTGGTTGGAGGTTATTAATAGAGGAAGCAGGTGGGCTACTGTACGTGGAGTAATCTGTGTGTTATGGAAGAATGGGAGTGCCTTTGCCTTTTGAGTGTATTGTGAGCGCTTGACAGTGATCCCATGATGACGAGGGAGGGTAAGTTGGACATTACATTGACCCAGATTTGTATTGGAATTTACATTACCATTCAAGTCCCAAGTCCTAACCAATAAAAATAGCAATTATAGGCACGGGTACAGGCAAGCACCAATGGTGCCTAATTTTGTTCTACTCAATTTTAATCTGTAAATTTTACATAATATATGAATAAAATAAAATAAGTATTGATTAATTAGAACTGAAAATCTGTTCCGCACAGGCCCCCAAGCTTGTTAAGAAGTGCTACGTTGCATTGGTAGTATAGGCAGGCAGGCGTAGGCCCAATGATCTCCCAGGTCCTATTTTGCAAGTAGAAAGGGGTGGGGTCCTTTTGCGTTGATAGACGTGGATGTTGCACTGGCACGCCCACATGTCCACTACTGCCATTTGGAATTTGGAGTGGTACTGTACTGGATGGTTGTTTATTATTTTCTGGCAAGAATGGTCTGCTTGTCTCCTCTATTGGAGACCTTCGCCTTCACCTTCAGCGGATGAAGATAAAATTCAAAATGTAAGAAGGTGGTCTGATCTCCCATTCCCAAGCTCATTTTCGCAATGCTAAAGGTGTTTAATTGGCTGCTTCAGCTAAAGAGGAAAACAATTATAGAAAGCCCATGGTCCTACTCCAACGTCCAACCACAACACCTTTTCAAAATGCCCCATTTCCTATTTATGTCATTGTTTGGTTTTTGATCTGCTGCTTCTGATTCCAAATTTGAGAAAGAAAGGAATACAAACAGAAACTATCATGGACCAAGAGAACGATGTCCAGTCCAAGGCCACATTGTTTGGGCCTAGATGAACAATTGCTCAACTGATTAGTTTTCACTGATCCAGTCGCGGCATTGTCAACATTGCGTGAGCTCTAGACCTGCATCTTAGTGGTAACTTGCTCTCTCCTTCCAAATTCCAACGCCAATAAGAACGGTCTCTTTCTCTGCTATTCTACGTTTAGAGAATACTGCGTTTTAGGTTAGGTTGATCTTTTTATATGTTCTTCCTTTGCATATTGTACTTCATCCATCTTTTGACTAAGCTTCCTACTTTAACGGCCAAATGATCTACTTAATTAGCGATCACTGGAAGATGGTGAATGCATTTGGATTTACTTCACTTATGGAATCATTTGATCTATATCTTACTGTTCATGCCTGCATGTTTAATGTACAACTTTCTGCAGATTATTGTTAGTTGTACTAAATGGATATTATCTTGCCCATGTGCACTTATCACACATTTCAATATATAATGTTGGCCTTTTAACTTCAGATAGGATGAGAATGGGAGTGGAAATGGAATACAAAAGGAAAGTATTATAGATCGATTAGATTGCATTTTCTTATTGATAACAACTATATTAAAGTTGGGGGAGATTATTTCCCAGATAGGAACTAAATTTTGTTAATTCTTGGATGACAGGACCCGGGAGCCCCAATATGAGGTATGCCATTTCAGAAATTAGCCTTATGCATGAAGGCAATTGAACTATCAAAAATCATCCATACCACTCCATCGTGATGATTGTCGCCGACGGTTTGTACGGCATTTACTCGTGGTTTTCTTCATAGCCTCTGGCATAATTTAATAGCACACCGTTCTTCTTCCTTACGTTGGTCTAACTTACCCGCGTTCAACTAGTATTGAATACCTTGAATATTAATCAAAATACTCACTTTTATTGGCAGCCAACAGCTTTACAACCTCAAATCACATGATTGACATTTTCCCAATGTGCATCAACGATGTAGGATGTGCTAAGCATATAGGTTCAATAAGGACAGTTATCCAGCTTGTGTATGACACGCACATTAACCTATACAAGTCTTTCAATATTTTGCCAACCTTCCTGGGTTTCATAAGATACAGAATATGATATCGTTTCTTTGCAATTTCAACAGTTTCAACACTTGTTTTTGTGTCCATGCTCAAGTTTGTACTTCTTTTTTACTTTTTGCATCTATTTTTATGCTTACATTTGAATTTATATAAAGAGAGTGCGTGGAAAATATAGCTTCATAAAAACATGAACAAGGTGATCCTATTCTCTGGTCTCTTTCAGGCGCATTACTTCCATACGAATGGTATGTGCCCTATTGAGATTCAAATGTCGTCCTATTAGAATAAAACAACAATGATTTTAAACATTAAGGAACCTCGTGTCCACTTTGAGCTATAATTCTTAATTAGTGGGGGAATTAATCACTTGTTAATCTTACAAGGAGACAGAAAAGACAGCAGAAGAATTTTACTTTGGTATGTTGACAAGACATACAAGGTGGGAGACAATCATGGGCCAGCCTGCTGCACAAGACCCCTACAATGTAACTTCAGCCGAAACAATTTAAACAGTAAAAAGCCATGTGGCTTAATTATGTGAAAGGAGTAGAGTATTTCTAGTCCGGTCGCTATCAAAACTGTAAGAAGCCTCTGGAGAATTAGTTTCCCTGCTTAATGAGTAGCCTCCAAACTTTTCTTCATTAGAGGAAAAAAAAAAAAAAAAAGTTCTGAAATTTGGTCACTCTGAAAATCTAGCATCATTTCAGTTTGAACTTTTGGGTTTCATTTCCCTGGCTGTGATTGTGCTCAATAACATCTTAATGATACATGTTTCATTTTTGTGTGGTCCACATGTTTCGTGTCTTGTACTCGTAATCAGAAGTGATCAATTTTTTTTAGTCATATCTTAAATTCATATTAACCGAGACATAGAAGTCTTATTGCCAAAACTGTGATTACAATAACACAGTTGATGACTTTACACCACTGGTTCTATAAACGCACAGTTACTTTTTTGAGCTGTATGTTCTTTATCTAATGATTCTGGTCATCATCTTATTTTAATCTTAATAAAAACGTTTTTCAAAATTTTCTGGATTTTGTTTACACGCCATTTATTTGATAAAGCATGTGAAAAGAAAATGCCAATAAACCCTGTAGGCCTTGGAGAGAAGTCACAGGGAAATCCCCCTTCTATGTTAATGTTCTTGTGTTCTTTATATCAACTTTTGGTTTTGGCTATATCATTTTCCTGTGCCCAAATGTTAAATAACTATGAGAAGTTTGATTGGCCCCTTGACACGAGAAGTTATGAATTAGTATGTTATGAGTATAGTGTGAGAATACAAGTTAAGAATATAAAACATTGAGAGAAAGGAAGCTGATCACCTCTTCGAAAGAAAAGGAAAAGCCGAAAGCACAAACACTAGTGCAGTTGCACTCACTATGTGATGTCAACTTACCACGGACTTGACATCAATTTTATTTCCCCGTATGTGCTGAATGTTCCTTGACATTTGGTCTATATTCCTACGAAGACTTTTATGATCCAAACATTGTCGCATAAACCGTAGAGAAGAATTATCAGTCATCAAATAGGTGGTCTATCCACAAATACTTGCTTCCAAATATTTTTCTTAGCTGGAACATTTCGTTATGTGCTTTTGATTTGCTTTGCCTGCAAAGGTTTAAACAGAAAATGTCAGACAGTCGTTGGAATTTTTTAGAACCTATTGTATTTGTTTAAAAATGGGGTGGGTTAATATGAGGTGGTTTCGTGCATCAAAAGGAAATGTCCAAGGCAGATAAATGAACATGCATCTGGCTTATATGCAAACATATATTTTTGAAGAGCTGTGATGTGAGTCGTACATAATTTATAGCATGGTTGCTTGAATGCTGCATCTTCAGTTAATGCCGGAGGATCCTGACCAAATATTATCTCACAACTCATATCTTCAAAATCTGCAAAATAATTTGACAGCAATACAATATGAACTGCTTTTGGTGGATTAGACTATTGGTAACCTGAGCTTTTAGTATTTATTGGAAACAGGAGTCACTATCAACTGATATAGGTGTCTTTGTTCACGTTATATGCAGACTAGGTTAAACATTAATGGTTGATTTCAAGGGAAACAGTTGAGTATCGGTATCTCCGCATTTAGCATGGTAGAGTAAGCAGCATTATTCATGAAGTGTATTAGTTTACAGTCCATAATTCAGGTGCCAATGTCTCAATTTGATATGCAATTTATGCAGTAATGTTCAATCTATTTTCCACAACTCTCAAGTGAGATTGGATGGTTCTAATAGCAGTGTGCACCTAAATGCTTTAGCCCGGGGCCCTCCATTGACATGATGAGCTTAGCCTCCACATTCTCTAATGCAGTTACTATTACTCCTTCAAGTGTGATCCCTTTTTCTGTCTCTGTTATTCAATTACTATAAGAGGAAAGTTTATTGATTTTAATTTTTTATTTTACAGGAATAGGGAGACCATGCCTATCAAGTGAAGAAGACCGTGAAAGAAATCCTATGCTTTAGAAACAAAATGATTCCCTGGTGATTGTCTGATCTGTTAATATTTGCAAGCTTTTTATTGTTGGTTGCTTGACCTCTAGTACAAGTATAACGGGTTACTAAAAATACTCATGGACTCCAAAATGAAGTTCTCCTGAAAGTTGGTGAGCAAATAAAAAATTTCTGCAGCAGTCACGAAAATAGGAAGTAGGTATTATGTCCTTGGCAATTTGCCCATGTATATAATTTATTTTGAGATGGATGACACTTACTAGGAACCATATTGACAGCCATTCCCATGGAGTTCTTAATAAACGTCTGAGTTGGCACTTTGCAGAGATTAGTACACATCCCAACACAATTGGTCTCCTCCAAAAATCTGCGAAATGTGATACAAGTAAAAACTGTTGAATTTAGTATAATGGCAAGAGCAATGAGTACTTTGATGATGATATATGGGCACTATTTATGGTGTTCGTGATGGTAATGGAGATGGGAAGGGAGTCTAGAAGCAAGCCATTGGAGGAGATGCTTTTGGCGATGAAAAGTGTACAAGGTAGGTGGATATGGGACCCTATTCTTGGTTCAAATAGACAAGTGCTACTGTGAAAAGCAATAAATTTTGGTACCTGCACTTTTTTATGTGGACTACATTCTTTTCTGCTGTCCCGTTGAACTCGGACTCCCGCACCTTGTGTTTGTTTATATGTCGAAAAGATGAGCCCCATTAGTATACATAAATGACTTAATACCGACATCAGACCTGACGAAGTAGATGCATGTGTGTGCATCTCTTTGGAGGACGTTTTGTTATGTTCCGGTGGTTAGTTCTCAAAATTCTGTCATGGTAGCAATTGAAACCAGCTGCTTTGTGTAACAACTAACTACAAAGATTCAGTTTATAATAGATGGCGAGGGAGAGGGTTATACCTCCGAGCCAGTTTGTCATTTGGAACTATAAAAAATTAAATAAATAAAAGAGTAAGGTCGCTGTCACTTCCGATGTACCAAAAAAACAGATGGTAATGTGTTATGTTTTCCTCTTCTTTTTTTTTTTTCAAAATTAGTGGTTTCCGTGAGTTATTTATTCATTCCAATAAGCCTATTTGGGAGTATCATCCCATAGTGTAGGATTTAACCCTTCTCTATGTTCCAACCTCACTTCTTTGTATCTCTAGTGTAGTATGTTATACAAATACACAACTTGGTCTGAGATAGATAACACGAGACTGGGGGGTTTGTTCATATTATAAGTGGTGATGCGTTTCTAAAAACAATGGTGATGAGCAGTTTTCTTCTTAACTAAAGACTTCAGTTTGCAATTGAAAGTAAGGCTAATCCTGTTGTGTGATAAAGACTTAAATTCAGACATGCATATAGCTGTACAGGATTAGTAGGATTCTGCCATGAAGCTCATGTATTTAAATATACAGTTACCTCGCATGGTCCGATCAGCCAAGCAAAAAACAAGGTTGTAAAAGTGGCAAAGTACTCTCGTGTAAATTTACTCTGAGGAAGCACTGCTTTGATCTGGCATCATATTAATAAAAAATAGAAATGTTGAGAATTGAGTCGACGTGATTTAGGTTTGAGACAAAACAATCCTTAATTGTTATCGAACAATCATATATTTACAAAAGTTTCACAGCTCTATCAAGATGACAACATTCCACAACTCATTCATTGGTAAATATGCAACTATGCACGATCGTGATCCAGGGAAGGAGATAAAGCTCAGGATGATAAAAACAAGAAACAATCAACTTGCCAGATTGAGGATCACTTCTGGAATGGCTTTATGGAGAGCTTGGATCACAATCTCTCTTTGTTCTATGAGACTGAATTTTCTGGACGCATCTACTGTTGCCTGCACCAAGCTATCATAACCACTCTTGCTATTTCTCATCTCTGCAATATATGTTCCCTCAGAAAATAACGCTATATATGCGTAAAAACTAAAAGCATCAAATGGAAACTAACCAGTTACAGCTTGGACGCTCTGGGATAGGTGGTTCACTGCTAGCTGTTCAAACCAGTTATCATTGTAAACAGTCTTCCCCGTTAGTCCTGGAACAATATCTGCTGGTTTGGAGATGTTTCTAAAATTATCGGTTGGCCTCGCCAGCACGGCCAGAACTGTTGAGTAACTCAGCTTGCTTCTGCGGTTCAACGGAGGGCGGAATGGAATAAGATTTCTGGTTGGTAAGAGAAGTTTCGGTTCCATATTTGAAGAAGAAGAAAATGTAGCAGAGTACTTGGTAGTGTAAAATTGTTGTGGAGGGGGGACAAATAAGAAAGAAGAGCATTTTAAAGACGTCTCGTACATGAGATCCTGTAGTCTGGACTTTTGGAGCTTTGCACACTCTAAATATTCCTTGTTTTGCTTTCAGTTGCTATGGCTGAGGATAGCCATTGTTTAAGAAAGCCTTCGAAAGTGGGCTCTTTTATTTGGTAGTTGGTGAAAGCCACAGATTTACTAATCTAAACTACTGTTGTTTGCATCACACGATAGGAAATTGAGGTGAAGGAAGTCAATAAATTTGGCATTAACCAATTAATCAATATATCTAAATTGTTTAAAAATCATCCCATTTTGCTGTCTGGCAAAAACTTCGTGTCAAGCCATACAACATGTTCCTGCCTGATCTACACAAACAAACGTTCATAAGAATTTCAGTTTGAATTGATAATACTATATACATGGTCAATCCAGGCCGGCTTAACGAGAATGGCCCATATGCAAATGATTTAGATATCAGTGTCCTCAAGGTTAGATCTTCAACAATAAAGACAATGCAAGCCCCTAAAAGTATGTACAGTAGATTACGCTCAAGTCAACTACTCCAGAAAGATGAGGGTAGCTTAAAGTAACCTCAGGAGTAGCTGGAGACATGCGATTTTGATGCTTCTTTTATTTTCATTATTCATTTACTTACAGGTTACTCGATTCTTTGGTGGAGTTTCTAATGGACTCCTAAAATGATTAAACAAGAAATAGTCTTTGGTCCGAAACTTATTCCAAAATAAAAAGGCTGCTGATACTAATTACATTAACGTCTTAATCAATCAAAATGCCTGCATTACTGATAAATACTAAATACTAAACGGTAGGCTGTGCCATCTTAACCAAAGCTCTGATATAATCTAAGTCGTCAATGCTTGTCTTTTCTAAGTTCCAAATGCATCATTTTCAGACAGCCGACCTTCTTGTAGAAATAGAGAATGACAGAAGGAATTGAAGAAGTTTGTATTTCTCTGTGTGTAAAAAGAGACGTACATGCTCCTATTTATACATCGTAAATGTCTATAAGTAAAGCAACAAATCAACATAATAAAATACATCATTAATGTAAATGATCTTAGGCAAAAATAAAGGCTAATTTACAGGGACTTGGTTGACTAAGAGATATTGTGTGATATATGTTAATATCCCCCCTCAAACTTAAGATGGTAGTGACGATGATAACTTGAATTTGGAGAGAAGATCTTGAAAATGTCGATGCGGATGTTATTTGGTAAACCGTTTAACAATTTGTGCTTGAGATGAGATTGAGACAAGTTATATGGTTCCATGAAGCATATGATGACAATCGATTTCAATGTGTTTAGATTGTTCATGAAAGACATCATTGTGAGCAATTTGCATGACACTATAATTATCACAGAAGAGAGGAACTGCTTGAAAGACATCATTGTGAGCAATTTGCATAACACTATAATTATCACAGAAGAGAGGAACTGCTGCGGAGAACGTGACACCGATGTCTTAAAGTAACTATCGTAACCATAAAAATTCAGAGGTAGTTGTCAATGAGGGCTTGGTATTCTGATTCAATGCTTGAGCGAGAAACAATTGTTTACTTCTTGCTATGCCAAGAAATGAGAGATGTGCCAAAAAAGAAACAGTACCCAGTGGTAGATTGACGATCAGTTGAGTCCCCAGCCCAGTCAGCATTAAAGTATGCACGTAAATCTAATGAAGATGAATGGCTAAAGTGTAGTCCATGAAACAGAGTACAACAAATATATCGGAGTATACGAAGAATAGTAGAGAAGTGAGTTGTATGTGGTGCAGACATGAATTGACTGACAATGTAAATTGCATGAGCAATATCTGAGCGAGTGACAGTAAGATATATAAGACTACCAATAAGTTGTCGATAAAGTGTACCATCAATCAAAGGAGTTCTATCAGTGGCAGAGATATGATCATTATAATCAAGTGAAGTGCTAGCAATCTTAGTATCAGTGAGACCAGCATAAGAGATAATATCAGTAGCATACTTGGCTTGTGGCTTGAGATAAGTAATAACCTTATCATTAGAAGATACTTCAAGGCCTAAAAAATAGCTTAAGGGACCTAGATCTTTCATTTCAAATTGTTGATGAAGACAAGACTTAAGAGTGGTGATCCCCTGAGTGTCATCGCCAGTTATTATCATATCATCAACATATAAAAGGAGAAAAGTACACCCCTGATCTGTTTTTCAGATAAACAAGGCAAGATCATAAGAACTGGATGTGAAGCCAAGACAGTTGATGGTGGAGCTAAATTTAGCAAACCATACTCGAGGAGCTTGCTTAAAGCCATATAAGGCTTTGCGGAGACGACAAACTTTATTAGGTGGATGCTCATACCCAGGTGGAGGTTTCATGTATACTTCCTCCTGAAGATCACCATTAAGAAAGACATTCTTGATATTCATCTGGAACAAGTCTCAATGCTTACTTGTTGCGATGACAGTAAGGCTACGGACTGAAGTGAGACGAGCTACTGGAGCAAAAGTTTCCTCATAATCAACTTCATATTTTTTAGTAAACCCCTTGGCAACTAATCGTGCCTTATATATTTCAACTGATCCATCAGCTCGAGTCTTCATTTTGTAGACCCATTTACAGCCAATAACAGGCTTATCTGAAGGTAGGTTAACAAACTCCCAAGTGTTGGTGTTGGAGAGGGCCTGTAATTCTTCCGCCATTGCTTGCTACTGTAAAGGATTAGAGCTGGTCTCGCAATATGTGCGAGGTTCATATAGAGAAACAATAGTAGAATAAATATGGAAGTCTTGTAGAATAAATATGGAAGTCTTTAAGACGAGTAGAGGGTTGATTTGCTCGAGAGGATCGACGGAGGGGTTGTGGATGCTCAATAAATTATGGGGAAGGGTTATTTGGTGATGGAGGATCTGTAGCCAGAGAAGATACAATAGGATCAACCATCAGTTGGGTTGAGCTGTCAGAGCTGTAAGATGGACCTATAGAAGAAATATTAGGAAACAAAGATAAGGTAGGGTCAGAGAAAAATTTGTGTGTGGGCTCACTAACTCGAAATTTTGATATTGTGGAAAACATTTTATGTTCCCAAAAGGTGACATGTCGAGAGATTCGAAGTTTTTGAGATAGTAGATCCCAATATCTATATCCTTTATGTTCTATCCTATACCCTAGAAAACAACATGAACGTGCTCTAGGTTCAAGTTTGGTGTGTTCATGAGGTTATAAGAGAACAAAGCGTGCACAACTAAAGACTTCAAGAGACTGATAATCAGGAGCA
>JAOQMQ010000004.1:10777715-10788462 GCA_027563845.1 Erythroxylum subrotundum
TTGCTTTCGACCCGTTTCGCTTCGAAATCCGTTATTTCGATTTCTGCTTTGTCATTTCATTTGCATGCTTTGACTTTTGCCTCATGTTTCGTTCTTTCGAATTCGATTTCTTTTCGTTTCGCTTTGGCCTTCGTTTCGTTTCCGATTCTTCGGTTACCGAATTCCTTCTATTTTTTGTTCTTTTTCGGTTGGTGTTCGGTTCCGAGATCGGGTCCCAACAATCGACCCTTCATATACTACAAATCACGACCCGTGCACTTGTAGTATTGGAGGGCTATAAATTGTAAAGCTTGCCTAACATCCAACAGAGATACTAGCTTAAACAAGTCCATCATCACTTACTCCTGACTCTTAGTAGATTACTTAGGGAAGACATCGTCACCTTTGTTAAGGAATTCTATTATGTAATCTAAACACTTCCAATGAGTGGCCTTGCATAAGATAACCTTCAGATGTGATGCTTTTTATACTACATAAGAGTCGAGTAAAGACGTAATTGCTTTCGATCGAGATGGACTCTTTTAAGGAGTAGGATCAAGTACATGACATTTTTGTAATGAGATTCTTTCCTCCATATATGACCACTGAGCTAAGAATGGAAATTTAGAGTTTTGCATAAAAAGAGGGAGAAACATTCTATAAAATTTGGGAGAGATATAGAACTTTGCTCAGCCAATATCCATACTGTCAATATTCACTATAATTGGTTATGCAGTTCTTCTATAAATGCCTCACTATATATTATACCTTGGATAATACTGCTAGATAAGAGACCTTACATATAAAAATTGTTGAGGGGATCAAGTTGATCATTGAAACCTTGGCTAAAAATATGTCAACTAAAACTATAAGGGAAAAGAAAAAAACTTCCTTTTATGAGGTTTAAGCATCTTCAAACTTGAAATCACAAGTAGTTGATCTTTCGAACCAAATGAAGGTTTTGTTGAACAGAGATATGGTAAATAAGGATGCATGATATCAATGTGGCACGTATAGACATTCATCTCATACATGCATGAACATAGAATCGACCTTAAATTACTATAAAGAGATTGTTAGTTTATACCCTTACAACCAATCAGTTGGTTGCAATTTCGTGTATGACATTATTTTAATTAATAAAGGCATTCTTTATCTTTATGTATTTTGTAATTACATTTGATGTTTTATTACTAAAGATAAGATCCCTGGAATATTCATTGTGTAATTAAAATTATGATGAGATCATAATTATAAGATTCATTTTGTATTTACAGATTATCCTAAATTATTCCTAATTTTAGTTTCATTAAGACGAGATATCGATGAAATAGTAAAACTAGCACACATCATGTTTATTTCTTATGAAGAAAGTAATTAATTTCATAAATTAAGTATGGAGATACTTAAATAAACATGTGGGTGCTTATAAAAAAATAAGTTCACTAAACTGACCTAATTATGAGGATCATAAATGGAATATTATTTACGTGTCTGGGGATTTTCTTATTATGATGGTTGTATAATTGATTCTTACACTTGTGAGTTTGCCAAGGTATCTTATGTGGGAATTATCATGTTCTGATGTTACTTATAACCTATCCCATTTAGGGTACCTCAGTAGGTAATACTTAGACATAGTATAAACCGTATAGAGATAATTAAGTAAGTCAATAAAAGATCTGCCACTCTAAAGTAATTAGAAAGAATGTATTAACTATTCTTGATTAGTAATTTAAAGAATTTTCTAGCCAGAATGAATTGAGATTTGAAAAGTTATTTTCAAATATCAATTATAAATCAATTACTAATTAGTAAGAATGAACATGATTGGATTCAAAAAGAGTAAACATTATATTCATACTTTATGTCCAGTTGGAACATTAAATGACAAAAAGGATTAAATTATACATCATAGATATGCATAGACAGGTTAAGTCGAACTACTGTGACATTTTTAAGATTTGAATGTCATGAAATATTGTAGACATCAATCTTGATATATGATTATAAATTGTTTAATTAGAAAATTAAAGATAAATTAAAGAAATTTTAATTTATCTAATTCTAATTATGAATTAGAATTATTCACACATGAAAGAGTAGTTAAAAAGATTTTAAAAATAATTTCAATTAAATTGGAATTAATTGTGAAGTTTGAGAAATTTTAGGTCAAAGATGAGATATTTGATTTTACTAAATTAAATTAAAATATAATTAGAGTTTGACTTCAATTATAATTAGAATATTTAATTTTAATAAAACAAAATTCTAATGCTTTTGTTCTATTTATAAGAAAAAAGGGTAAGGTACCTAGCACCTATACTTATTTCCTCTTAAAAAGTTGAGTTTTTTTTTTCTTCTGTTATATGGATACCATTAGAGGTTGGACATTTGAACAACTCATGGTTGATACATTGAAAAGGATTTAGAAAAGGTTTCAACAGGAATTTGAATCAAATACGATTCTTTTATTTTATGATTCATGTTTATCAAGTTATTTAATTATTTAGATATAATCAAGAAACTGTAAAAAATTTATTTTCCTATTGCATCAGTAACTTGATCATGTTTGGTTTCCCAATAGAGGCTAATTACATAATTGCCTATGGAAGAAAATAAGTCGTCAAGGATGACTCATCCTCTAATAATTTCAATCCAAGGAGAAGAATCACTTAAATTTCTTATGGAAAGAGTAAAGAGTTAGAGTGGGAAAACCTATCGGATCACTTAAGTTCCTCAGTTTCACAACCACCACTGTAAAAAAAAAGGATGGAAGAGATTCTCAAACAATACATGTCTTCTATTAATGCAAAATTGAATAAATTACAAAAATTAAATCTTAAGTGGGTCGGGTGAAATTGGTGATGCAATCTAATTGCGCATCTATTTATAACTTAGAGGTGCAAGTGAGATAGTTAGCTAAGGTAGTGAATAAAAGCTATTAAAGAAAACTTCTTAATAATATTAAGGTGAGCCCTAGAGATCAAATGTTAGCTACTTATCTCTAGCTTGTGAACTTAGCCAGTATAAAGCTATACAACAACACCCAATTTTTTAGATTCGGTAGTTCGATCTCCATTAAATTTAGGAGTAGCAAAATACTTGATGTTGAAGCTGTTCAATAAGAGGAAATGTAAATGTAAAACTAAGACAAACATGAAAATGAGGAGGAAGTGAACACAAGCAAATTGATGTCAGTCTCATCCCTAACTAAGTTGGCCATGAGCTAAAGCTATAATCCTCCGTCCTTATATACCACTCATTCCATACCTTTATAGGTTGAAAAAGAGAAGGATGAAGACAACTTTAAAAGTTCTTAGATATCTTCAAGCAGTTACACATTAATAATGCCCTTCATCGAAGCATTAGCCCATATGTCAACTTATGTAAAGTTTTTAAAGAAGGTCATCTATAACAAAAAAAAACTTGAGGAATTGGCAATGGTACCTTTAACCTAGAAGTGTAGTATGATCCTGAAAAATAAATTCCCTTTGAATTTAAAGGATTCAGGAAGTTCTATTATCCTATACCATTTTGGTACTTTTAGTGTTCATACTATTTATACGATTTAGGTAGTGGTATAAACCTAATGTTTTTATCTCTTTTAGGAATCTTAGAATAAGATAACTAAAGATATAGAATATGTTGCTCCAACTAGCTGACAAGTCCTTAATGTACCCAATTGGAGTAATGAAAACCTACTGGTTAAAGTAGGAAAATTAATTTTTCTTACAAGTTTCTTGCAATGGGAGTAGCCCATTGGGGTTCCCATCATCTAGGAAGATCTTTTTTGGCCACCAAAAGTGCACCATTGTGTGACTGAGTTAAATTTGACACTTAGGTTGAGTAAAGAGAAGGTGGAGTTTAACATCTTCAAGGCTTTGAAAGGATCTGCTCTTTATGAAAAGTGTTGTAGAATGGACAATATTAATTTCATTATATGTAAGGACTTACCTAAGTTATTTATAATGACCTTTTAGAGGCATTTATAATTTTAGGACTTAAAGGAAAAAGAGGAGGATCTTAACCTTGTGGAGTATGCTTTTAGGTTGGAAGGATAAGAATATAAACCTTGATGTTCTCATTTTTTCGAGGATTTAGAAGATAAAACATCTAAACCCCTACCATTTAACAATGAAGCACCTAGGCTTAGTTTGAGGAGATTGCATGCTTATTTAGGTCTAACATATTTAAAAGGAATTGGTAACTATCTTGTTATTCTTTATTCTTCTTTGAGTTCTATGCAGGAAGAGAAGTTATGTATAGAGGCTAATGAGCACTAGGTTAGTAAGAATAATTTTGGGGAGCTGTTGAGTTGAAGCACTAGGTTAGTAAGAATAGAGGGACACCTTCAGTCCCTTCATCTTAGGTAGTGAAGCATATTAGTGGATTATTTATGTTTGAAGAGTGATCAATGGCACTGTAAAATATGTGTACTGATTTTGCGAACTGGGATGATGATCTAGATCCTTAAGGTTATTTTGTAGGAAAGTTCTATAGGCGTAAGAAGGTTGGTTTAAGAGGCAATGTTGCTTCCTTAAGCCATCCCCTCAGGTTTGCCCTTTTGGTGGGCAAGAGACTACTGGTTTGGAGTTCTCCAAAGATGTACATAAACATTTATTATTTGTATAAAATTAACTGAATTACCAAAAAAAAAAGGATCAAAATAGAGGTGGCAATGCGCCAGGCCAGGCCAGCTGACCAGCCTGTGGCCCAACTCGACAGATTAGGGGCTGTTGGGCCTGTGACTTGGCCCAACCACAAGCTGACCGGCCCGTGGCTTAGTTGGGCCAAGCTATCTAGACCCGTGGCCTAGTCAACCCGAACTGGCCGGGCCACATTTGTCATACCTAAATCAAAAGTAAAATATGAGCCAAACATGCACCTTCTTTAATAGGTAACATCAATTTTTGTAAAAATCACATATTGACATGTATTGTTTGGTAGGGTTTGAAAGAGATAAATCTTGTTTCTTTATTCTCTATTGTATACGGGACTAAGTAATGATTTTCTAAGAGAGGAATATGAAAGGTTAAGGGATATTTTAGTTAAAAAGTTATACCTAATTATAAGTATATTTATATGACATAACTTAGATATATTTTTTGTTAAGTATTTTGCTTGATTTTAATGTTATATTACCTTATTTTACTGTATTTATTATAGAATTACAAATCACATAAAATTTTGAACAGAAATAACCAGGGGACTGGATCGGGGCAGAAATTATGGTGACCTAAGAAAAGTAGAGTGGGACACAAATGTTTGAAAACGCGTTAGAACTTGGAAGATAAAAATATGAACAATGGAAGGAATTTCAGAGTGGCCGGTGGGTGACATGACAATGTGGCTACAGAGTTGTACTTTGTGGACTAACATATACACCGGCCTTCTAAGCTTTTAAGATCCTTGTATTCAGAATGTTATGTCACTTAGATTTGTCCTTTTACCACTACGAATTTGGCCAGAAGCTGTGCATCAGTTGAAACTTAATAACTTTAGTACTTTTGTTCACAGCAACAGATGTAAAAAGAATATTAAAAGACAAAAAGGAAGGAAGACCCATTGCGCTATTCTTTTGCTTTCCTTTGATTTGAAACTGCCATCAAAAGATATATTGATTTTCCTTTCCCTCTTTTCACCAACGATAAAGACCCTAAAAGAAAAATAGAAAAGATGAAGCTGATAATTCATTGACCCTTTGTTTTCTATAAAGTCAGCTAAATTACATGGAATGCCAAACGGATTCAACTTCCATATTTTGACGGAACAGTGACAAGTTTGAAAAAGTGTGGATCATAATGGTCTAGTCTAATGTAGCCTTCCAATTTTCCAACAGGTCTTGTTACTTTTTTGCTTCCATAGATTCTGATAATATACTTGTCACCTACATTCCACCAAAGATCGCGTAGCAGTGCTCGACACGAGAATATGAGAGGGCAGTCTGAAATGCTTGTTTTCTTTTAGATTGGATCCTTCATTCACTACCACAAATTGTGTCCACATAGAAAGAACATTTTATATATTTCGTGTAAAGAAAATAAAAAACAATTAAGTTCTATAACTTACTAGCTTTCGACATTATGAATGAATCCAGATACTTATCATTGATTTATGTTAAATTTCAGTGATTTAACAAGAAGCTTCATGATTTTTTTAGCTTCCTTTGACAAGAACAGGGAACTCCTGTGACCCAAAAAATTGCTAAAAAAATGAAAATGTTAAGAGATACCTTCATTCGCTATTTTTGTTCCTTCCTATTTGCAAAAGTTTTGGTCCTTTTTAAATCTTAAATCATTTGTTTTGTTTGTATTGGTTTATATCCTACGGCTAATTGGTTTATTTATAGTTTAGTGACAAAATATTTAAAGACATTCTTTATCTTATATACATTTAAATATATGAGATAAAGTCCATGAAATAATTATATATTTCAAATAAAATTATAATGAAACTATAATTATGAGATTTATATTAGATTTATGTCTTATTCCTAAATTGATCCTAGTCATTGTTCTATTAAGATTGGACATTAATAGAACGCAAAAAAAAAAAAACTAGCACGTGTTTTTTTCCTTATGAAGGAAGTAAATAATTAAACAAACATATGCATACTTGCTAGAAAATAAGTTCACTGAACTGACCTATATGAGAAAAATTCATTTGGAACATTAATTATATATCTATGAAAATTCTCATTGTAATAATTATATAAGTGATTATTTGACTTGAGGTCTCCAAAGTTATCTTGTATAGAGATTGTTATGTTTTGATAATACTTATGACATATTCAAATCATGAGTAGTTTAGTCACTAATCATTAGATGTAGCACATAAAGGTAATCTATCTTTCCCTTTACATGATCTCTCTCCTAGGGTTTATGCGGAAATGGGCTAGTAGAATTTAAAGTGAGATTCCTAGCTCTCCGTAAGTCCCATTTTGAAGTTAATTACTTTGATCTCAAAAGATCTTTCTGTCAGCCTGTAAGTGCGCATGACTATATATATTAGAATTAAATATAATTAATTAGAATATACTAAAATTTGATGTAAGACAAAATTTTAACAAATTTTATTTTTCCTTTTTTAGTAAAACAATATAATTAATTAGAATATATTAATATCAAATACAATTAATTATAATATATTAAAATTAAAATATATTTCTTAAGATTTTCAGCAAACCAACCACTATCAATGGTAATGGTAATCACTCCTTTGTCTTAACCAACTATCGTAATTATATTAATTATGTTCATTCTCATTCCTTACTATATTCATTTTCATTCCTATTATCATTCCCCCATATGAACCAACAGCCCCCTGATATGTTTGGCTTATGAAGTATGTTGTAGAGACAAGCATCGACATTAACAAAAACATTCTCGAGGTTGGCTCGTTCTCTGTCTGCAAATGGATGTAAATTTGTCTTAAACAATCAAGGTTGTGTTAGCGAATAAGGGTTTTCTTTTCCCATAAAGCAAGTAAGTGTCCTTTTCTCTCTCCACTTACTCTCTACAAATTTCATATTACATCTTTTATTCTCTCTTTGAGTCCCTTTTGTGATTTTTGGGGTTAGTTTAGCAATTTCCATATCTAGGTTTTATGTTTTTTGGAAGATTGGGAGGTCAAAATTAATTGGAAACGTGAGTTTATTTATGTCGTTGGTAGTATACGTTGTTTTTGCTGATCATCGTAAGTTTCTCTCTAATTATATATTACTTGTTAGAGGATCTTAGTTTGATTCTCTTAGGTTTGCTTTTTTTTTAATTTCTGGTAATCAAACAACATAATTCCTTACAACTAGACTTAGATTCAATCTTTTTGAGTTAGAGTGCCTGTTTGTTTCGGAATTACTTATTTTGTTATTCTTATCAAGGCATTTAGTAACCCAAAAAAAAGTTTTTCCTATTCCATCCTACAATTCCCTTAATTGGAAATATCACCTACTTTGTCCCTAGTTCATAGCCCTGCCACTAGGATAGTCCTTTCCCAGCATGTTTAATACTTTTCAAGTAGTGTGAGTTTGGTGATCCGAAATACCCTTTTCTTGGGAATAGAAACTCATGTCTTATTGATAGAATAGGTTATACCTGTGTCACTTATCCAGTCAGTTCGTAGCATATCATCTTGCAGATTGTGACATTACAATATCTCCCATAGATATGATTTTGCTCTTCCTTCTTCTTTTCTCTCAATGCACAGAGCGTGATTCTGTTCATATTTTGTTAAGTCGAAAATTATACGGAAAAAATGGAACTCGCTTGTTTTACAGTTGGGCTTGCTTTCTTTGTTATTTGCTATCGTGTTATTGCCTGCTTCCCTTTTTCAAAACCTAAAGTAGGGTTAAATAACAGCTATATAGACAAGAGGGAATTCACTCCAGAGTTGGCTTTTGCTTCCTTTTCCAGTTAAGTATTGAACAGATGAAGAGGCTGCTTGGAAGAAGATGAAGATGCTCTTGTCTCTCTCACATCAGTTTAGCAAGAGTGACTTACCTTCCCAAAAGCCTAGAAGCCAGAACTCTTTTCGAAGACACCTTCCACTCTTTGAGAAAGAGATTGGATCAACATAAATTATTGTCAGGTATTATAAGTCCAAATCGACCCCTACTCCTTCTGTTAATTTGAGCAAGGTGCTGTGATTATTAATATTTTGTTTTATTTTTTATTATTAAGTATTTGTTATTATTAGCATTAGTATTCTTATTTATTATTAATATTTATTTGTTTTTATGCATTTATGTCTTTAATCACTTTGTCTTCTAAACTTGCATCTCCTGAGTTATTATTTTATTTAGTTATTATTACTTTATTATATTTTTTAAAAAGTATATTTAGTTATTTTATTAAATCGTTTATATTTTTTAAACCTTATTTTTCATGTCATATTAGCACGTGAGTCTACCAGAAATACCTTCTCTACTACATAGGAGTAAGGCTGAGTATTATCAAACCTCCCCGAACCCTGCATTGGTGTGGGATTTAAATTGGGTGTTGTTGATGATGATGACGACGACATAGAGGTAGTTGAGTAATCAAGATATGCTTCATCACCCTAAACTAATTAGGGTGAATGTTTTGTTGTTTTCAGTTACTAATGATTCTAAAATTCCTTGGCTAAGATGAAATGACGTTTTGTAAATAATTTAAAAATGTTATTAATTGAATCAATAGCTAATGATAGAGAACTTATATGATTAAACTCAAAATAGAGTAGACATTAATTTCGTACTCTATGTCTAATCAAAACATTGTATGATAAAATAATTGAGTTGTACGAAAAATATGCACAAAAAGGTTAAATAAAATTATTTTGACATTCCTAAATATTTGGGTGGTCATAATATATTACTAGATGCTAATATTGATCGATAAATATAAATTTTTTAATAAGAGAAATGAAAAATTAAAAGATTTTAATTTAACTAAAATATAAATATAATTTAGGTTTATGATTTATATTCATTACTAATATATTTGAAAACCTAACAAGTCTCACGTAAACAAAAACTAGTTCAAATCAGTTAGCTTATTGATGTACTATATCACTCGTAGATTGAGATTGTGAGTTTTGATGAGTTTGGTACTTTGTTCAGCTCATCCATCGTTGATGAGTCAAAGCAACATAAGTTGGAAGGCTACAAACAATTTTTTATTTGCAGGTATTATCTTCATGTTGGAGAAAAATAGATGTGATTAAGATACATTTGCACACAATTCTCATAGTTTCGATCTAATGATAGATGTTCTTCAAGTTCTAAATTTTTAATTGGTCGACAATGTTAATCCAAAATCAAAATTTTTTAGTTAAGTTACATTCTGTAAATGACATTGTTGAACTAAAGAATAATCTCTCTCTCTCTCTCACATACGCACACGCACAAACTCTATTCCTAACAGTACTATTAGATAATAATATATTTTGTAATATTTATTGTTGGGCCCCGTTTCTGGAACCCAACCTCGGAATCAAAAATCGAAAAACAAAAAAGGGGTAAAAGTGAAAGAACGAATCATAAGGCGAAAGTGGGACAAACGGCAAAACAAATGAACGGACGGAAAACAAAGCTAAAGTCAAAGTGAGCGAAATCCGAAAAAAATCAAATCGGATCAAAAAGCGAAGGAATCGAAAACGTGTGCGGAAACCAAAGAAATCGATCACATTCATATCATCATAATACTTCAATACCCAACACATTCACATCTCAATTCTATACACAAATCCATAACTCATTTATATCATGCAATAAATGCTTACAAAATATTAATGGCATTTCCAAGCCATAATACAACATCAATATCCAAAATTCAAAGTACACAAGATACAAAAATCTCCAAATTCTCAACAACAATCTAGCTTAAAAACAATACAAGATGAACACATACAAACAAAACCTTCACTTTCTTTCACCCGATCTTCTTCTCATCACCTGTGGACGATCCCTAACTTTCTTGCTGATCCGACCTCCCTTCACTTGTTTGGTCATAACTTTTTCGTTCGACCTCCGATTGATCTAATTTTTGAAGCGTTGGATTCCTAAGACATCCCTGTATCTCTCCATACTAAATTTATAGGTTTTTCTATTCAATTGAGAAAGATCAATCGAATCAAAGTAAGAGGATCAGTTGAAAAGTATGAACATGCTTCAGTGTTTTGGAGATATCTCGATCTCTAGAGCTCCGATCGAGTTGATTCTTGTTTCTAATTAAACTAGAGACATGGAGCTACAAGTTATCTGAAGGAATCGAATTTCAATTTAGCC
>JAOQMQ010000004.1:10792409-10803157 GCA_027563845.1 Erythroxylum subrotundum
AAATAAGGCGCTAAAGATGAGAAGGTATTTTAATTCAATTTTTAATATTTTGTTTAATAAAATCAAAGATTTCTCACCTGGCCACTCATGGTTGAGATGCATCTAGCATCGGAGCCTATGACTCTGCTATCTCCAGATATTTTAATTAACAAAACCAGCTCCTACTTCAACAAACAGGGATGATTCCAAATTGATTTAAACAAGCAAAACGACATTCATACCTTGTACAGAAGAGAGTTTTTCCAACAAACGTAAGGTGGAGACGGGCTCAAACCCAACCTTTTGGGTGAAAAATGGATAAGAATAAGAAAGGGCACGTTTGAGATTTATGTCAACTAATCCAACGGATAGAAGCACGTGCCTACATCACATCACCTTGGCTCCTAGCATAGACCATCCCACTCCAACACCCTCCCAAGTCGCACTCGCGACATTTGTAATTCATTAGTCTCCTTTTAAAAGACCAAAATGGCCATCTTTTTATTTCTCCCCAAATTACCCTCTGTCCGTTAATGACACGACAAGTGGCTCTCCATTATTATAATTTAGAGCAATTGCTTGCCATATGTAGTTTCATTAACTAAATGACGTTTTATTATACATAACTATCGCCCCTAGAAAAGCAAGGAATCCACCAAATTTGCTGGCTTCAACAATTAGGCTGATAATCAAACAATTCATTATTGAAATTCTTTTTCTTGGACTTGTTACTTTTCACTTGGACACGGTTTTATGGATTATTCCAGACTCTTTCTTTCTTAAAGTAAGTGTACTCGAGAAAAGAAAACCACTCCTAAGCACTTGAGTTTGCCCCACTTCACACCCCTTTCTTTTACTTTCATAAGACTTCTGCTTTTAAACCCATTAGTTACCTTACCTTGACACTCTCTTTTGGAAGTTTGGCTCCCTAATTAATTCTTAATCTTCGGGATTGTTTGTTCAAATGACTTCTCCAACGACCCAAAGAGCATTTGGTTCCTTAATCGAGAAGTTAGAATGAGCTGAATGACCATCCTATCCTTTTCCTGTGAGACGACTGGTTTCCCAAAGTTACCCATAACATGATAGAGAAGCGCTGCGATCTCCAAAATGCCCTCCAACAGAAACTGAAGGACATTTCAGAAAATTCTTGTTGATACCCTCAAAACGTCCAACGCCCTAACGTGGCAACCTTTGACAAGCTCGAGATATCGAGCGGCCTAATTCCGTCGACACGTAACCCACTCGCTCTGCAGAGCTATATCCCTTGCCACGTAAGCATTACAGATGGCACAATACTTCTGGCAGCCACCTCTCGCACTCCCACTCCCTAGTCTCCCCTCTTTAAAAACGTCCACGCCCACTTCTTTGCTCTTGATCGTTCTCACTAAAAGCCAAAAATCACTCCACGAGCTTCAGCTGCAGTCGTTTCTCTCTCTCTTTTAACCGGTAAATTTACCATCCTCTTCGGTAGCCGGAGAGGAGAAACTCAGTCGTCGGGAAATATGGATATTACGGCGATGTATTGTTATTTGGATTTCTTAGGTGCTAGCGTGACGTTATCTTGCTGTCGCGTATTTCGAAAATTTAACCCTATCTAGAAACCCTAAGCTAAAGCGACTTTTCTTAGAAGCGTTTCGAAGTTATTCCATGCTTTGTCTCGCAAATCAGAGGCAGAAAAGGTTATAATGGGAGATAGAAGGTAATACGTTTCGAGGCTAAGGTGTCTTGATTCTTAATTCTGGGTTTCCATCTCGATATTTGTGATTTTGATGATCTCATGTGATCGATGGCATGTTTGGAGTTCAAATTTTTAACTGACCTTGTTATCACTTGATAGCATTTCTTTTATTCATGATTTCCGCTCTCTTCGACGAATGAAGACCGATTATTACTAACTTATATACATAATTCACTAGCAGTAGCTAATAAGTAGGTTAAAAAATGAGGAATAGCGTTGGGTGATGACCATGAACGTTGAGCGTCACAGTCAACGCCGATCAAGCCCTTTTCTTCCAATGAAGGTACAGCCAGTTGATTGTCATACACCACGAGTACCGTCGAGTCGGTTGGAGCTTGTGAAGCCTGTGGCGAAATCAAGATTGAAACGGCTCTTCGAGCGCCAATTCCTAAAAAATTCAACCGTTGACAAGGTCGTCGGTGTTGAAGAATCACATTCCAACGGCCCTAACTGCTCAACTGACCTGGAGCCGGCCTCTCTGTGCTTGGCGAAGATGGTCCAGAACTTCATTGAAGAGAGCAACGAGAAGCAATCGTCAGCCGTCGTTAGGTGCAGCCGTAACAGATGCAACTGCTTTAATGGCAACTGTGACGACAGGTCTGAGGACGAGTGGGGCGGCAATTTCGGCGAGTCTAATCTTCTGTCGTCTGGCGAAGCATGTGAATTTCTAAAGGTAAATAGGAACGACGGGAGGTCCTCTGTTGATTTGTTTTGATATCATTGTTGCTTAATGTTCCCCTAAGAAAATGATCCTTTTTTGTGGATAGAATTTGGTGTCGTGTGAGAGCGTTTGTGAGAGGAATTTGCTAGCGGACACAGCGAGAATCGTTGATAAGAACAAGATATGTAAGCTTGAAGATGATATTGGCCGTAAGATTGTTACTGATGGACTACTGGCTCTTGGATACGACGCTTCAGAATGCAAATGTCGATGGGAAAGATGTCCCTCTCATCCCGCCGGTACTTTCTTGAATTGATCTTGAAAATTGGTCGGAAACTGAGCTTTTGCATCATGGTGTTTGTTTGGGCAAATTAAAGTGAATTATCATCATTATTATTTTTGGGCATGCAGGGGAATATGATTACATAGACGTTCTTGTAAATGGTGAGCGGCTGCTGATCGACGTTGATTTCAGATCGGAATTCGAAATAGCTCGACCAACCAAGCACTACAGATCACTTCTGCAGATTCTACCTTACATCTTCGTGGGAAAAACTGATCGACTTCAGAAGATAATCGCTGTTGTATCGGAGGCGGCGAAACAGAGCTTGAAGAAGAAGGGTATGCATATACCCCCGTGGAGAAAAGTTGATTACATTAAAGCTAAATGGCTCTCTCCTTGCACTCGGGCCAGACCGTCCACGCCGACACTTACCCCGACTGAAATTGATGTTTCTAAACCTGAAAATGTTCAATATTCGGTTCCAAAACTGACTCCTGACTTTGTTGGACTGAAGGCTAGAGAGAAGATTCCGGGGGATGATTCTGAACTGTGCGAGTCTGTGTTTAATTTATCGCCCGAAAGTTCTGTGGAAGAAGAGAAGTTAACTGCTTTGAAAGAGTCGAAACCGCTATTTGTAGCTCAGGTTAAGTCCAAAAGTTTACAGTCCGGGATCAAGATTGTTACTGGTTTGGCTTCGGTTATTGGAGATGAGTCATGAAGTTTTGATCGCCTTATTTTATCGTCCTCTTCTTTTATTCCTTTTAATTTTTTTTTTTTAAATTTTGGAGATCAGAGTAAATGACGGTACGTCCACGTCCATATAGCCCGTGAAATCCCCTTCTACTTTTTTTTGTAAGGGTATGATTACTTACTAATATCAATAAGAAAACTCACTTGAGAACAGCATGTACAGATTTTGCCTGAAACTTTTTGTCTTCCTTCTTTGTGTTTTCACTTGTTATTAATCATTGTGGATTATCTTTTTCTTAAATGTCCAAATCTTAATAGCACCCTAAATGAAGGATTGTTTGCAGTTTCATTCCTATCGTTTTAAATCGGAATTATTTTAAGTTGCAATCAGGAAACTGGGACAGTGGAATGAACAAAATTAGAGAGGACTCGAAAGCACTTAATATTCACTTGTGCGTCTTGTGGTGACTTTTTATCTGTATTATTTTCTTGATGGAAGAGAGGAACAGAATTTGATGGCAAGGAGGAGGGCAAATGGATGGATAGGATTTTATAGGCACAGGTTCATTGGGAAAGAGAAACAGAAGATTTGATCTCCAAAAAGGAAGGTCCTGGAGCTAGGTGTCGTGCCTATGAGGAGCGCGAAATTACTGCAAATGAATGCTAAGCAGTAAAATCTATTTACTGTATGTAGGGTACGACTCAAAAGTGAGATTATAAAATCAAGTAAAACATCTCCTGAGTTATATTTGGTTTGCAGCGTCTGTGGCGAGTATTTATTGCATGATCACTCTGGGAATTTAGGTATGACCAGGCTGTTGTAATAGCTGGCCTCTTTAGTATGCTGATGCCTTAGGTGTTCTGTCATATACTAAAGAGCAATTTAACATGATACAGACATTTTCTATAAAAAAAAAAAAAAACGATTCTAAGACTTATCTAAGTTTGTGCTTGAAGACTCGTGGTCGTCCTTGATTGGTTAAGACGACAAGATGCAGCGATTCGTAGCTTAATTGAATAATACGGAGGTACTTTGAAATGGAGGTAAAGCTGGCGTGTAAAGAAGGCTTTGCTTCAAACAGATTGTAGTCGATATTCGACTCAACTCAACCTTGAACTATATATTTGACTTAAGCTTATCTTGGGTTAAAGAAGGTTTTGCTTTAAACAGATTGCAGTCGATATTCGACTCAACCTTGAACTATATATTTGACTTAAGCTTATCTTGGGTTAAGTATCCTGCAGATATTTTAGATAATCCTAAGCACCACAAAGTGACCTTCTCTGCTAACATGCACTAAATTTGTCTTTTATGGCTCGTCTTTCAACTTTGAACTGGGTGTATCTGGGAAATTGTTGTAATTTTAATTGGAGTTTAATCATTGCATCTTGTAAATTAAGGCTCTTTTATTATTGTTCAGATTTTCTGTCTAATATTATGGTGTGTTATTGTGTTCAATAAATCTCAACCATTTATTTATGTGGGTTTCTCAAAATAAATGACTGAAATTTCATAAGACAGAATAAGACAGAATAATATTAGACAAAAGATTTGGAGTCCATTTCTTACCTTAATATGACACTCCCAACTTTATCCGCGACAAAACCTTGTATTAGTAATAAAAACAAACCTGGCTCCTCTATTTAATAACTAAATATAAAAAGAGGTGAAGTTCTGTAATGAAAGAGATGGAAACTCATAAACTAGCTACTTAAGAACTACTGGCCACAGCATTGACATTATTATTAAGTGACACCCCACCCAACTCTTTTTTCTTCCTTTGCATTCATAGTTTATCCGCGGAATAACGTATCCTATATTTATATAGAGCAAAAGGCAAAAATTATTTGTTCAAATTTGCCAGACAGCATGTGTATTAAGTTCACCCACTCCTTCAAGGCTTAGATGATTGCGTATGGAAATCTTCCTCCATCTTAAATTGCTTGTCATGTTCAGTTAACAGTATGCTTAATTTCCATGCTGAGCGGTCCATCTTTTTCCTCATTTCTTAAATCCGGTCCTTATTTTTGTCTTTTCCCTGTTGAACAAGCTTTCGCACGGCACCGTTTCCATCTTCGTTGGTTCAACCTGGTTTTGTCCAAAGTTGTCATTTTATGATCTAATCCAAAAAATGTGTAGCATGTCGCATGTAACAAAAGAGAAGCAAAGAGCAAAAACCTAAGGTTTTGTAACATACACGACGCAACATGAACTTTCCATAAAGCAATCAGCTTTATGATGGTGGCTGAGAGTTTCTAACGTTATATTTTCACAACCATCAAAACCAAAGTTGTTCATGATTCAGTTTAAACTTCGTTTTCCTTGTTTCAACTTGAATCAACCAAGTGTATTGGGAAAGCTAAAGTTCGTACGTAGCTGGGTTGACGAAGGATCCAAGTGTCGTAAAGCGACTTATTGAGATCACGGTCTCCAAGGAAGCAAACATGTTAAGATGAGCGATTATACAAAAACGAAGCTTAATGATTTCGCATTGCATTTTTCAGTCGGGGTTACTCTTTCTCAAACGTCTGTGATGCAAGTGTTCGAAACAAGAATTTGAAAACTCTTAACCCAGAACTCAAGGAGAATAAAGCTACTATTTTTACTCGTTTTTATGCATCTGATTTATTACGGATCAATAGAAAAAGCTTTGGTTTTCTCGATTAAGGAAGGTGGAGAAAAAGCATTTGTTAATTAGTTGTTGCTGGGGAGGAGTATGAATAAAGTCTTGCAGGGGACCAGACCCTTTCACAGTCCTCAGCCAAGCCAAAACAAATGTACTATGAAGAAACAGATAAGCAATAAAAGAACAAGAAGAAGAAGAAAGCCTTAGGAACAAAATTGATTCCTTCTCGTGAATTGTGTGAATTTCAATGCTTTCTTTTATCACTCTCTATCTCGTGCACTTTTCTTGCATATTTCTATTTACTTGTGGTTGTGTCGGTCCAAATAATACAGGGGACGGCATCCTTCTTTTCCTTTGTTCTCATCCAAACACGACATCCTTCATCCTTGGCCGTGTAAAACATTGCCTTCTCTTTCATAATACTTGGACCACAAAGAGTAATGATCATACTGTTTTGTTCATTTAGGATGTGGGGGCTAATGGACTTTGATGAAGATAAACTCACAATTCATCTATTCTAAAACCGGACAAGATTCGAACTTTCTTTCTCTTTAGACTGCAAAGAAAACATGGGTACCAGGTCATGATTATTGTTTTGCAACTTTTGTACCAAGTACTTGATGCCGCTGAACGGTAGGGATTCTTCTTCCTCTATTCCTACTCAATTGTAAGGATTTCCTCCCGCAACGGTTTGCCATTGCCACGCACTACTACCGCCAGATTATATGATCCCTGAAACTAATTGCATTTATTGTTGATTGTTGATGCCAATCTACCGCATGAATAATGCTGAATTATTCTCGAGAATATCGATAACAATAATGCATGACCATAACCTTGTTATCAAAAGTAGACATTAATTAATTCTTTCTTCTTTCTTATAAACTTTTTCATACTTGTATTAGTGAGTTATAACTTTTGACCACTGTGTTGAGTGACATATTTCCTGCATCACATAAATATGAAAATTGAGGAACTTTCTTAAGTTATAAAAAAGAGGTCCCTTCATCTGTGTTAAATATCTCAAAATTGCCTATCTTTTCTTAAGGAAAAAATTCTAAGGAAAGATTCTCTATCTCTCTTTGTAATATTTCAATTGTATTATTTACTTGAAATAATGAAATATTAATTTAGTAGTATCTGAGGACTAAGCATAATTAGTCGAACCTCGTTAACTTCTGGTGTTATTTATTTATTTTATTTAATAGTTATTATCAGGTATTGTTGTAGTGAATTATTGTATTATCAAATTACATATCTAGGAAAATTTTGTTTAAGGAGATTGGATTTTAAGTGGGACCTTTTGTGGCCACTCCAGTCTTTCCTAATAATTTACTTGGTGTGATTCTTCAGTCTAATCGTTCATACTCTATTCACCAACGTAATAGTGCTCAAGGTGAATTTGTTATTATTGGTGAAAATTAACCTAAGTTTCTACAATAATTGGTATCAAAGCCAAAGTTTTTCTTAGTATGCTATGTGGTTGCAGCATAGTTTGATCTTCCATATCACAAAAAATTTCCTTAGGCTTTTGGCATTCCACAAAGGCAACTATCGAATATAAATTGTAGCAGAGATGATAGAAGACAGAAAAAATTCGACGCCATCCACATTGACTGCTACTTCTTCGTCCATTTTGGCGAGAACTATAGTGACAAATGTAAGATTTTCGATATAAATTTTTAATGGCACGAGTCATTTTGGCATGTGGCAAAGTGAAGTTTAAGATGCTCTTTTTCAGCAAGGTCTTGACATTACTATTGAAGAAAAGAAACCAGATGGTGTTGAGGAGAAAGATTGGAAGACTATAAATCATTTGACATGTGGTACAATTCGATCATATCTTTCTAGAGAGCAAAAGTATGATTTCTCAAAAGAAACTTCTGCATATAAATTGTGGAACGCATTGGAGGAAGAATTTTTAAAGAAAAGCAGTCAAAATAAGCTTCATATAAAGAAGAGACTACTTCGTTTCTTTTAGGATTTGGGTATCACTATAAATGATCACATCACTAGTTTTAATCAATTAGTTATTGATTTAATGAATTTGAATGTGACATTTGAAGATGAATATCTGATTTTGATGTTGCTGGGATCCTTTCTTGAGGAGTTTTGATTTTCTTGAAACTACTCTACATCATGAGAATGCTACTGTGTCTCTTAGTGAAGTTACAGTTGTTTTGTACAATCATTAATTGAGAAGAAAGACAAAGGAAGAACGTACAAGTGGAGTAGCAGAAGCTTTGCTGGTCAGAGGCTGTTCGCAAAGCCAGACTAAAGGAAAGAAAGGGAGATTGAAGTCTAGGCCCAAATTGAGCAAAGATGAATGTGTCTTTTGTCGGGACAAAGGGCACTGGAAGAAGGATTGTCCTAAACTAAAAAATAAAGGCAAACTTGATAAAGGAAAGGTTGTTGCATATTCAAATATAGCTGAGTGTAATGATGAAGACTCAATATGATTTTAGAGAACTAGAAGATGTAATTGTTTACGAAGCAAATGACTTCCCTCTTACCATACATAAGATTGGTTCCATTCAATTGAGGAATCAAGATGGATCAGTCAGAATATTGACAGATGTTGGTTATGTGCCAAGTTTGTCAAAGAATCTTATTTCTATAGGGGTCTTAGAAGAAGAGGGTCTTGAGGTGGTAGCAAAATATGGAGTGATGAAGATCATCTTTGGTGCACTTGTGGTATTAAAAGGAGTACGGATGAATAATAAATTGTATCATTATCTGGGTACTACTGTTATTGAGACAGCAGCAACAGTTTCTAATGTTGAGGAGTTAGAAACAACCAAGTATGGCATATGCGCTTGGGGCACGTAGGTAAATAATCTTTGAATCTCTTAGTAAATCAAGGATTGTTGAAAGGTTTGAAGACTTACAAACTGTTTTTTTTTTTAGCATTGTGTCAAAGGGAAGAAGACAAGGGTAAAATTTGGAGCAACAATCTATGATACTAAGGGTGTTTTAGACTATGTTCACTCTGATGTGTGGGGACCTTCTACGATAGCTTCTTTGGGAGGAAAATACTATTATATGACTTTTGTTGATGATTTTTCCAAGAGAGCATGGGTGTATACTATGTAGACTAAGGATGAAGTTCAAGAGTTTTCCTCAAACGGAAGAAGATGATGGAAACTCAAACAGGTAGAAGGATTAAGCGTCTTCGTTCAAATAATGGTGAGGAGTACATGAGAATACATCATAACAAAATGGGGTGACAGAATGTATGAATTAGACATTGCTGGAGAAAGTTTGGTGTATGTTGTCCAATGATAGGTTAGGAAGAGAATTTTGGGCTAAAGCTATTACATATGCTTACCATCTAGTACTATTGGTGGTAAAACTACATTGGAGAAATGATTTGGAAAACCTGTTATAGATTATGATTCCTTACATGTATTTGATTCCATTGCATACTACCATGTTAAGGAGTCAAAGTTGGATTCACGTATAAAGAATGTAATTTTCATAGGGATCACCTTTGGTGTGAAAGGATATCGTCTTTGATGCTCAGAGTCAAAAATAATAATTTTTACTAGGGATGTTACCATTAATGAATCTACCATGTTAAGAAATGTGACAATTGAAAATATTGAGCTAACAAATGGTACTCTAAAACAGGTGGAGTTTGAAAGACAAATTGTTACCGTAACAAATGATGAAACATATGCAGAAACTCCTGTGGTAGAAGAGGAATCAGATGAAGAAGAGGTTCCAACCTAAGAATCTCTACAACAATAATTACCAATTACATTGAGAAAGCCAAAGAGGAACACTCAAAAACCTTCTCGTTGGCATGGGATCATGGGTACCGACGAGTGGTAGTCGAAGTGGACTCACTGGAGGTCATTAATATACTCTCCTCTTCCCATAGTATGTTGTCTGACATTTTTTCTTTGCTGGCAGGTATATGAGGCTTGGTCTACCGTGAGTGGGAGGTTCACTTCCAGCATATCCATCGGGAAAGAAATCAATGTGCAGATCGACTAATGGCATTAGCATCTCGGGCAAGGCCCGGATTGCAATATCTTCAAGATCCACCGTTGTCTATTCGCGATATACTCATTCATGACATGATCGGCACGATGTATCCTCGCACCCTGCGTTAGGGGTGGCCGGGGTTGTGAGTCTTGTTTTTCTTTTGATGTTTTTCCTTTGTAAAAAAAATTTTATAAATTATATTAGCCTTCATAGTGAAAGGTGAAATATTGTTACTCTTTATTGTTACTTTTATGTATTTCTAGTTACACTCCCCCTCCAAATCTCATGTGATCTAATTTCTAGTTTGAGCACTTATTTACTTGTGGATTTACATTCACGACCAAATGTTTATGTTTGAGCATTATTGATCTACCACCTTCCCCATTAGTTAGTATCATTCCATGTTTGCTTTGGTCCTTGACTTAATTATATTGCACGGACTATTTTGGTACGCATGTTGAAGTGTGTGTATCGATCTCTAGAATTTATCATACTACTTGTGGTGTGTAAGTGTAAATCCTGCTCGACCAAGTAGTTGATGAAAAAGCAGATACTGGAATTCTTTACTCTTCCTTACAATAAGTTAAGGAGGTTTTGACATTTGGAGCTGGTCTCTCCTCATTTACAGCTATTGTTAGTGAACATGTATAGTAGTTTTCATTATAAATTGCTTTGCTTTGATGTAACAGGCATAGTCATGAATTGGAATAGGTAAAAGGATTGGGGTTAGTTAACTTGTTCATAAAACTGTTAGTATCTATCATTACTCTACTTTCA
>JAOQMQ010000004.1:10803257-10813748 GCA_027563845.1 Erythroxylum subrotundum
AACCATTCGGGGTAATAGCCACGCTTAAGGTTTTATGTTTTCGCAAAAGGTTTGGGCTCCGGAAGCGGGGTCCAACAAATCATCTCATTTGGAACTCTATAGCTCAAGATATGCTTAAAATCCCAAAGTATATTCATAACCTAGTTATGCTCTTCCATCTGACCCCTCAATTTCTTACCATCAAAAATTTTCAAATCAACTCCAAAAAACACAAATTTTCATGGAGAGATAGATACATGTCTTAGGAATCTATTTCTTTAAGAATCACCTCATTTGGAGGTCGGATGAAGAAGTTATGACCAAAAGAATCCAATATGTTTGTGTTCTTACCCAAATTATACATGTCTTGGAGCGATTGCCATAACTTTTTCCACAAATGTTGGATTAATTTTGTTTTTGAGCCATATGAAAGACGACATCGAGATATACAACTTTCATGAAGACCTCAAAGCGAGATTCTGGTTCTAAGGTGGTCAAAATTGCGATTTACTGTAGCTGTCCTGTGAATGTCCATTTAACGGACATAGACTGGCTTAAAAGCCATTTTTCACCCGAGAAGGTTCGTTAATAGACATGCACTAGGCTGAGGGTCCTTTTTCACCCTAGAAGGTCCGTTAAATAGACCTAATGTCTATTTAATAGACATGGGAAACCCAAAACTCCTTCCGAGGCCTCTCTAATGCTTCCAACATCCATTCTAACGTCATATTCACTCATAATCTTCCCAAATTCACTTATTCTAATGTAATATCACTCCCTAAATATTCAATTACCAAAATGATTTCATAAATCTCCCAAATCTCAACTCAAATGATTCATCACATACAACAAATTCTCATCATTCTCCATAGCTGTCATGTTCATACCTCCTATGCAGCATCATCTCTTATAATGCTCATATTTCTTAACTCCGATACCCAAAATTTACAAACTTTATATCGTTGGAAAGCTAAGAGGATAATCTACAACTTTCATGAAGATCGCTTTGTCCAATTCAACCTATATTGATCCAGTTTTCCCCCTAAAGTTGGTAAAACAATTTCTATACCTATGAAAGCTTACAAGATGCAATATCTCTTCGTATCAATTAAATCACTAAATACTTTTCCTTACACTCTTAAATCTCACTTCAAATGGTTCATCCCATAAAACCTTTCCAAAATCTAACGTCCTATTCTAAAACAAAAACAATTCGCAATCTCAACGAAGAGGCATACACATACACAATATCCACTTCCACAATCATCATACTCAACTGTCAAAAAGACAAAATCATATACAAAAGGAAAATCCTCAATTTCGCATTCTCATTACTAAGCAAAGTAAATAATTGAACAAACTTCATTTACATATCAATATACACATCACAAACTTAAATAAAATATAAATGGATGCTCAATGTTTGGCATTCTTAATAAGCTATACAAAGGTGTTCGAACTAGCTTAGTACAAAAGCTAACTATCTTGGAGTTGTCCAATTGCCTTGCAAGGATCGCTAATCTTCTCGTTCTGCACCTGAGGAGGGAAAATGATGGGTTAAGCTACATAGCTCAGTGGCTAATATAGTTATAGCCATTGGCGATGAGCCACACAATCAAGCATATATAACATTTATATAGGCATACACTTTCAGCATTTACAATTCCAATTCACATTTCATAATTCAATGCATCATCACATTAACATATTGATTGAAATTTATCATCCAAGCATAACCCACAATTTGCATCATACTTAACATATCAAAATACAATGCACAACCAAATGGCTCGAGGGTCCCGTGGAACAAAACGGAGAAACCGAAGTTTACATCGTGAACGAAACGAGTCTATTTTTCAGATCTCGTGGGCATTAGTTGGATCCACCCCGTCTTGTTTGGCTGGTTGTCCTTGAAACCACCATACATGTCAAAGAAAAAGAATAGGATAAGGCTAATTTAATTCATTTACGTCATTTTCTATTAATTGGTTTTTGGATTTCTGATTTCATTCTTTACAATATCAAAGCTAGCAAAACAAGTTCATGCCGGCTTTCTACAATATCAAGAACTTGGAAAAATATCATTACCCAAGGTATAAAAGAAGTACGACCAAAAACTGAGCCCCCCAAAAGGCCTTGTAAAGGGAAAAAGCACCAAATCACTTAAACAATCACCACACTCCACTTGTGTAACTCTGACACAATGGCACTACGACCTGAGGATTCGAAGTCGTGACGTGGGGCAACTCAGGCCGAAACCTAGTGTTGGATCCCAAACTTTTCTTAGAAGTTAGAGCTAATAATTGAAAATTTTTGAATTAGAAATGATAGACAAGAGTAAATTAGTGAATGAGAAATGTAGATAGATTTATATTTTGCTTTGGTGTTTTTGGTGGATAAGAGATTTTGAAATGGGAAGAATTAAGGTGAAAGTTAGAAGTAAAATGAAAGCAAAAATGAAGTTGAATATGCGTACTAAGTTGATGAAGGATGTGTATATATGTGTATGTTTTGTTATTAGTGTTCATGATTAATCATGGACTATAATTTCTTTATGGATGATATTGATTTGAAATAGAGTTGAGAAGGAGGAGTAAATGAAGTAGAAAAGGTGATCTTGGTATGAGTTGTGTTAAGGAAAGATTTTTGAAACCAAATGGGTAGTTGATCTGGAAAATGTTCACTGAGTATGCTTTAGTCTTTTAGCCACAACTTTTTATCTAGTTATTCGAAAGAGATGATTTATGATTTGGATTAAACTAGAAACATATGGCTACATTTATTATGATGATATCAAATTTAAATTCTATCTTTAAGAACCTCAATATTTGTCATGAAGTTGAGAATTGGGTGCAGTACATTGGTGGATGAATGTAAAGTTCATATTCTAACTTCAGAGGAAATTCTGGATTGATCTGGATAGATTTAGACAAAGTTATCTTCTAGAAAGTTGTAGATCTTTCTTTCATCTTTCCAACGGTATATAGTATGAAATTTTTAGACATCTGAGTTGAAAGTTATGATCCTTATAAGGGAAGATGTTCAAGAGTATAGTCGTATCGTCTGTGATGACATCATATCATCTGTGAAGACGTCATATCGTCTGTGATGACATCATATCATCTAGTGATGACGTCATATCTTCTATGTTTGACCTTCTGCTTCTTCTGTGTTTGACCTTCTGCTCCTTCTGCTCCTTCTATGTTTGACTTCTGCTTCTTCTATGTTTGACCTTCTGCTTCTTTTGTGTACTGTTCATAAACTTCTTCTGTATACTATTCATCTTATCCTTTCATCTGGTCCAATTTTGACCCTTCAGACGATAGAATCTATCTTTGAGGTCTTCAATTTGTAGAACTTGAAGTTCTCTTTCAAACCATCTAAAGAACACCTTAATCCGATATCTATAGGAAAAGTTATGCTAATTTTCCCGAGATAGGTTCAACATGATTGAGGACGAAATCTTGTTTGATTATTTCGGTCATAACTTTGTTATCCGACCTCCAAATGAAGTCATTCTTAGACCAATGGATTTATAACACAATTCTTTCTACCTATGCATGATAGTTATGGATTTTGATGTTGATTTAAAAAGGATTGAGTGAATCAAAGTAAGGGTATCGATTGTAAGAGTATGAATTGGATGTTTTACTGAACATACTTCGGTATTTTGATAATTTCTGGATTGGTAGAGCTCTAAATGAGATGATTCTTATTTCAAAATAAACTAGAGACATGGAGCTACAAATGGTATGAAGAAATGGAAATTTAATTCAGTCTCTAAGACTTTCAAATTCTGGATGGAAGTTGGGTATAGTGTACTATTTCAATCTAACAACAGTCTAAAATGTTAGGGCCCTAACTTTCAGATTTCTAAACCAAATGGGTTGATTTTGGTGTCATTAGAAACTTAAGACAAGGGGAAACATTTTTCTAGAAGAAAGTGTTATATCAGAATGTTCAAGGGTATTTTTGGCAAGACACTTAAGCATAAAAGACATAAGGCATAAATGGAAGGGCAAATTGGACAATTCTCAATCATTAAGGGCATAATTGGAAGAAGAAGTGTTGTCTTGCATTTTAAGAAGGGATAAGAACGAAAACTAAAGAGAAAAAGAGAGAGTTTCATGAAGAAGAGAGAGAAATACGAAGAGAAGAAGAGAAGGAGAGAAAGAAGAGAAAACAAGCTAGGGTTTCAATTATGTTAGCCTTCAAGAGAGATTTTGAGGTTGTTCAAGAAGGGAAAAAGGTAGAGGAAGAGAAGAGCTTCCATTTGAGCTACAGATCCCTTCATTTGGTGAAGAATGAAGGTAAGATCATTTTGAATCTTTTGGATTTTTGGAAGGATCCTAGTTCATAGAGTTTAGAAAATGCTTGGGTTTAAGTATTCTAAAACCAATTTTAATGATTGTGCTTGAGGGATTTTTAATTAAAAACCCTATTGAGTAGAATTTTTGTTATTGTTTAAAGAGATCAAAAGAGGCAAGAGGAACAAGAGAAGAGGCATTTTGAGTAAGTCTATAAGCAAGAAAATCAAGGTGGGTACATGTTTATAATAGAGTAAATAAGCCACTAATTTTTTCTTTGAATCAAGAAAGTTTAATGTTTCCAATTGCATCATAAGTGTTGCATTTATTGCTTTTAAATGATTTGAGAAAGTGCAATATGTTGTTATATGAGTTGTGTGATGATTTATGAAAAGACTTTGAAAGTAATTTTTTTTTGAAAAGATAACATGTTTATGAAATCATGGTTTCGACATATCTCAAGTTTATGAAATCAAGTTTCGAAAAAGTGTCTTTTTGAGCAACAAGTTTACAAGTTATGAAATATGTGTTATGTGGGTTTGTGGTGGTCCCCTAAGTTAAGTCACGTGCACGTTGACTAAATTAAAGGCTTCTCTCACCTGCTCACTAGTGGCATGGAGTTCCTTCATGGACTCCCATAAGTTCACAGCTACGCAAGACCATTAAGTGGAAATGTGCAGTACGTTCTGTTTTTAGATCCACCCAAACCATTCGATGTGCTTATGTGTTTATGTTATGTGAACAAGTTTGATGCATTCATGTTTTGTAGTTTGAGATTTTGACTACATTATGAGAATTTTTATAAATAAGTGCTTTATGAACTCTATGAGAATTTTCTATGACAAGTGAATGTTTTCACTAGTTTTTGCTTATTTTCTGTTATAAACTATTACCCACGAGCTTTCAAGCTCACCCCCTTTCTGGCCCATCTTTAGATGATAGCTAAGAGATCAATTGATCAAGAGCCTAAGGGAATTGCTTCAAATTTGCTATTTTGTATTTTGTAATAAGCCAATGGTGTGGCTTTTGATATGTAAATAAAGTTTTTCAAACTCTATTGCTTTAGTAATGAAATGATAGATTGAAGTGGTTTCGATTGTGTATGATCATACTGACTTCTTTGTTAAAATGGATGAGTTGGTTTTTGATATTTGACTGTTATGGGCACACCACCCTTGTGGGAAGACGACTAATAAGGGTTCATGGAAATAACCCTATAGGACAATAGGCTCACGTTTTATGATTATAATAGTTTGGTTCTGGAAATGGGACCCAACAGTTAGTGGTATCAAAGCAAGAGGTTGAGCTCTGGAAACGGGATCCAACAGAAACTCCTGTAGTAGAAGAGGAGTCAGATGAAGAAGAGGTTCCAACCTAAGAATCTCTATAACAATAATTACCAATTACATTGAGAAAGCCAAAGAGGAACACTCAAGAACCTTCTCGTTATATTAATATAATGGCTTATGTATCTCCAATTGAAATTGATGACATTCCTACCACTTATAAGGAAGCAGTTCAAAATTCAGAAGAAGATAAGTGGAGGATAGCCATGAATGAAGAAATACAATCTCTTCATAAGAATGAAACGTGGAAGCTAGCTAATCTCCCGAAGGGGAAGAAGACAATTGGATGCAAATGGGTATATGCAAAGAAAAATGGAATTCCTGACAAGAATGATGTTCGCTAGAAAGTAGAGCTAGTGGCCAAAGGCTATGCTCGGATGGAGGGAATTGATTATAATAAAGTTTTTTCTCCACTTATAAAACATTCCTCCAATCGAATTTTGTTGGCTTTGGTAGCAGAGTTAGATATAGAACTAGTTCAATTGGATGTAAAAACGTTTACATCTACGTTTTTACATAAGGACTTGGGGGACAAAATCTATATTACTTAGCCCGAAGGTTTTAAAGTTGTTGGAAAAGAGAATATAGTGTGCAAGCTTGAAAAATTGTTGTACGAATTGAAGCAATCTCCGAGGCAGTGCTACAAGCGATGTAACAAGTTTATGATGGAGCAGAAGTACATAAGAAGCAAATATGATCACTATTTGTATTTTCGCAAGCTATAAGATAGATCCTACATCTATCTTCTCCTGTATGTTGACGATATACTAATAGCTTCAAAGAATCTAAGAGAAATGGAGAGATTAATAATACAGTTGAATTAGAAGTTTAAAATGAAGGATCTAGCTGAAGTCAAGAAGATTCTTGATATGGAGATAAATAGAGATAGAGAATTGAGGAGACTTTTTTTGACACAGAAACAATGTCTGAGAAAGATACAAAAACATTTTGGCTTGAATGAAAAGTCAAAGGCTGTCAGTACTTTGCACGCTCCTCATTTCAAGCTCAGTGCATCTTTGTTTCCAAAGAATGATGCAAAATGAGAATACATGTCAATAGTACTGTATGCAAATGTTATTGGTAGCTTAATGTATGTTATGTTGTGTACAAGGCCCAACATTTCACAGACAGTTGGGGTTGTGGGCAGGTATATGCATGTTCCTAGAAAGGAACGTTATCAAGCTATGAAATGAATTCTACAGTACATTCTGAACACCGTATAAGTTGGTTTAGTAGTTCAGTAGGATAAGCAAGATGGTCAATGTGTAGTTGGATATTATGATTCTAACTATGCTAGTGATTTGGACAGACATTGATCAACTATTGGCTATGTGTTTACTCTTACGAAGGCACCAATCAGTTAGAGGTCTACCTTATAGTTAACAATTGCTTTGTCAACTACAGAGGTAGAGTATATGGCAGCTACAGAGGCTGTGAAAGAAACAATTTGGCTTCAAAGATTGCTTGGTGAATTATGGGTTCGACAGAAGCACATCAAAGTGCATTGTGATAGTGATAGTGCTATCTTTTTAGCAAGAACTAGATTTACCATGCAAGGACGAAGCATATTGATGTCCGTTATCACTTTGTACGAGAGGTTCTGGAAGAAGGTGAAGTAGCAATCTAGAAGATTAAAATCACTGAGAATTCTACTGATATATTGACAAAGGTGGTGACTACGGTCAAGTTCTAACATTGTTTGAACTTGATCAATATTGCTAAAAATTAAATATAGGCTCTTTCAAACGCATTTGAAGACACTACTAAATATGAGTTTTGTGAGAAATTTGAAAATGAGAAATATGCCAAGGTGGAGAGTTGTTGAGTGACATATTTCCTACAATGGAGAAATATGACAATTGAGGAGCCTCCTTAAGTTATAAAAGGAGGGCTCCTTCACTTTTATTGAATATCCCAAAATTGCCTATCTTTCTTGAGGCAAAAATTCTCTCTCTTTTTGTAATATTTCACTTGTATTATTTATTTAAAATAATGAAATATTGATTTAGTAATGTTTGAGGACTAGGCATAATTGGGCGAACTTCGTTAAATTTTGGTGTTCTTTATTTGTCTATTTAATAGGCATTGTCGAGTATAATTGTAGTGAATTATTGTACCATTAAATTATATGTTTAGAAATGGAACCGTTTGTGACCTCTTCAGTTTTTCTTAAGAATTTACCTGGTATGATTTTTTAATATAATCATTCACATTCTATTCACTAATGCAATAATGCTCAAGGTGAATTTGTTATTGTTAGTACAAATTAACACAAGTTTCCACGACACTGATAAAAATTAATTTAATTGGAATACGAAGGTTAATCCACACATCCCATAACTAATGTGTAATCAATATAAATGATAAGACTGGCCAATCACAAGAATAGAAGTCAAGTCCTTTTGGTGGCGAGGCAATTGCGGAGGCAGGAGTTGGCGAAGCCTAATTGGGCAGAAAACAAAGCTTAAATTCACAAGATCAAGACTCTTTGTTTAAACTCTCTCTGTGTTGACGGATATTGGGGACGTGTGGATGGAATATTAAAGTGGAAAGGTACCATATTTGGATCATATACGAAGAAACGTAAATGAGACGACGTGTCAAATTTTATCGTTTGAAAAGCTCTGGTGTTCACTGAATGGAAAGAGCCTAGAGAGTACTCCCTTTAATATTCACGAGAATTGAGAAGTGATGCAGGCATTATTGTTTCCATTGCTACTGAGGATGTAATTGAAACACGTAGTTTAATCCATACATCTCATAACTAATGAATTAATTATAGTGATCAACGACAAAAATAGATGACTAGTCCCTTTGGTGTACACCGACTGAAGTTGTCGAGGCAATCGTTAAAGTCTAAAAGGCCAAAAAAGTACGGAATTCACAAGATTGAGATTCTATGGTCTAAGCGGAGGCATCAAGGATGTGTTCTTGGAACACGAAAAGTGCAGAGACATTATTACTTCTATCGTCAATCAGGTTGTTGTGCATTTGTCGTTTTGTTACTGGTTGATTTAAAAGCAAATGTGACGGCAGTTCTTATCACTCCTTCAATGAGCAGGTCTATGAAATTTTATTTCTATAGCATTTTTATATACTACTCAAATGATCATATGTTTCCCATATATATAGCTGTTCATTTCTTTTATCAACTTACAGAGTTTTATTCCATGTTATTAGAGGCGTTCTTTTTTAACTTAGTATATGGTTAGATCTTTCGTGCTAGGCCCAGGTCCAAGCTTAGGCATAGAGGCATAGACGACCCATTTGTAGATGGTGACGTCCCATTCATTAGAGAAGACCTAAACCTAGTAAGTACTTTTTATATATAAGCTCATTACCTCATTATAAAAAAGGTACGACTTTAGAACTCTATTATTTATTATTCTTAGCCACCAAAATCCTCACAAAAGACTAACTTGAGCGTCGGAGGGGCCTACCAGAAGTCAACCCTCGGTGTGCCTTTACTGTTTTGCAGGTATCTCAGAGCCGAAGTCAACCAACCTTATGGATCCAAGCAATAGCGCTCAGCCCCATCAAGTTCAAGCAGAACCAGTTGGCGCCTACCGTGGGGCTGGGCGTCAGAGCACCACGTCTAGAACCACTCAGATAAGTCAGGCGGCAGCAGCCAATCCTAATGTAGCCGTCGTCGCGGCACTTGCATTGTAGCGAATAGGCTTGCGATTATCCGCTGTCCCTCCGTTAGCGCTGCCTCAACCCGTCACCCAAAACCTAGTGCAGATGAGCTACCGCTGAATAAGCACACACAATCTTCACACCCGGATGATCAGCCACAACCTCAAAACCGAGATCAAGAAGCACAGAGCGTAGCCCTGGAGGACAACGCCGGAACCACTTCGCACCCTGCACCGCAACAAATCTCCCTCACCCAACGACAAATAGAAGAAGCGGCCGATCTATTGATTCGCCAAATTTTGCGATCTCGGGCGAACCAACAACAAATCCCCGCTCGGCAGACATGCATGACGGTCGATCGCCATTCTGCTGAAGCCCTAGAAAAAATTGTGGACGATCGAATTAATATGGCCATGAATTCCCGTCCGGATCAACCATCGACGCAGTATAACTCCCTTTTCATCCCAGAGATCCTAGATAACCTCCCAGCGGTCAGTACTAAAATACCGACGCCTGAAAAATATACTGGAAAGACCGACCCCCTCGACTATCTGCAGCACTTCAAGTCGATGATGAATCTGCATTGCGTCCCTGACGCCATTCAATGTAAGGCCTTCTGTACAGCTTTTCAAGAAGGAGCTCGGCAATGGTTCAATAGTCTACCCATGCATTGTATCACCTGTTTTGAGGATTTTAAGCTGCTATTCCTCAATCAAGTTGCTACAAGTAAACGACCACAAAAAACTGCCTTGGAAGTGATGCAGTTGACCCAAGGAAGGAATGAAAGTCTACGGGAGTTCATCACTCGGTTCAACAATGAGGCTGTTGAAGTCCCTGACCTTACCTGCTCGTCCATGTTGGCTGCCCTTATGAGCAACACAAGGGATAAAGAGTTCAAAAAGTCACTGGCCCTCGATCAGCCCAAATCTATCCAAGAAATAAGAAATCAGGCGGATAAGTATATCCAGCTCGAGGAGGTGTTGAAAAACACAAAGCGCAGAGCGGACGATCGTTGGCCAGGTGGCAGAGCAGATGATTCACAAAAATGATAGAAGGATCAGTCTAGTTGGAGGAAGCCGACCGACCGAAAGGACCAATGACGAGAATCCTTCACCCCGCTCAACAGGCGATATGCGGAAGTGTTGGCAGTCATGAGAGCAGATGGAGAAGCCCTCCGAGAACCCAATAAGTTGAAAACTCCCCTCAAGAAAAGGGACCCTGAT
>JAOQMQ010000004.1:10815236-10832534 GCA_027563845.1 Erythroxylum subrotundum
TTATCTTTGAATCAAGAAAGTTTAATGATTTCAATTGCATCCTACGTGTTGCATTTATTGCTTTTTGCATGAATTGTAAAATTGTTATATGTTTGCTACATGAATTGTGTGACGATTTATGAAACGACTTTGAAAGTGATTTTTGGTTGAAAAGATACAAGTTTATGAAATCATGTTTTCGAAAATGGTTTTCGAAATATCTTAAGTCTATGAAGGATCAAGTTTCGAAAATTTGCCATTTTGGGCAACAAGCTTGCAAGATTATGAAATACATGTTATGTGGGTTTGGTCTGGTCCATTCTATTGTCAAGTGCACTTTGACTAAAGGCTTCTCCCGCCTGCCTGCTAGTGGCATGGAGCTCCTTCAAGGACTCCCTCATGTTCACGACTACGCAAAACCACTATGTGGGATTGTGCTAGCTCGTTCTGTTCACGACTACACAGGACCCTTTTTGGGAAGTGTGCTAGCTCGTTCTGTTTATGGACCTTCCAAACCATTCTGATGTGATTACGTGCTCATGATATGTTTTCCAAGATTGATGCATACATGATTTGTATTATTGTGAATTGTTTGACAAAATGAGAATTTTGAGAAATAAGTATTTTATGGTTTTCAAATGCAGAATTAATATGGTTATGAAAATGCATCAATGGAAATGAGTTTTATAAAGGAGTTTTGCTTGTTCTCGATTATAAACCTGTTACTCACGAGCTTTAAGCTCACCCCCACTCTCCTTCCCCTCTTCAGGTAATGAGGAAGAGATCAAGTGATCAAGAGTATAAGGTCATTTCTTCAAAATCAGCATATCTGGAAATTTAAGTTATTTGTGTAAAATACAAGGATTAGTCACATTTCAAGGATTGTTAGTTCATGTAACTTTTGTATTTTTGAGATTTTGTATTATGGCTTGGAATGCCTTAAGAGCTTGTAAAACTCTATTCTTTTGATGTTAAGGAATTATGAATTATATATGGATGATTTGAGCGAAAATATAGTCTTGTATATGGATAAGGTTGAATTGAAATTCGGTATACTTGAGGAAATTATCAATTTGATATGATTATTTTGATTGTGAATTGTTGTTACTTATTTTTATAAGTGAGACGTGTTATGGAAAAAGGAACATAGAAATGGTATGAGACTTTAAGCTGCATGATTTCATTGGTTTACGCTCACGTTGGTATGACAAGCAATAATACGCGCATGTTTATGGTTTAAGGGTTGGACTCTGAAAACGGGGCCCAACATGTTTGGTATCAGAGCAAGAAGAGATTACAAGGAACCACGCACAAGTATGATGGTATTTTGTTAAGAGTTGGATTCTGGAAACGGGATCCAACACCCTAGGTACTCTATCATACGCTTTCTCTAAATTAATAAAAACCATGTGTAAGTTACGCTGTCATTTCCTGTAATATTCCATTAATCTTCTAAGGAGTTGTAAAGCTTCTGTCGTAGACCTTCCTAGCATGAAGCTAAACTAGTTTTTTGAGATAGAAACATCATTTCTCACTCTCTTCTCAATCACCTTCTCCCATAACTTCATGGTATGACTAAGTAATTTGATGCCTTTATAGTTGTTACAGTATTAGATGTCCCCTTTGTTCTTGTATAAAGGTATTAACATACTAAATTTCCACTCATCTGACATTTTGGCAGACTTAAAGATCACATTAAAAAGCTTGGCTAGCTAAATAAGACCCTCTTTGGTTAGGCTCTTCCATACCTCCATGGGTATCTCATCAGGCCCGACTACCCTTCCACTCTTCATCTCCCTTAACTTTTTTTTTTTTAATTTCTTTGTAATCTGTTAGCAATAAGTGAAGTTATGAAACCTCTTTGACATGCTAAGGTCACCTAAATAGATATTATCCTCTATGCCTTCGTTAAAAAGGCTACAAAAGTATCTTTACCATTGTCTCATCATGTCATTTTCAGCTACAAATACCGACCCTGCTTCGTCTTTTATACAGCGAACTTGATCTAAGTCTTTCTCTTTTTGTTCCTAGTTCTCGCCAACTTAAAAATATCCTTTTCTCGATCTTTAATATCCATTCATTGGTCTAATTTCTTGTAAGCTCTACTTTTAACATATGAGATTATCTTCTTCGCCTCTTTTTTGTTAGTCTATAACTTTCTCTATTTCCTACTCTCTCCACCTCTGTGGTACCATCCAATAGAACTTTATAGGCATTCATCTTGATCTTAACTTTTTCTTGCACATCGTCATTCCATCACTAAGACTCCCTTTTACTACCCCTAAGCCTGTTAGAAACACCCAAGGTCTCTGTAGTAGTATTCCTTAAAAGAGTTGCAACTCTCTCCCACGTCTAGTTAGCATCTCCTACCAATTTCCGTTCTACTCCATAAAAAAATATTCCTAAATTGTTTCACTGTATCCCTTTTTAAATTCCATCATTTGACTCCAGTACAACTCTTAGGGCTTCTTTTCTTCCTCTAACCCTTAATAATAAGATCCAAAACCAACAATCTATATTGAATTGACAAGCAAACATTAGGTATCACCTTGCACTCCTTACAACTAGGTCGATCACTTCATTTTATAAGAAAGTAGTTAATTTGAGTTTTTGTGGTTTTGTTCTTAAAATTCACCGTGTGCTCCTCATTTTATTGAAAAATTAGTTGGCTATCACTAACTCAAACGTTTTCACAAAATCCAATAAAGTAGTCCCACTATTATTCTTTTCACTGTACCTAAAACCCCCTATGAGTCTATAAGTATCCATCTGAGGTTGCTTCTATATTACCATTAAATTATCCTCCTAAAATAACTCTCTCATTAGGGGGAATATGCTGAATCATCTCATCTAGCTCTTCCCAGAATTGGTGCTTAAGTTGTTTGTCCAACCCTACTTGAGGTGCATAAGCACACTCCATATTTAAAACGACACCCTTCACCATAATCTTTAAGGACATAATCATATCATTAGTCCTTTCTACCCCCAAAACCTGACTTATGAGCTCCTTGACAACCAAGATACCTACCTCATTCTATCATCTCGAACACCCTAAATACCAAAGTTTAAACCTATTAATCTCTTTTGTTTTATCCCCCGTCTACCTTGTTTCCTGGATGCACGCTATATGAATCTTATATTTGTCTAAAGTCTTTACTAATTTTAAAGACTCCCCTGTAATGGTCCCGACGTTCGAAGAACCTATCCATAATCTGTTAACATCTTTTTTTCATCTAGACCCCAAAACTCACCAAAGGACTAGTCCTTGTTCTATCATTAGAAGTCTAATCCACCAATCCTACCTTAATTCCCAATACAAGCTAAAGAAGACAAACCTAACAAGCTCCTAAATGACACTAATAATACTCAAGAAAGGGAATAAAGATTGATATTGAATCTCAAAATGGGCGCCACAATAAATGAATGTGAGAACCATAAGCACACACAACTGCACATCCATCTAACTTCAACGATTTAAAATCAAATCACTAATAGCAACTAGATATATGCATATTTCTAAAACAGGATACTGAACTGTTAAAATAACTAAGAAAATATTAAAAACATTAAAAACTATGATAAAAAAGAACTTAAAACTTTTGATGGATCGAGGAAGACTGAAAACTGAAATTTAAACATCTAAAGGGCAATGCATCAACCAAGAACAAACAAAAACTGAAACCAATAAATAATAAAAAAATTTAAGATACTAATTAGTAAAAGAAAGGAAATAACCAAACCGATATGATCTATTTAAGAAGCCGCACACCAACTCTATATGTTCTTATCAAGTTTAGCACCATTCACTATAAATGTCTCTATTATAGGACTCACTCTGTATCAACCTTTAGAAATGCAAAGTTAAAAGCTCCTCCTTTTACTATCTGTTCAAACATGAAATGCTCTAAAATTGGCAATATTAAAAGTTAGTAAATGCAATGAGTGTAATAAGATTTAAGAAAAAAATCCAACAGAAATATTCTTGAAACTTAGAGAAATGATGAATGGAAGGGAAGGACCCTTTCCCTTTCTCAAATGACTAGTTCTAAAAAATTGTTTGAGATCTAATTTTTCATTGACAATAATGAAAGACAAAGTGAGTGTCGACGTAAGCAGAAACGCCAAAACCCAAATTCAGTAGCCTCTCGTAACTGCATTGAGAGATATAGGATTTGAAGCTCTCGACATTCTGCCACTGATGCAAGATCTAGGTAGAACCCCTTATAGACAGAAATAACCCAAATTGTCTTACGGGTTAAGGATTTCTGGGTACTATTAAACACAAAATTATAAGTAATTAGCTGATGAAGATAAGAGCCACGATTTACCCCTTGGTTAAGCATAAGTTGGAAATTGAGGAAAAACCTAGTTTTGGTTTGATAATTGGTTAGATTCAAGCCCCCTTATACAAAGACTAGATATCAATCACTTGAGGAATATAATCCCCTTGAACCTCAAAGTATCCTCTCTAATCTAGAATGGTGAATGGGGTGGAAATTTTAGAGGTTTTGCTACACTAGTTGATCACTTCCCTCAGTTGAATGATGTGAATAATGAAGATCTCATCATATGGACCCCTAATCCGAATGGTAGATTCACAAATGAATGCTGCCATAGAATACTCACAAATAAATCAATGGATGCTCATTGGTATAATCTTCTATGAAGACATACTCTAAATCCTAAAGTCTCTCTAATCACTTAGCTAACAATTAGAAATAGGCTTAGGGCCAAAGGTAGGTGGTATGGCACAAATGAATCCACTTGTGTGTTATGTAAAGGGGAAGTAGAAGATAGTGATCGTCACTTTTTTCTTTGTAGATTTCAAAGGTTGTTTGGAACAAAATCTTACACTTGATTGAAGGGGACAATTATAAATATGAATGGGAACAAACACTAAACTGGTTCATTAACCACTCTAAACAGGGAATGCCTAATGGAATACTACTCAAAGCATCTTTCACCACTACCATCCATCTCTCTTTGGAAAGAAAGAAATATAAGATTGTTTAAGAATATGGAAGAAGACAAATACCAGCTAGCTGAAAAGATAATCAACTGGATTAGATTAGCTGTTATTGCAAAAATGCATATAATTCATTCTCAAAGGGAAAAAAAGAATAGGTGGAAACTATAAACAACATGATATATTGGTCTATAATTAAGATGTAATGTTTTGACCTCTTATTGGATTTCCAACCATGATGTAAACTGATGGATACTCAATAAAATAGAACTCATTGTAATGATGTACTAGCTTTTGCTATAGTTAATACAATTTTATTCATTTTCCAAAAAAAAAATTATAAGCAAGATAAGTACAGAGATTCGGTATGAAATTAAGAACTATTTGATTTTGCAATTATTAATTCCAAGGAAAAGTCGAAGCAGCTTGATTTTGACAGGTGGGTCTTTCTAGTTAAAAAGCTTAACGAGCCAATTCACCAGACACCAGATATTAGAGATAATGTCCTATATGTGTAAATTAGCAACTCAATTCTTCTCCAGAAAATTCAAAAAGATTAATTATGCAAAACATTTTGACTTAGGAACCACTTTTTTTTTTAATACACCCATTGGTTGCCACCTCCTCCTCTTCGAAGATATGTCGGGACTCTGTATCTCTAGACTTGTTGTGTAATCTGTTTTCTTACTTTCCTTTAAACAAAAAAAATCCAAAAAGATTCGGATGCTTCAAAAGTCCCACAAAAATCATAAACAAAAAAGTAAGGATGCAAAAGAGAATATCCTAAAATTTGGAGTTTACAATGCCTTCACAGTCCTGTGAAAAAGATAACGTTGATATGATATCAACAATTCTAAACTTCGGTAGATCAAAAGCAACAAATAACAGATCTTGACCAACACATTCTAGAGAGAGAAGCAACAAATATCAGATTTATCTAACGTTCTTTAATAATACAAAAGTAACAGACCTAATAGTAATTAAATAACTATTGGAATGCGGAAATTTTTTCCATAAACATTTACATACTAGCTAATTTAGTATATCTATTAAAATTTGATTAATATTTGTCTTATAAAATTTCAATTTTCCTTTTTATTAAAGATAACATATTTAAAAATATCTAATTTTTGGAGATGTTTTTAATTTAATACAAACTTTTAAAAAATTCAATTCAGTGACTCAATTTTTAAAATTAGGTCAAAATATTATATTTACTTATGTGACTATAGATGGACATTTACGTGGCCTTTAATAGACACACTATATTAGAAATTTTTTTTGGCATGATTTATATAAGTTTTAAAAGGTTATTCATTAAATTATAAAAATTTGACACTAAATTAAAAAATCTTAAAACATTAGTTATGTCTACACTGTTGTGGGATTTATCTTGATCTCATGATATGTTATTTTTATTAGAATGACATTTATGGGTTAATTAAACAAAATCCTATTTTTTTATAATTTCTCAATTGAAGTATGAACTTTAAAAAGTAATAATTAAATATTGAAACTTTCAATTTTTTGAAAATATAGTTCAACATTAGTCTTTCTGTTAACGTCTCTAATGTGACTTATCACGCCAACTAATATATTTACTATGTGGATGACACATGAATTTTAATTTTCACATAAGCATATTATAAAATAAATATATAATTTTTAATTTAATTAATTTATAATAATTTATAATATTAAAATTAATAAAAATATTAATGTATAACAAATCCAAGGTTTATCCGCACCAGTTTCCTCACCTTTCATCAGCCAAATTTTCTACATTTTAATGAAATTTTAAGTTTTTTTTCCCCTTTTTCCATAGCCTCAATTATATGTTGGATTACCTTTTCATGTTCCAAACATAACACAGTGAGAGTGGTGTTTTTCTCACAAATTTTACACCCCTCTTGTCACATTTTTGGGTGGGCACATTTTCGCATAATTTTAAGAAGAGAGAGTTGGGAAATAATGAAGAGAAAGGGAAGAGAGAATAGAGAAGAGATAATGAAAGATAGAGACTAGACTTTGGAAGCCATGAATGATTAAGAGAGAGTTGTAAGATATAGGCTGAAGGTAGGAAAAAATAATTAATTATTTAAAATTTACAAAATTATTTGTCACATCAGCTTTATTAATAAAAGCATTAATGTCATATCAATTCTATTTGTAAAAACTTAAATATTTAATTATCTCTTTTTTAGATTTGAATTATAATTGAGAAATTGTGAAAATTTTGTTTTTTTTTTAGTTAACCCTTTAGTCTTCCATAAACATGAAATCATCACCATGCTTAAAAGCCCTTAAACCCCACCAATTTAAAAACTAAAAATGAAAAATTAAGAATGTAACGTCGAATTCCTTTCTCTTGAATGAAACTAAGTCAACTAAGAAGACTTTTACATTTTTGGAAAAGAAAACACAAAATCATACAGGATTCCAATCGCAGCGCATAAAACAGAGGCTCGAGACACACCAGACGATGCGTCGGAGATACTGTATCATCCAACTATATAGATGGGCAATTTGTGCAAATTTTCAAATTTACTATTCTACCCTTCCTTTCATGAAACAATCTGCCTGTCCTTCAGAATATCAAGGACTTCATCGTAAATTCACTCAAACCCAAAGGCCCAATGTACGATCCCCATTGACACTCCAGGCCTGGTCTTTGTGTACTTGTGCTCCACAGATGCGAAAACCATTTGTTTGCACTATCCTTAACGTACACCCTTTTTCGCGGTCTCTCGAGATCCCATTCTTGTGGCGGTCCATGTGTTCAATTATCCCTTTTGATCTTCCTTTTTCATGGCGTAGATTGCCTTGTCAGTGCAGTTTCATGTGTTAGAGCTCCGTGACATTGCTTCATTGGCTCTACCAAGTATCCACGATCTGTGTTTGTATCGAGAAAATGAAGATTTCGCATTGGTTTTTGGTTTTTCTCCATCTTCTTTGCCTTTTCGCTTCCGGGTCTCTTTCGATTGACGATTTTCACCAACCGTAAGTGATCCCGACATTTTTTAACGGTTCTTCTACCAGCTTTAAGTTGCGGAATTAAGTTAATTTATATTGGTTTGGAGTTAACGGACTTAACAATCAGTTCATAGTTTGTTTGATCACATTCTTGTGCTACGTTTTTGGTAAAAGAAGCAATCTTTTAGTTTGGTTGAGTGAAAAGCTGTACTCTTTGCATGCTTGGATCTTTTGTCGTGAACTATATTAATCGATTGTGCCTTGTTAATTTGTTTTGCTGCAAAAAGTTTGTTTCCTTTACAAATGAATTCTAGTGTGTTTCTACCGTGTAATGGAGTGCTTGATTATTTTTAAGGTGAACTTTAATCTCAATGAACTTAACGTAAAAAAGATTTGATCAATGATCCCTATGTTTGCATATGTTGGTGACTGTTAATGATGACCATTACAGTCTTGCAATTTACCTGCTTGATATTTTGGGTGGCAAATTCTTGTTGAACAGACTTCGGCAATGAAATCGGAGATTCATATAGAAGACCAACAGGTTTAGGGTTTAAACTGTAGATACTATGAAAATTTTGATTATTTGTTGAGAAATTGTTATAAGAGATTATACTATGTTTAGGGCCTCTCCATTCTCAGATTCTTTTTCATTGTAGACTGGGGATTTGCTTAGGGCATACTGCTTTTAGGAAAGTTGCTGTTTTATGCAGGTTGTTCGATAACTGGAAATGTACGAAGTGACAAATTAATCCCTGTGGATTTTTTGCTTACTATATTCGTAAGAGATTGAGAACATTACTGATGCAACACTATCGAAACTTCTTGTTATCTGTTACACTTTTCATTACAAAAGAAAATATTTGAGATAGTTTGTGTTGTATAAGTTCTTATGTCAACGTTCACCTATTTGATGAGGCAAAAGTAAAATCCACTTCATCTTATAAGTCTGGCTATAATTTGTGGAGTTGTTTTCGCCCTTGCTTGTTACCTTGGTCTTTTGTCCTTGTAGTCACCTAACTATTGATATGCCATTGAACTGGTTTATATGTAGTTTTTGATGTCCTTCTTACATTTACTTTCTGTTAAATAGAAAGAAATTGGTTAGCTTTTTGATCTTCGTGACTATCCCATTTTCGGCGCACAGCTTAGTATTCACAAGAAGCTAATTATCTTTATGTGCAACTTAAGATATATCTCTGTTTTCTCAATTGCAGATTTCCTATTGTAGAACCTGATCCAGGACATACAAAGCTTCGTCTTTCAAGTGAGGGGCTGGGAGCCATTAGCCGAATAACAAACCCTATCGCAGTCGTTGCTGTATGTCTGCTATATATCCTTTTAAGCATCAATCAGTGCACTCAGTCACATCATATGCTCTATATTTTTAATAGTTGTGTTATTCTTATTTCCGCTATTATGAAAGAAACTTGGATAAAGTCTTTTTATGATGTTACATATGTCTACTTGCATGATTTGCTTATTTAGTTTTATAATGGAAATAATTATTTGAAGAAATTTTTTGCGTGCACCCTCCTTTTCCAATTCTTGACTTTTATTTTGATGGCTTTATAATCAGGTTATTGGTCCATACCGCTCTGGAAAATCTTTTTTGCTTAATCAACTTCTTTCCCTCTCTTGTTATGAAGGTGCTGTTTGCATTGTAACTAGTGTGAAGGTTAATGTGTTATATAAAAGGTGACCTGGGCTCATTTTATTTATTAGCTGTTAACTTCTCTCATCAGGTTTTGGAGTTGGTCATATGCGTGACACAAAGACAAAAGGTATTTTGGACTTGAGATGGAAAACTGTATAACTGTTTTCTTAGATTTTGTGTGTAACTTCTTGTCTTGCAGGCGTATGGGTATGGGGAGCTCCAATGGAGATGGAAATTAGTGGAGTGAAAACTTCTGTTTTTTATCTTGACACAGAGGGATTTGAAAGTGTTGGGAAATCAAATGTCTATGATGACAGGTAAAAATGCATTCTTCATTAAGCCTTTGACATGCATTTGGAGATTATGGATTTATGTACTTATAAAATAATTCCCTTTTCAGGATATTTGCCTTGGCAACAATTTTGAGTTCTGTGCTTATCTATAATCTGCCAGAGACGGTTGGTTATTTTGCCTTTAACTATCTTGATCTTGTGGTTCAACAGTTTGAAATTTCTCTTGTTAGATTTACGTATCGTATGGTATAGTGCGGTTATTAAATAGACATCAAGTATCTTCTGATGAGTAGATTTATTATCAGATGCACATCTATAGTTCTCTTTCCCAATAACAATCACCTTCACATTTGTATACCTGTGAGTCGGGTGAGAAAGTATTACTAAAACATCTAATTTTGGTATCTAGAAAATGGTGAAAAGTTGGAATTAATCATCTTTATAGATGCTATTGGAAAATCAGGTTTCAAACTTACTAACATTGTGTTTACAATTTAAAGTTGGATTATCTATGAAGAACAACTAATTTGATGAGATAATCTATTACCAATAAAAGTTGATTTTTTTGGGTCCCTGGATGATTTCCTTCTTGAGAATGATTTGACACATGCCTCTCTAATAGTTGAAGGTAGTATTGCTGAACCTCTTCAGACCCTGCATCTTAGCAGAATTTCTATTAGGACGTGGCTGTTGTTGTTATTGTTGTATGATTTGACACATCTTAGTAGAGAATGCTATGATGCATCTTCATTTATGTGAAATATGCATTCTTATGAGCTTGGCAACTGTTGCATTCGTTTCCTACTATAGTAACCAATGTCAAAAATGCAACTTGAAAGTTGATGTGCGTTTTACCAGTTTGCTTTGAGTGCTTTGGTTCCTGGTCAGTCTTTATCTGAAAGTAACAGGGTAAACCTAGACAAATATTTAAAGACGTTTTCTTGATTTTAGAACTAATATCACTGTGTAGATTATTATTAAACAGTTACCAGAGTTCCTTTTAAAGTAATATAAAAAAAATCAACAATCTACATTGTAGTTTATTAAATAATTATAATTGTTGCACTGGGTTATCAGCCTTTTGTCTTTGAGCTTTATCATTTTCAATGGTTGTATTGACAATACGTAATGGCTTCTCATTGTGTTCTCTAGATCAGAGAAGCTGACATATCTCGCTTGTCATTTGCTGTTGAAATTGCAGAAGAATTTTATGGGAGGTTTGTCCTCGTACCATCCTTTGGGTTCATCATGCAAGATTTCACCTTGAAATTTTGAAACTTATTCCTTTAATGTTACTGACTTTTGTTCTCTGATTGCTAATAATCATCTGATGGGGAGCAGGGTGAAGGTAATTTGCTAGATGCATCTGCGAATACTCGCTTTGGATTGAATCTTTTATCTGATGTGAATTAGGATTGTCGATGCATTACAGGGCCAGGATGTTGCCTTTGAACCCGCAAAACTTCTGTGGCTTATTCAACGTGATTTTTTACGTAAGGCAGTAGATCTTTTCTAGGATTCGTTGAAGTAGGTTTGACTTATCTGCCTGCTTCTTGCTAGGGAAGTCTAGCTTGGATATTTATGTGGAGGCCATTTCCGAATTTAAGATTCTGCTAATGTTGGTTGAGAGGGAAATAAAATATTTTCTTTTATTAACTGCAGAAGGGAAATCAGTGCAAGAAATGGTGAATGAGGCACTTCGACATGTCCCTAATAATGATGGTTAGTTTCTTTTACCAGCCGCAAAGATATGATTTCACTGACGTACCTATTTTTCGAAAAAAAAGATTGTTGATAAGGGTTGTTTCAACTGCTTTGCAGGGAACAAAAATATTGACCTGGTACTTTATTTCCTCATTTATGACATCTTCAACCTTTATGATTATGGGGCTAGTATATTACTCTTTTGGTGTTTTATTATCAGGTTAACCAGATCCGAGACTCATTAGCAATCATGGGTGATAATAGTACAGGATTTAGCCTACCACAAGTATGATATACCAATCTTTTGCTGCATTTAATACAATGTCCTTGAGTTCTGCTTGCTTCATTGTTGCAAAGTTTCTGTCATTTTAAACATATTCCATGCCCCATTCAATAGAGGATCATTTTCATGAAAATTTAATGTCTCTATTCTTTCTCGATAATTCAGTTACTCGTGATTTGGTATGTTTAACTTTTCTTTGTATTTATCTATATGTTGTGGTCGATACCCATTTCACTTGCTTCATAAGAAAGAGTTGTGCATGAATATTAGTATCAATAGCTAAAGTCGCCAGAGCATTTGGATCTACCGTCTAAAGAAATCTCATAGGGAAGTTTGATGTTCATGATTTGGCCATGTTAGGCTCTTCCAGGATTTGGTGTGCATTGAAGGCACCTTGTCCATCCCATGTATATGCAGGGAACATAGGCTAACACAATAACTTACAATGCTTCTTGTTATCACAAAGTTAGGCAAAAGCATATTCTTTGACAAATAGTGCCTCACTTCGGAGATTTAAAAAGGTCATCCACAATTATTTTCTTTAAATTTATGGAATTTACAGCGAGACTGTTTTGTAGCAAGGCACATACTATCTGCTGGTAATTTAATCCAATTGTTATGAATTATTTTAGTGTTATTTGATTGAATTTGTTATTTAAGAGAATTTTCTGCATTGCTTATTTACAATTATATATATGTTACTCTAACAACTAAAAAGGAAATAAAAATAATAAGATCCCATAATCATGAGATACCATAATTACAACAAAAATAATACTTAGTGTGAATCCCGCTAAAAAGTCAACGTACCCAGTGCAGAAGGCTCCCCACTTTGCGGAAGTCTAGGGAGGGCCATAATGTACGCAGCCTTCCCCTTTTAGTTTTATAAAGAGGTTGTTTCCATGAGATATCATAATTAAATGGGATAATCGGATCCTATAAATATAAGATATCTTAATGACATGGGAAATCTTAAAAAGATACAAAAATCCTAAAACAATCATGTTTTCTCATACTTCCTCTCAGGTTGGTGAATAGGTATTCTCTATTCCTAACGTGGATATGATAATCTTAAAACTGAACTACTTAATCCTTTGGTAAGTACATCAATAAGTTGATCCTTTATAGCTACATAAAATATGCAAATCAAACTATTTTCTAGTTTTTCTTTTATGAAGTGTTTGTCAACTTAAATATGCTTCGTTCGATCACGTCGTATTGAGTTATGAGCTATAGTAGTCACATGACCAATTTGTTATGGCCAATTTGGATATACTAATCAATTAGATTCTCTCAAATGTTACTTTGAGGATAGAACATTCTTGCATCATGAGGGTGGTAGATACGCAGTGTGCCATCGAGATGTCAAGAAGATATTACTTGAAAAAAAAATGAGAGATGCTTTGTTTTACATAATCACGTCAGTACCACACTTTTTTGACTGTAGAAAATGCTTTCTGTTTGCATATTTTCCTTAACCAATTCATTCACTGTTTTTGGTTTCAATTGACAGCCGCATCTTCAACGGACAAAACTTTGTGACATGAAGGATGGTGAGTTTGACCAAGCATATGTTGGGAAAAGGGAACAATTGAAAAACCTTGTCGCTAGCATCATTCATCCAAAAATTGTGCAGGGAAAGCCTCTAAATGGAAAGGAATTTGTAGCTTTCTTGGAGCAGGTAACTTGGATGAGATATCTAGCCTTTTGAATGAAAGAATTCTTCTGCTTTGAGAAAATCAAGCCTCTTAAATTGCATTAGGTGAACTGTGATGATATGCGACTTATTGTGTGGAAATTGAGTTGGATTTTTTCTGATTTCACATTAATGTATCTGATTAGGATTGAGCTTCAAAGCCATTCACCGTTTAAATGTAGAAGATTATGTTTCCGTTTTTAAGTTACTTTCTCAATGGTCTTTCAACGAATGCCTCAACTTTCATCTTGTGTCTTTCAGATACTTGATGCCTTGAATAAGGGAGAGATCCCATCAACGGGCTCTCTTGTAGAGATTTTTAACAAAGGAATTCTTGATCAATGTTTGAAACTATACACTGGAAAAATGGCAAAGTTACATTTGCCAATGTCAGGAAAACTTTTGCAAGATGCCCATGAAAGTTCCAGAGAGCAAGCAATGAGAATTTTTGATGAACAGCATTTTGGCCGTCGTCATGCAAAAAGATCAGTGGTCCAATTGGACGAAGAATTAGAACAGGTACATATTTGGATTACAGTACCATTATGAGGTTTATTTTTTGCGGTTCTCTTTCTTTTATTTCGAAAACAACTTTGGGGGTTTATCAGCTGCTTCATCAGACTAATTGCAGAGAAGATGATTGCTCATCGGGTTGTAAATAATTTGATTTGTGGGTTTGGATGAAGAAAAACAACTGGTAATTGAGAGAGATGTGCTTCTTTTTAAATCTGGGCTGCACAACTTACAATTAAGGCCTTGTATTGAATGCAATTTTTGAAGATCTTCATGGTTGGGGTGTCCACAGTAAGCTATAATATGTTTAATTATGTTAGCAGTGGAAAACCGTTCTTTTGCATGTCCCATCTGTACGGATAATAACAAGAGCTTGTTTCTTTGGACTGATAAAAGAGGAGCAGGATTTTTGGTAGAGGATGTAAATCAATAATAATACAAAAGCATTTTATTCCTGCCTTGCGTCTCTCAGTTGTCAGTGCAAATATATTAAGTTTAGAGTTTCATAGGCATTATCCTGTAATAGTTTTCCTTTTTCCAGACACCTTTAGAATGTTAATTTTTATATTCGTAAAGAAGTGTTGGGAAAATAAAGCTTACAGCATCTTTGAATCTCAAGTTAAATCTTTCTTATGGGTTTTTCATTGTAGGTTTATAAAAATGTCGTACTTGCAAACGAATATCAGTCAGCTAAGCTCTGTGAGGCCCTGTATACTAGATGTGAGGACAAAATGGACCAACTTCAAGTTCTCAAACTTCCTTCCATGGCAAAATTCAATGCAGGCTTCCTGCAATGCAACCAAAGTTTTGAACAGGAATGTGTTGGCCCTTCCAAAGCAAACTATGAGCATCGCATGATAAAGGTCAGGCATAGCCTTGGTAATTTATCTCTGCCTTTTTTCATTCACAAATTTTGTTATGTGTGGACATACAGTTGTTGGGGAAATCAAAAGCTCTGTTTATAAAGGAATACAACCACAGACTCTTCAATTGGTTGGTGGTGTTCTCCCTTGTCATGGTGGTAGTTGGCCGGTTTATTATAAAATTCATCTTAATAGAAATGGGTGCATGGATACTTTTCATCTTCTTAGAGACGTACACAAGAATGTTTTGGTCCGCAGAGTCTCTCTATTATAACCCAGTCTGGCATTTTATTGTATCAACTTGGGAAACACTTGTCTACAGCCCTATACTTGATTTAGACAGGTAACTTCATGTCTCCTCTTTTGCCTCGCAAAAGCACATCAAAATGTTCTTGTCATGATCTACTTCTTGATTGGACACAGATGGGCAGTCCCACTAGGTATTATAGCGGCAATTCTGGTAGTTTATTGGCGGTGTTGTGGCAGAAGGAAGCATGGCTCACGTCGGTTGTTACCCTTATATAACAATCATAAAGGAGGGCCGAACAGACCAAGATCAGACTAAATGAATTTTGGCCTTATCCCTTGAAAGCTTCGACTTTGATATACTTGTCTTCTTTCATCTTCAGCAAGCTTTTGTCTTTTAATGTAGAAAGCTTGTCATTCCGATTCCGACGGAGAGCCACGAGAATGGGACGATGATTTGCCTACCCACTTCAATAGTGTTTTCAAGATTTAATTGTTATTGCTTCAACAGTTTCCATTTCACAGGGGATAGATTTAATGTAAATGAACACAGTACCTATTAAATTATAGTTATCCAATGAAAAGTAGGCATTTTTTAATTGTGCAGCCATCATACATAAAATTCCTTGCATGTATTATTTCTGTTTGGTGAATGGATAAACTTAGAATGTTGCTGTAAGATCACAAGGGATGGCTTGGTGATTGTCTTTATACACTTTTATGTAGCTTTGTTCAATCCTCACAAAGTTTCTGGAGCATCTGATGGTATCAGTCTAGTGTGGCCATCCGACGAATCGTTGTACATGGATATCTATTATTAGGCCTGATTGAGTCGTAATTAGTTTTTTTTTTTCTTTTTGCCTCTCTGATTATTAGATCTTAGATTTTATCGATTTGTATTTTTTATAGATACATTATATCTTAAATTCAAAATTTTAACTAATTTTATAATATTAATAAAGAATTATATCTATATATATAAACTTATTAGGGTTCCCCTCTCTCACTCCAACCTTCAATTCATCACTTCATGAGCTCATTCCTTGAGGCATCTTCAACTCATTCCTCCAAAATGGAGTTGAGTTTCTTCCACTTTGAAGATGCTAGAGTACTTTTCACTAACCTATAACTCTATTTTTCACACCAAAAAAGAATATTTTCAACATATTCCTTTTTACCTTTCATTTTTTATTATAAAAATTACTTTATAAAAGTAACCAAACTTTATTTTTTGATTTTACATTTTGTTATTTGTTATTTGATAATAATATATGAAATTTCAATCAAACTATAATTTGTTATTTGATAATAATAAATAAAATAATGTCGATGTATTTGTGATCTACTTATTTGATGTTTTCTAACATATATTTTTAAATTATTTATTTAAAATATTTATTCATACGTAAATATTTATAATTATAATGAAAATATTTATAAACATGAGACTAAATTATAAAATCGTTATAAAGTTATAATTACTTAAATAAACATATAATGAAAATATTGAAATATTGTTTAAATAACAAAAGAGAGAAAGAAATAAATAAATAAAGAAATAAAAAAGAAACAATAAAATAAGAAAGAAAAGAAAAAGAAAGAAAGAAAATGTCTTAAAAAGTTGAAACAGAAAAAAAATAGAAAGAAAAAAGAAAGAAAGAAAAACGACTAAAAAGTTGAAAAAGAAACAGCCAAAATGAAGGAAAAAAGCGCTAGATTAGAGCCGATTTTCCCTTCATTTTGGCATTTTTCCTCCATTTTGGAAGACGATTGGAGTTGGTCTTAAGAGTCTTCTTATCTCCACGTCCTCTCCTCTATTGTTCACCTGTTGCACACTCTCGCCTCTCCTCTCCTCTGCTGTAGCACACTATGACTGTCATCCCTCTCACGTTGTTCTCCTACCTTTTCGTTGCTTTCCTCTACCTTATTGTTGATCTCTATCGTGCATCTCTCCTCTAGCAATCACCTGTCGTGCTTGTGCCTCTCCAGTCCAGATTTGCTCTGTTGCCTCCAAATCTGTCCTATGGCTCTCACCCTGCTCTAATCGTCACCAACTCATGCTCTATTTGTTGAGTTTTTGGCTCCTTTGTTGTCCCATATTGGTTGGGGACAACAATTGAGGCAA
>JAOQMQ010000004.1:10836336-10850892 GCA_027563845.1 Erythroxylum subrotundum
ATGGTATTCCAAAAACTTGGCTGTTTGTGATTCCACTATTCTGGTCCCTCCTTATCTACAGTAAAATCTGTAGCCCTAAAGTGGTTGAACTATTTTACTAGATAGCAATGAAGAAAACGAGTATGCAGTCTTTCTTTATAAGGATTATTCGACCTCAGTAGGGCAGCCCTTTACACGATTGTGCGTAAGGCTGAGTCCTTCACTTTCTAGATAGGTAGATTAGTTCTGCTCTGCATTGACTTCTTTAAGTCCTTTAGGGTGCAGTTATGTCTTTCGGCATCACACCATTTTGCTCAGAACTACTTGGCATAGTGAACTAAGTCACTATTCCAACTAACTCCATATATCTGGCAAACGAACCTTTTAAAGCCCTGAAAGATCATGCTTGCCATGATATTCTCCTCCATGGTCAAATCTGACTATCTTGATGAATTTTCCCAACTGGTTCTCAACCTTCGGTCTTTAAGCAAGAACGCACAACTTTGATGGAATAACCACCAAGAAATGTCAGAATACTTTCAAAATTGCAGAATGTTATTGTATGAGGTCTACTGAAGTCTTTATGTATCAGACTCAACAAGTTAGAAGTATGAGTTGATCCCATTGTCCTTATTAGTCAACTTACCCCTGTGATCGTCAGTACATGTTCCAAATCATCTTAATCTAGAATTGAGAAATGGTTATCTTGATCAATCTCTCAATCCTAGTTCTGGAAATGTGGTTTAAACTTTTATGTCACACCATATATGACTTTTCATTCATCAGGTCCTTCATATCTTGTTTATCATGATACGGAGAAGTATATATCTAGTTCGGGGTAAAACACATTCTATACTAACCATATGACAAGAAAGTTACATCTTTATGTTTTGCATTAAACAGTAACTGTACAATAGAAGTATTAAATGCAACACGTTAACCTTCAGTGTCCTTAATTGATCAAAAGATCACATATAAAATATGTCATGTAAACCCTACGAACCTTACTATAAAGTTCAGCACATACACCCCCTATAGGTATTACTTCCAACTCTTTATGGCTGTGAACCATCAGTTCCTCATTCCCTTTATTTGGCTTTATCCTGGATATGAACTACTGCATTATGGAACCACCTTGATAAGATGTTCCACTAAATAGTCACTTATACTTAATGCGACAATCGCAACTTAGATTCATAATTGATAATCCAAAGAATAACCTGATGATCTCAGTCTTCCCTGTAAACCTTATACTTCTGGTTTCTTTATGTTCAATGGACTTTTACCAGAACTGGTTTGACCAGCGTCAACATGTGTAGAGGATTTGAACTTCTACCTTTGAACTTAATGGCCTTCATCTTTGTCTTCCCTTGAGCTGCTTTGAGGACTGTAGGAGTAACAACTTGAGTTTCTCCACCTCAGCAACACAATGGGATATCAAAGTGTTGAAGTCTCAATATCTTCACTTATTGTGAAAATAAACTATTCTTGATAAGTACTCCATTACTCCCCTTTTCCTCTGTATACTTTGCGGAGAATAATACTTTCATTAAGGCATTTGTCTCAATACCGGATGAGACAGTGTACCTCTGGGAGACTTTACCAAAAAACTCCTTTGCTATGTCTGTGTCCATTAATTCATCTTCCAGAGTTGTCTTATTATATAAAGAAGCTTGGTATTGTAAGTATTCAGCTAGAGCATGATTATCCCATCCATAAATATAAGCCTTGCTCCACTCTGAATTGTAGTTGTTCTTGTATACTGCACCATGAGGTTGATAGCACAATATCTGTCTCCCATATGGTGATGTCATAGTTTATGAACATATATTCTTGCTCCCATAAAAATATTGTCCACTCCATCCTTCCATTGTGAGCTGTGGATATGACAATAAATCGTAATTGCCACAACAAAGTACAAACTCAAGATCAAGTAGAGAAATCCAAAAGATAATTAAATTAATAAGCCAAAAATACAATAAGATACAGTAAAATAAAATAAAATAAACTAAAGCAAATAAATACAAAAGCAAACTAAAATAAAATAAAAATAAAAACAAAGATAAAATGAAATGAAAATGGCTAGAGTAATAGCATTCAGGCTTTTCTAATATCAAAGTCCTTAATAATGGCGCCAAAAACTTGATTGACCTATTTCGTGATAGTTAATATTAAATAACCACAAATGCATGGCAAGTACAGATTGATCTCACGAAGACTATGAATACTAGTAATTACCCTTCCTCTATTATCTAGCCTAAGGATTGATTTTGGATTTTTAATGAAAAGAAACAAAAATTAAGGAAAGTAAAATAAAATAGGAAATGAAATTGAACAGAGAATTCAGGAAGCACTAGGAATTATCGATATCGAGTAATTAGTATCTAGATTTCAAATCCCCCTAACCCTTGACCGATTGATCATTTGTAATGCAATTGTTTTGTTGATAAGTTGGACAGTGGAGATTCCTAAGGTATGCTAGTAGCTAACCTTAAGTCTACTAACAACTAATCCTAAGCTCTCTAACCGTATTACTTAAGTTAAATCTTATAGGATTGTGTTACCATTTTATGAATCCCTTTATTAGGTTTGACTATAATTCGAAAGAGTTATGTCATCCTATCTCTAAGGTTGCAATCAACTCCTTCCAATTAACGTGGATCTATTTAACCTAAGATATCTCAATCACTATGATGAAATCAGATTAAAGTATAATATTTTGGATTAATAGAACATAAATAAAAATAGATAATTGGATCACAGCAATCAATCAATCAATTGCATTAACAAAATAATCAACACATGTTAAATTTTCCAAATAGGGTTCATCTAACCTAGATACTAATGAAACAATTAGTTACACATTGTCGAATACAAAATCAAATACATATATACAGAAACTTGAATCGAAAACAATAGAATCATAATTCTAAATCTCGCTAATTGTTCTCTATCGTTTATTCTGATAGTGTAGATGTCTGATCTTATATTCTGGAGGATTTGGCGATAAAATCGTCGCGTCTCTAACTCCTCTAGCTCAAAATCACCTTCGAACCTCTGAGAACGATGCCAATCACTCTCCCCTTTATTAAATCTAAAATGTCAAATTTTTAAGAAAACCTAGAATTTTAGGTTAAGAGCGCTCGTGCATATAAGCGTGTATAATCGAGGTACGTCTAATATTGCAAAAGTGCATGATTGTGCATTTCTTCCAGATTGGTGTTTTTTCAGTTTTAGCCACGTTTTCATCCAATTTCTTCTCCTTTAAGTCCATTGAGGCAATTATATCCTATAACACACTTGAAATATATTAAGTACAAAATATATAATAAAAGTATCAAATATTAAGTAAAAGTTATCAAATATGCATGTCAAAATATAGTCAAATACAGTAAAACCTCTATAAATGAATATCTTTGGGACCTGAAAAACTATTATCTTATACGGAGTTATTAATTTATAGAATAATTTTTATTTTGTACATTATATTTGTCAAATTAAACAATTAATTTTTCCCGTAACTAAGAAAAGAAAATAAATAAAAAAATTAATTAATGATGGTGCATTGTATCTAAGTTTATTAATCTTGTCAAAAATAAGTTTATTAATCTTAGGTTAGCGTGATTCAAAACAGAATGCATGTAGGTACATTAGAATATGAAGTGTTGTGAATTGTTTCAAGATCCAGATGATAGTAACGTTATACCACATATTTCTTCAAAAGAAGCTTTTCTTGCCGTAGAGACTTTGAAAAGTTACTTGCTTCAAAATGAGAATAATGTAGTTTATGCCCTTCAAAAAGTTAAAGATGAAATTGAATTCAGTTCGCATGAAAAGAAGAATCAATTAACTATAGATACATATTTTAGGAAAGCATAGAATTCGAAATAAAAATTGTTTAGGAAGTGCTTTATTTTATGAACTATATATGTAATTTTCATGCTTATTTAATGAATTATTATTTTATATTTTCAGTGAGCCTCAAGGAATTTTTTTTAAAACTATTATCTTATGCATTTAGTGAGGTTATTATTTTATCCCATTGGCCCAAGTCGGGACAGGAGAAAATTATTATTTAATCGAGATTATTAATTTATCGAATATTCATTTATCGAGGTTTTACATCTATCAATGACTATGCATAGGCCCATGCACTTCCCTGACGTCTTGTACTTTCGCCATATTTAGAGATTTTTGGTTATACGTAGTCTAATACACGATCATGCAAGTGACCGTGCATCAGCTAGAAACGTATAATTCCATATGAAATATGCTTTTTGATGGCAATTGGAAAGAGAGATGGCAGGAAGCATTCTAAAATTTCTAGAGACAATTATGGGTGTGATTGTGAGCCAGAGGAGTCAGAGATGTGAAGATTTTATCAACGGATCTATTAGAATATATGATTAGACATCTACATCGCCAGAATATTCAATAAAATACAATTAGGAGATTTAGAATTATGATTTCATTTTTTCCGATTCAATTTTCTATTGATGTATATCTGATTTTTTGTTCACTGATGTATTACTAAATATTTTATTAGTATTGAGGCTAGATGAACCCTATTTGATACCTGAACATGTGTTGATTATTTTGTTAATGTAATTGATTGTTTGATTTGTTGCGATGAAATTACTTGTTTCATTTATGTTACAGTAATCTAGCATATTAGATTATAATTTGATTTTAGACGTAACGATTGAGAAATACAAGGTTTAAATAGATCTACGGTAATTGGAAAGAGTTGATTGCAACCCTAGAGATATGATGACATAAATCTTTTGAATTATATTCAAATATAATAGAGGGATTCATAAAATGATAACACAATCCTATAAAATTTAACCTGAGTAATTTGGTTAGAAACCTTAAGATTAGTTGTTATTAGACTCAAGGTCAGCTACTAGCATACCATAGGAGTTTCCACGGTTCAATAAATCATCAAACCAATTGCATAACAAAAAATCAATTTGTTAAGGATTAGGGGTATTCGAACCTAAAGACTAATCACTTGATCTCGTTAATCAACATAGTGTTTCAATGCTTTAATCATGCTCTTCATTTATTTTATTTACTTAACTTAGTTTCTTTAATTAAAAATCAAAATCAATTATTAGGCTAGATAATAGAACAATGGTAATTACTAGCACTCGTTATCCTCTTGGGATCGACCCATACTTACCGGTACTAACTACACCGTGCACCTATGGTTATTACAACATTGACTAACTCACAAATTAGGTCAATCAACTTTTTGACGTTGTTGCCGGGGACGGTGATATTAGGAAAGTCTGAATACTGATACTCTATTCATTTTCATTTTATTTTGTTTTTCTCTTTTTTTATTTTATTTTATTTTTATTTTGTATTTATTTTATTTTATCTTACTGTATTCTTTTGGCTTGTTTATTTAATTGTCTTTTGAACTTTTCAGCACTAACAGTGTGGTGGTTTATTTTAAGAATCCATATTTAACGTCATAGCCATAATGCACAATGAAAGGATGGAGTAAGCATTATTTTTATGGAAGCCAGAATATATCTTCAGAATCTATATCATCACCAAATGGAAGAGAGGTGTTCTTGCATGTTTTTGAAGGCCCAATTGATCTCCAGATCGTGTCGCGATATTGGTGAGAGTTATCACTACAATCATAAATGTCTGACACTAGCATGTAAATTAGGGCTACCGAGCATGTGTAGTCAACCTCAAGATGCACTATACAAAAATAGCTACAATTCAGAGTGGAGCAACTCTTATACTTATGAATGGAATGATAAAGCTCTAACTGGATATTTACAGAACTACACACCTCTAGTGAACGAGCCAACTCTGGAAGATATGATGAATGATTCCATTCAAGAATCAACCACGAAGTATAAAGAAATAGAGGCTCATATACAAAATTTGGTGAATTGGATGGACCAGCTGGTGGAGATATTATTTGACGAGAACCAAGGGAGTGTGCCTAGTCCTATTGAAACGGATGTTGAAGAACATGGAATGATAATCACTCTCAAGAGTCACGACGAGCTTCCAGAAGAAGACGAAGAAGAGGAAACAAGTCTTAAAGATAAATTAATGGAATTCCTTGCCAAAATGAAAGCTAACCGATGTGAATTCCAAAGTAAAGACAAGATCAGGGTTGCCTTCATGAGCGTGGTGACAATCCAAAAAGAGCTTCCAAAAGAAGAAGAAGTCTCTATCCAAAAAGAGGAAGTAGAGAGGTGGCAAAAGGTAATCGAAGAAGATGAGCTAGAAATCTCGATCAAGGAAGAAGAAGAAGAGTGGATAGAGGTGGTTGAGGAAGAACTGGTGGAGGAACCAAGTAAGGAACCTACTGATGAGGTGTTAGTAGTGACCTTAAGTACGGAGGGTTCCCAGTTCCTCTAAGACAAACTACTTGATCCAATTGAAGATTCAAAGAGTTTGATTATTCCTTATTTTATTAACAGTTTGTCATTAAAAAGGGCATTAATAGAGTCTATTGGTTTTATTAATCTAATCAATTATGCACTTATGATTATCTTACAACAGGTGGCTTAGTTACAAGCTATGAAACCTTTATACGGAGAAAAGGGTGGAAGCAACCCGCTGATTACTAATCTAAGATGAAGTTAGGCATAAAGGGTACGTCGAGCTAACGATGTTAAACAAGCGCTGCATGGGAGTCAACCCATGAATTAGGATAAGTTTCAGTTTTATTTCATTTTGATTCTATTCCGTGTGTTAGTATATAATTTTATTTAATGTTATTTAATGTTATTTTTATTTATTTTCTTCTTTTTCATCCTTTCTTTTTCTTATGTTTTGCAAGGATACCATTAACATTGGATGGATCTAACATCAGAAAATTGTCACAATCAAGAAAGTACCAAACAACCCTCTCACTTTCATATATATATTTGTGTTTTGTACATTGAGGGCAATGTACAACTCTAAGTGTGTGGATGGGTTTAATGAATCTTAAATTAATTTCTTCAAGCTTATTATAATCCTAATTATAAATTTTATTAACTGATATCTAAAATTGGTTGAATTTGTCCGTGAATACTATATTTCTTTATTGAATATTGATTGAATTGGTGTGCAAAAGGATGATGGTTAGACTAAAATTAGTTTTTTAAGTCATATTTTGTGTAATCATTGAAATATTCAAGTTGAATGAAATTTGCATATTATTACACACATATATACCTAATTTTTTTCGTGAGTTTTTTAGCCTGATGAGCAAATTTTAAAATTTACCCTAAACACTTGAGTGCATTGAGAGAAATCTTGGTGAGGATGTAAAGAGTTATGCTTTTGATTTCAATGCGATTGTTGATATGATTACTATTAATATTACTTAGGAAGTTAATTCTATAATAACTTGACTCTGATCGTATGTTAATTTGATTCGATAGGATATAATGATGCATAGTATGAATGTACAGGATGAAATTGGTGAAGGATTCATGTTTGTAAAATTTATAATTTTGATTATGGTTTGATTGAGGACAAGCAAAAGCATAAGTGCGGGTACATTTGATAGATGCATATTTGACTATAATTTTACCTCATATTTTATGTGTTTTTGCTTGATATTTGATACTTTTGTTATATATTTAGTACTTAATTCATTTCTAGTGTGTATAAAGATAATAATTGCCTCCATGGACTTAAAAGAGAAGAATTCGGATAAAAACAAATCATAAAACAAAGATTTGATGCATAGAAGGGATGCATAGCCGTGCATATACCTATACACTTCCCCAAGGTCGTGCACTTTTACGATATTTAGAGATTTTTGGTTATGCATGGTCTGATGCACGACCGTGCAAGTGACTATGCATCGACCAGAAACCTAGAATTCCATATAAAAGACGCTTTTAGGAGGCAATTAGGGAGAGAGATGGTAGGAAGTGTTTTGAAATTTCCAAAGACGATTCCAGGTGCGATTGTTAGCCAAAGGAGTTGAAGATGCAACGATTTTATCAATGGATCCATCAAAGTACAAGAGTATACATTCACCAAGATATTCAATAGAAGACAATCAAAGAGATTTAAAATTATGATTCAATTGTTTTCGATTTATTTTTCTATTTATGTATATCTAATTTCGTGTTCCCAAATGTATAACTAAATATTTTATTAGTATTTAGGCTAGATGAACCCTATTTGATACATGGACATGTGTTAATTATTTTGTTAATGCAATTGATTATTTAATTTGTTGTGATCCAATTACTTGTTTCATTTATGTTCCAGTAATCCAGAATATTAGATCCTAATTTCATTTCAGACATAGCGATTGAGAAATCATAGGTTTGAATAGATCCACACTAATTAAAAAGAGTTTATTGCAACCCTGGAGATAGGATAACATAAATCTTCCAGATTAGGATCAAACCTAATAAAGGAATTTATGAAACGGTAATGCAATCCTATAAAATTTAACCTAAGTAATTTGGTTAAAAACCTTAGGATTAGTTGTTAGTATACTCAAGGTCAGCTACTAGCATACCATAGGAGTCTCTACGATCCAATAAGTTATCAAACCAATTGTATAACAAAAGATCAATATTTTAAGGTTTAAAGGGATTCGAACCTAAATACTAATCACTTGATATCTATAATCAACTTAGTGTTTCGTAATTCTCTGGTTTAATCATGCTCTTCAATTATTTTATTTGCTTAATTTAGTTTCTTTAATTAAAAATCAAAATCAATTCTTAGGCTAGATAATTGAACAATGGTAATTAATAGCACTTGTTGTCCTCGTGGAATCGACCCATACTTGTCGGTGCTAGCTACAGCTACGTTGTGCGCTTGCAATTATTACAATATTGACTAACTCATAAATTAGGCCAATCATGGATTCGTTGGTCTTTAATGTTTTGACCATTTTGTCTTGCTCTTTCAATATAGAATGAGGTGAATTGTTATCTAAAGATTCATTTATTTCTTCCTAGCTATGTAATGGAGGTTTGGAATAAAAAATATCATTTTTACCTTAAAAAGATATAACCTAAAGATGAAACCAACTGTTATATGGAATTCTTGGATGCATTTAATACAAACTACCACTATGCTTGCTATAAAAGAGAAAACTTTGAACTGAGTACCAATTGCATCTTTTAAAGTTTTCTTCAATGCCTTATTAGAATTTCTCACTTAATTTCTCTTAGTAGTTATTTAGTTTATAGAAAGTTGAATGAGTTTTACTATCATTCTATACAGATATCTCATTATTTACATGGTCTTTTTATTTTTGGGAAATGTGATAATGATGTCAATGTTATGCACTATTCTTGATTTTGGAAGGATTGTTTGTGACTTAATTTCTTATAGATGTTCATCAAATGCCTTTATCAATAGATATATGGTGAAGAGTTGTGCTAAGCCAATTTTTAGGTCTTATAATAAAGTCTACAAAGCTAGGAGATCTATTATTGATATTGAGACACTACCTACTATCATGTTTCTTTTATAATGACCTTTGAGACTCTACTTAATTGCATGCTCTACTATTGAGATCCATTATCTGAGCCTTCTATTGGGATCTCACTATGCAAAAAGTGAGAGAAATCTCATCCCCCTTATATGGTCAACAAACTATATAAGTCATAAGTATATTTATCAAAGTTTCATGATCACCTTATTTCAAACAAATACCTATAATATTCGACATCCTTACAAGATAAAAAGTTAGGAATCACCTTAAGAGAGTTGATTTCCTAAAGTATTGAGCAACTATATAGCATCAAAATTCCACTTGAAACCTATGATAATGATAAATAGGCCGTGTCACCTTGTCAAAACTTTTGTTACTCTATCATTGTAGGGGCAATTGTTTTCTTTGAAAATCCATTGACAATTGCATAAATACCTAGATTTTTTTCTCCAAATTGAGGTGTTGCATATTATGGTTGTTTATTGTGTTATACCTAAGTCGTTGTACAATTGTTAGCCAATATAATATACCTTTGTTCATCTATGGTTTGATATTTTGGTATCCTAGGTATAAAGGAATCACACCAATCCATCTTAAACTTTGTGGTTAAACTTTACTTCAATTCAAAGTTTTGAGCGAAGTGTTGGATCTAAATAAAACATAAAGAGGTTCAATTTCATTAATAAATATGTTTAAACCAATAGTTAATGATTAACAAACTCTCAACTGAAATCTTCAGTAGAATGTTGGTATAAACTCATTTTAGTTAAAAAAAAAAAAAAGAACTTAATTTTGTGTTCCTAATGTCAAGAACCATAATTGAACTAATATTAATAAAGAGCTCATTGTGAAGCATTGACATTTAGTAGAAATCATTGAGATCATCCATACTGCAACCTAATTATTACAACATACTAGATGGAAATAACTTATGAAGAGTGAGAGGGAGGTTGGTGATAAACTTAGGATGATATTAAACCTAAATCCCTTTATCCCTATTAAATAATAGTGCTCTTTATAACATTTTGCTCCAACGTTAGTTTGATATATAAAAAACTTCATTGACACACAGGATGCCATTAAAAAGGGTTATAATATTGGTAATTAGTAACAAGGGTTAAATGGAATAATTGTTAAAAAGAAAATAAAGAGATGCAATAATAATCATAAGTTCCTTTATTCCTCATTTTAAATTTTATTATCCATTTTTGTATTTTTCTGTATTCAAATTCATTTGGCCTCCATTTTCTTCATCTTTTCAGCAAAAGCTAATAAAAGCATCTCATAAAAGATTTGATATGAAAAAGTGGCATTCATACATCGTCAAAGTAAGTGAAAAAATATTAATGAAATAATAAGCAACCTAAAGTGACTATTGTGCCTTAAGCCCAACATATTTACTTTCTTATACCTTTCACAATGTGATTTTTTATATGTCATCTAAATTTTATATTTCAACTTATTTTAAGCCTAGTTTAATAATGGTAATATTTTCAAATTTAGTAAACAAAACTTCATTTGGATCCTTGATTCTCAAGAGCATAGACTAAGTTATAATTTTTCGAAAAATGAACCTACAAGCAATAGTTTTCTTTTTTATATAATTTTTCTCTCATCAATTGTCAAATGATTATACGAGAGAGGGGAGTTCACTTAATAAATCATTTATTAGAAAGTAAGGTAAGATTAAAAGAAAAATCTAAGGGAAATCAAGCTCAAAATAGAATCCAAAATTATATTGGTCAAAACTTACAAGATCAAGCCTAAGCCACCAGTCCACAAAATCTTAAAGATTAAGCCAAATCCTTAGTACTAAGTCACAAATTCCTATATTTTTTGTACTTCCAATTCAAATATAAAATTCATTGGAAGCCCTAGGTACTAAGTTACAAACCTTAAGTACTCTTTTAGTTCCTCATTTCATTTTATTTTTCAAGCCCTAAGATCGATTATAGGCATATCTTTTTTCCTTAATTTTAAGCTTTAAAACATAACTCTAGACAGTCAATTATGTTATTTCCAATTCTTCATCATATATATATATATATATATATATTAATTAACTCCTAAATTTATTTATTTTCAAACTCTTTCAATTTTTAAAACCTCTTGAAATTTAGGTAACCACTTAGGTGCGTAAAACAGGGTGCCCAACACGTTCCTTATTTTATATATCAACCATCAAACTCTTTTTCTAGTTAAGACTTCTAGTTTTTTTTTTTTAGATTTTTCTTTATCTTTTCATAATACAGTAAGGTAGCAACTTCATTGCATTTATTCTTTCCTTGGTCATTCGTTTATGTTAAAGGCGCACTCTACATAGTAGCTACACTCTTTTTTTTCCTTGACTTTAGGTAATTTGGTATAAGACTTAATCGTAGAGACCAAATTTATGATATAAAAATCACTTTACCTTGGATTTGTTCAATTATGGATCATGTCTATTTCTTTAGCTTTGCAATTAATCATCACAGCTCTATATTTCTTATTACCATCATTATTTTCTTCGATCATGCTTTCTTCTCTCTCTACCTTTACCTCTCCATCTAAAATTTGAGGAATAAGGAGTAGTAGAGTCCTTTAAGTCATTCTCCTCCGTATTTAACTTTAATTCATTTTTTGTTACTGGATCGGACCAATAAGAAGCTCTAAAATTCACTAGGTGAGAGTTCATTCATATCTTTAGATTCTTCAATTAAGCAAATAACACGATCGAACTATAGTGCTAAGGAACATATTATCTTCTCCACAATATCAACATCTTCCCTTCCCTAACTATAGAATCATACATTATTAGTTATGTTCATAGTCCTTGTAAAATAACTTGCAACAAATTTGCCATCCTCCATTCTTAGATTTTCATAATCCATTCTTAATGCTTGAGCTATATGCTCTTCACTTTATAGGAGCCTTAATCTCAAATATTCTTGGAAGTTTCTTTGCTAAGACTAGTTTCTATGATAGATTGAAGTAATTTTTTCTACCTAAAATTTTTTAACTTTGGTTCCTCCAACTCCTTGTGAGTGCTACTCCATCTCCAACTCCTAGTGAGTGCTACTACACCGAATTCAATAAGATGCCAATACTCTTTAGACCACAAAAAGTTCTCCATCAATATGCTCCAATAAACATAACGAAGATTCAAAGTCAAAACTATGCGTTTCGGCCACTAACGGCATTTTTTGGGTCATTATGCGGAAGGAAGCAAGAGAAAGCCCGAGTGTCACTGTTAAACCCTAACCATTAAATTCAGCGATTCACCGATTCAACTCAAACCTCGAATCTATGGATTCTCACTCTCACTTGACCGCACCGAACCGCTCTCGCAGCTCTCAGTCGCCGTCACCATCGCACTCCGCCTCCGCTTCCGCCACGTCCTCGATTCACAAACGCAAGCTGGCGGCGGCGTCTGACGACCACGCTCCTCCCTTCCCTCCCTCTTCTTTCTCCGCAGACACGCGTGACGGCGCATTGACCTCCAATGATGACCTCGAGAGCATATCTGCTCGGGGCGCAGACTCCGACTCCGACGCCGATGACTCCGACGCCGTCGTCGACGACGACGAGGACGAGTTTGACAATGATTCCTCCATGCGCACCTTCACCACCGCTCGCCTTGAGAGCAATGCCGGCTCCTCTGCCACGGGCGCAGGCTCAGGCGGTGGTGGCGTGTCCTCCGCGCGCACCACGAAAATCAAGACGGAGAATTTAGCGGTGAAAATTGAAAATTCTGATGGCGGAAAGGATGGTGCTCCGGCCGTGGCCGGGGCTGCTGGCTCCACCGCAGCGGGAGGTTCTGTACCGGGGATTGTGGTGAAGGAAGATTCTGTGAAGATATTTACGGAGAATCTGCAGACTAGTGGGGCTTATATTGCTAGAGAAGAGACTCTTAAGAGAGAGGTGATCAGTTATGAACCTTTTTACTCTTCCACGTTGTTCCATGCATTGAAAATTTCAGAGATTAAATAGTAAAATTTGGGAGAATTTTCCTTTTGGTTACATGTAACTCGATATTGGAGTTACCTAGATTAATAGACTGATTGAAGTGTTTCAGGAGGAAGCTGGTAGACTGAAATTTGTGTGCACTTCAAATGATGGCGATGATGAACATATGGTTTGGTACCTGTTTCTTTTATTCTGATTATATTTTCAGAGAGTTTTAGTTTTTTTTAAAAAATTTTTTGCTATAATTGTTTCACATATATAGTTATTAAGAACTTTGTGCAATTGAAGTGCAGAATATAATCTAGTCGCTATAGCTTATTCCTTTGTGTTCTCAACCTCAGGTTGATAGGACTGAAAAATATATTTGCCAGACAGTTGCCTAACATGCCGAAAGAGTACATTGTCCGCCTTGTCATGGATAGGTAACTATAGGGTTAACGTGTGTGTTATCCTTCATTGTCTTCTCCTTTCTCTTTTTCCTCCAAAGCTAAGCTCAATCCTTTAGTCGAAAGTTGTAATGTGACTAGTTTATAGAGTCTTGCAGTGTAGATGATGAAACTGGAATATGTAGCATGCTTCTTATGTCACACAAATGACTTGTGCTGGAGGAGTTAACATCTCCACAACACAATACATTCACCCATCATTTGACCCATCATTTGATATTTTGTTGTGAAATTCTAGAGGCATGTTGTTACTTATGTGCTACTCAACAAATTGAATGACTATCCTGGCGAGCTTCAGGATATTATCCTATGAGCACTCTATTTTAAAGTGTGGTCAGATTTTCAAGTGGACGCAGTATTCTGAATCTCCTTTTTTGTTTGCATTTTCTTTTCAATTCACAGAAACCATAAGTCTGTGATGGTTATCAGACGTAATAAGGTTGTTGGTGGGATCACATATCGCCCTTATGCCAGGTTGGATTAACAATCATATTATATCTTTGTCCTTTTTGAGCCTTCTTATGATTTACTGTGTTGACATCACATCATGAATTAAATTCCTTTTACTTCACTGCATAAGTTCTCTTTCTGTTTGTACCATCATTTTGTTTTGTGGTCAACTTTTGTACATGAGATCAATGTTGCGAATACCATACCAAATTTGGTATTGGATTGGGTTCTGGTACAGTATCGATACCGGTCAACTCTAAATTTTTTTAAAATTTGAAAAATAGTCCATTTTACTAA
>JAOQMQ010000004.1:10870262-10883320 GCA_027563845.1 Erythroxylum subrotundum
CTACATGCGGCGGGACAAGCAGCTTCAAGTTGCAACTTGGGGAGCTACCGACAGCTGGTCTCTAACAAGTTAGTAGTTGAACTATAGAGTTGGCAGTGGGTGGAATGATAGGTGGTGGCAGCACTGTTTGGTGGCTACAAGTAATAATGCAATGGTAACTTTGAATTTTTTAAAGCTATGGTTTAATAATAAGATAAAGAACGAAGGTGTTTGGTTACAAGAGTACAATATTCTAAAATCAGGAGTAGTGGGTATTTGGACATAGGGTTAGGCTTGTTCTGCATTAGAAATAAGATATTCATAACTTAGAACAATACATGTTTGGATACAAAGATAAGCTATTCTACTGTTCTACTGTTGGAATATGGCATATTTGGTTATTGGATTAAAATAATCCAAAAGTTGAATAATATTATCCTAGTTTGAAATAAAGTATTCCATGATTTATTTATACAGGAGACCTAAAATTGTTTAAAAATTTTAAAATTCAATTCCAAAATTAAATTAATTATTTTTCTTAATTTAATTAAGATTAATAATTATGTTGATTCCTTATTAAATTTTAGAAAAATTGTTTCTAGAATTAAAATTAATTATATTTCAATTAGATTAAAATTAATTAATTAGATTCCTTAAAATTAAGATAAGTGTTTTCTTAAGCAATTAATTCTTAATTAAAGCTTATTTATTTCAATCATAAGTAAATAAATAATTTCTAAATGAATAGAATAATAATTCTCTAAATAAGCTAATAAATTAAATTTATTAGGTTATTTAGAGAATTATTATTCTATTCATTTATAAATTATTTCTTTACTTATGAATAATAAGTTGCTTGATTTATTAGAAAAGATTTTTTTTCCGTTATTAAAATTTGACAAGTGTTTTCTGTTATTAACTAAGAAAAATGAGTTTTCTTTAATATTTTAAAAATAAAAATTTTAATTTAATAACAAAATATTTTTAATTAATTAAAATTAATCTCTAAATAAATAATTAAAATTTAAAGTATTTATTTTATTTTGAAAATATTTTTCTTTAATATTAGACAATAGTTTTTTAATTAAGGAAAAATTAATCTATAATTAGATTAGAAATGGTTTTCTAATTGGATGAGAATTTCTGTTAAATTTTGAAAAAGAAGTTTTTCTAAATTAAAATAAGTAAGAAGTATAATTTATTGAAAATTCTTTTCAATTAATTTTGTTAAAGGTATCAAAATAATTGGAAATAGTTTCCAATTGAATTTGAAAATTGTTTTAAAAACAAATTAAATTTCTATTTGAAATAAGAATTCAAGTTATTTAAGAAACAATGAGTTTAATTTAATTTATTCATCCAAAAGGTTAGAAATATTATTTTAAATTATGAAGATCAATAACTAGAATTTAATAAGGCTCGATATTTTTATGCATATAATTTTAATTATGTGTGCATAAATTGTATGTTTTAATATATTATGCATGTGTGAATGCTTGTTTTATATGTATGATATTATTAAATATAATTTTGATTTTGATGATATAAACAAAAAGAAATCTCTTGTTAAAAAAATTAAATATATGATTTGAATATGATTTTTGTAAGAATAAACTAGAGTTTTGTTTATAGTTAGGCTTGATGAAAGAGATATGTGTAGTCATCCAACTTGTTCGATAGGCTTGTTGTGTACCTTATGGGAATTGATTTTTCTGTTGACTTTTATATGACTAATATGAAAGAAGATATATAATTCCCTTAACTCTACATCTATTTTGCCGAGGAGTTCATTCCTTAATACATCTAGAAGAAAAAGATTAAGTTGCATAGTGTTGCACTCATCATGGATTTAATGGAAAAATCATTAAATGCAATATTTAGGATGCCATGAGATATCTTAGTGATGTGTCATCTGTTGTAGATTTTCTTGATCTTTTAGTGCTTCTTTGGACTAATATTTTTATATAGATTTTCTTCTGAAGAAATATTGCACAGAATCTCATTTAGGTTCGTTAAAAAAAAGTGACCATCATTAATTATGGTTAATCACATTAAAAAAAAAAAAAAAAGAGAGAGAGAAGTCCCGTCTTCTTAGTTCGTTCAGGCGGTGGTAGCCATTTTAGTCACTGAACGAATGAGAGGAAATTTCCGGCTTGTAATTAACTAACCACATTACCCATTATTTGCTAAATGTCTTAAGTTTCCCCCGTAAAAACTATTTAAGGTCACGATATTCTCAAATTTAGGAGAGTCATATCTTTTGATTTCTAAATTTTAATTGATTCTTTATTGAACAGTAATTTATACGGAAAATGTTTAATTGTTTTAAATTAATAATATTATATTATTTTAAGAAACATACAAAGGACATGTTATTAGCTAATTGAGCTTTGGCTTGAATACGAATGCCATAAAGACATTTCCAATTGAAACAAGCTAGAATCCTCTTGGTACAAATTGAAATGAGTTGATATCAATATGCTCTTCGTCATCTTCGTTTGCTCTTTCCCAAGGCCAAATTGATCTGAAACTTCCACAATATTGCTTGTCCCAAACGCAATTACAATCCATTTACTGTGCAGATATGAACCAAATCCATCTGCAAATCTGCGCCTAAGGCATCACGACAATTTGAATGAACCACATCTTAAGAAATTAGAAATCTCTTCGCAATGAATACGATGGAAACAACCGCATAAAAACTGTACGCAACATAAAGCTCACAGGTCTAATGAATACAGACCACACTCAAATACAGCTACAGTCTACATATGTGATCTCGAAATTAAGAATGATCTACATGCTGGAAGAGCCACCATGGCATAACCTAAAACCAATAACAATCCAACATTCGTATGATATGCAATGACCATTCCAAGCCCAATTTACATTTTAATTCATTTTCTTTCTTTCTCCGTCGCAACCACGTGAGGAAGTCCAGTCTCACATGGAAGCAAAGGCTCACAAGAACCAACCAGAGGATCAATCTGCTTTGGCATGCCAGATTTGTTAACCATACTTTGCCCACCAGCTGTAAGTGGCGCAGAAGACATACCACCAATGTTATTGCTTCCATTTTCATTTTGTGTAATTGTAGGAACTTGAACTGCAGGGTTGGTGGGGAACCCGTTATTTAGTGTTCGTATATGAGGGGCGTGCGAGTCAAAATTAGGAACAAGTTTTGGACGGGGAAAGAACTGGCTGGAGTTTGGCTGCACTGGTCCAGTAACGACACGAGCTCCATCAGCTTGGCCAGCCATGATAGGCAAGTTGGATCTCGCCAGAAGCATTGGGTTCAAACCTGTCACTCGTTTAACTTGTTCTTCAGCCATCTTGACCTGTAAATTGCACATATTATAGACACCTGATTGATGTGATCAATGTAGAAGTCCCATCAAGTAAATTCACATAGCATTTCACAACATCAAATACAATAATTATATTAGTTTTGGAAAAACAATCTAGTGCAAATCAAATGGTAAAAAAACTAAGACCATGGCACCAAATAACTGATATCAAGCAAAGCAACCTCAATTATACGCCATCAAATTAATGTTATTTTGACACAATGATACTTGTGAAACTCAATGCCTTTGAGAGATCTACAGCAATGCAGATCTTTCCAAGGTTGCTCCTTGTCAAACTCAAAATTGTTTTACAAACTTTTGTTAAACGATCCATTCTCACAGACATTAGGGCCATACAGAATAGATTCAAAAAGTTAATTATTAAGCAATTCCAGGTGCTCAAATGGACCTTTAAACTGATGAAGTAGAAGCACATCAATTTACCTTTGCTCTTAATGTTTCAATATTAGCCCTCAAAATCCTGTTGTTAACAACAGACTCATCACACTTCTTATTTATATCAGTGTGGCGTGATAGCAATGACGAACGTTCATCCCTTAGCTGACCGACCTATAAAATATATCATAAAAGATAGAAATCCTTGGAGAATAGTAAACCATAGAAACCCTTAAAGAATAATAAACCAATGAATAAAAATGTAAAACAAAGAATGGGTCTAGAAGTAAAGCCCTGGGTAAAACCTGTGACTCAAGTTCATTTAGCTGCGCTTGTTTCCTTTTTCTTGAGCGTCTGGCAGACTCTCGATTTGACTGCATCCTGAGCAATCATCAAAATTTACATAATAATTGTCTTAGGGCAATCCCTTTTGTATTGTGATATGAAACTAAATATTATCAGCTTTGCATGCCTCCACACCAAAAGTTAAAATAGTAGAAAGTGGAGGAATATCAGTAAAAACATTTCAGGTACGAACAAAACTGATCCAACTTTTCAAGATGGACAGAAACAAATAATTTTGATAAACTACCATTTATTGCAGAAGAGTATCCATATAACAATACCACATAGTCAATGATTGCTTTGTTGCCAAAAGCACAAGCTGTCAACACATTATGACTATCCATCCAAATAATGGATAAAATGCCTCCTTTTCCATTAAAAATAATCTCTGGAAATAGATAAAAACCAAGCAAAAGACAGTAAGAAGATTGGGTCACCTCCTTGCACGCTTAGCATCAACAGGATCCATGTGTTCATTAGTTCCTGTGTCTCCTTCAAAATCATCATCTTCTGAATCTTCCTTAGATGAGCCACTAGTTGTTTGCCTGACTTGAGTTTCTTCATGTTTCTGCATAACATGTAATGTTTGAATTTTAACTGATTCTCCATTAGGTACATTTTGACCCGTTGGTATACCACATCCTGTACCTGTAATGATCCAATTCATCTATGATAATATATCTGCGGGGAAAGAAACATATTTCATACAGTGCATAAACAAATTCGTGAAGTAAGGTGAAGCATTACATATCATCTACATCTTGCCATATGAGAATAATAGGAGATTTACAGCATCCCTTTAAAATAGGAGATCTTACGTTAGTAGGAGTCTATTTAAATATTTAGTATCATAACTAGTAGGTCTATTCTTGTTAGAATTATTATCCTAAATAAACTAGTAGGTCTATTCTTGTTAGAAGTCTTATAATTGATGTAACCAGTGTCTATATAAGGCTGTGTTATTTATGAATAAAGTATCAAACAAATTATCAGAGAAATATTGTTTGGAGGACGAGACCTTGTCACGAACAAGTCTCCTTCTTGCGTAGAAACATAGGGTCTTCGAAAAAAGGAAAGAACTCCAACAAGGGAAATCAAGAGGATTCCTTGGTGGATCGTCCCATGACTGGATCCTACGCCCAAGACCATATCAATTTGGTATCAGAGCCAAACACGATGGACGACTAAGGGAATATCCAAAATGAGCTCAGGGCGTTTATGCAAAGGGTTGAGCAGCGTTTCCAGCAGATGGAGGAGCTCCAGCAGAGGAACTCAACTGCCCAATTCGAATAGATGAATTGTCGGTTTAGGGAGCTAGGAAAGGAACCGAATCGTTGGGGGCATAGAGGTGGGGCGAGCAGCAATCATGCTTCGGCTAGCCGAGGGGAGAGGCCGAACGAAGGGCATCTCGAGGCCTGGATGGTGCCATATTACTCGAAGTTAGAATTCCTCACCTGCAATGGTTCAGAGGACCCTCTGGTTTGGTTGCACTACTGTGAGCAGTTTTTTCAAAGCCAACAGAAGACAGAAGAGGACCAAGTAGGCTTGGCTGCATTTCACTTGATAGGGGAGGCCCAACTCTGGTATTACCAGGTGGAACAGGAGATAAGAAGAATGTCATGAAAGGATTTCAAGTCAAAATGCAACATAAGATTTAGTCCGCCCTTAAGCACTAACCCGTTAGGAGAATTAGCCAATCTCAAATAGACGAGGGGGGCCAAAGATAGCCTACAGGGATTCTATTTTTCACAAAATATAGTGATAAACTTGAGATAAAAAATGTTAAGTATGGTTTTTCTTCAACTAATTAACTTAAGATACATTATTTATGAACCCAGAGATTAACTAAGACGACCTAAGGTTTTAAAATAGCTAATCATGGGCTTCTGAATTCAAGATCAAACCTGATCTTTCCAACTATAAACCTCCAGTAGATTATTTATGAGCCAAGAGCTCTTGCCCGGGAATAAAAGCATGCAAGTATTCCTGCAACACTTCTCCAAAAAAAGACAGCCAATAGACATTCATGTTCTTTTAATTCAAAAACCAAACCCACGTGTCAAAGATATCCAAGTATGGTGCAACAAAATGGACGATCATCACAAATAGTGCTTATATTTTAAAGTTATACCGTTAAATTTTCATCTATGCCTTAACAATCCATATGTTGATCCAGATGATATGATTTAAATGTGCTAACAAGTCATAATCTAAACTGGCTAATTGAATAAATCTCCTCAGTCAATATGCTCTAGCACAATCGACATTTACCCTCCCCACAAATGCTAGTAAGGTTCATGTCCCTTCGCTTATAATAAAAGAAATTCCTCATTCATAACACCTCAGATTCTCCAAAAACTTTAAGCGGTTAATGTATACATCCAAGTTCTCAACAAAACCAAAATACACAGCAACTTAAAATCTTTGAATCTGTTCAGATAACGAAGAACTGAAAAGCTCAGCGAGTCAACAGCGTCGCATAGTAAAAAATGGCAGCTTTAACGATAATCAGCAATTATGCGAGATACTCTAAAGTTCTCACCGGAATCTTGTGATCCTAAAGGAAAATTAACATCATCCAATCCTTGGCCTTTAGCTAAAGAAGGAAAGTCTTCTATCTTTGCACCCAATACCTACATTCACATCCACATTCAAAAACTCCAAATCGACTACATGCATAAATACAACAAAATGACTCATAAATTAACTTCCTCTGCCCTAAACATACATACCCCGCTCATGGCCACAGCTGCGCATTCCAAGTAGAGTTTGGATTTGAGAAACTTCCGGTACTCGTCGGAATCAATCGAAGTCGTAGGATTGATATCGGACGGCTGAGGTACAGTAGGCGGCGAAGGAGGATGGTGGAATCGTGTGTTTAGAATCTCAACTACATCATCGTCGCAATTCTTGCGCCGAGACGACGTCGTCGATTGTGAAACCGTAGACGGCGCTGTGTTGTTGTCACTGGCGGAGGAAGAAGCTGAGTCGCCGGAGAATCCTTCGAGAAACTTCTCGAGGTCCCACTCGGATGCGCTCCGGTTCATCGCGTTCGCCGGAGATTGCCAAAAGGGATCGGAAAAATCATCCACTGGGAAAACACCGTTCATCTTTATCTTGATTTGTGAATTGCTTTTCCTTGCCAACTAATGATTTGGTCTATTTGTCTGACTGTCTGTAAACTTTTAGAAATCAGAAATTAGTCACGTGTTAATAGGCACACGGTGGCTGTCACGCACGTAACGATGTCGTACAAATGAATTATTATATATTTTTAAGGATGTTTTCTAAGAAAGATAAATTTCATTCCAAAAACATAAGAATGATAAAAATACACAATCATATTAGTGTATAAAACTAAAATAGAGCCATATTTTAGAATGATAAAAATAAATGCTCAATTATCTTCGTAAGAACTATATTAATTGCATTGACTACCACTTAGTGCTATAAAATTATAGAAAGAGCACGAAGACAATTATTGTAAAAATCTTATAGTTAAAGCTTCAATCTCTTTTAAACGAGTACCAAATATGATCGAGTATGAAATTGCCATAAATTAACTTTGATTATTTTTTTTATTAGTCCATGTGTTCATTAGTTCCTGTGTCTTCTTCAAGATCATCATCTTCTAAATCTTCCTTACATGAGCCACTAGTTGTTTGCTTGACTTGAGTTTCTTCATGTTTCTGCATAACATGTAATGTTTGAATTTTAACTGATTCTCTATTAGGTACATTTTGACCTATTGGTATACCAAATCCTGTACTTGTAATGATCCAATTCATATATGATAATATATCTTCAAGGAAAGAAACATATTTCATACAGTGCATAAACAATTTCGTGAAGTAAGGTGAAGCATTACATATCATCTACACCTAGAAATATTTCCTACTCTTTGGCACCTATCACAAGACTTGCAAAATTCATATGCATCTTTAAACAATGAAGGCCAAAAGAAACCACAATCAAGTATCTTATGAGCTGTGCATTTAGCACCAAAATGACCACCACATGAATATGTATGACAAAAGGTAAGGATGGAATTGAATTCATCTTGATGTACACATCTCCTAATAACTTGATCAGAACAAATCTTCCACAGATAAGGAGTATCCCAAAAATAATATCTAGCATTAGATTGAAACTTATCTCTTTGGGATTTGGTCATACCTGAGGGTAGTTCATTAGTAACTAAAAAGTTAACTAAATCAGCATACCATGGTTGGGAAGAAGAAGAAGTTAATGCATACAATTGTTCATCTGGGAAACTTGCTTCGATTGGTTCAGCCTCAACCTCTTTGGCATGTAAGTGACTCAAATGATCAGCAACATGATTCTCTGCACCCTTCTTGTCCCTAATCTCAAGATCAAACACTTGTAAGAGCAAGATCCATCGAATAAGGTGCGGTTTAGTTTTCCTTTTCTTTATCAAGTGCCTAAGTGCTGCATGGTCAGTAAAGACAACCACTTTTGTGCCAAGTAAGTAAGATTGAAACTTTTCAAGAGTAAACACAACATCAAAAAGTTCATTTTCATTTGTATGGTAGTTGCATTGAGCATCATCTAAAGTACGAGAAGCATAAGCAATTACATGAAACAGTTTACCACCTCGTTGGCCAAGAACAACGCCAATAGCATAATCGGAGGCATCACACATAATCTCAAAAGGAAGCTCCCAAGTGGGTGCTTGAATGATAGGTGCGGATGTCAGGCTTTCTTTCAACTTATCAAATGTATGCTTGCATGCATCATCAAAAACAAAATCAGCATCCTTTGCCAATAGCTTGCACAGGTGCTGCAGTCTTAGAGAAATCCTTGATAAAGCGCCTATAAAAACCTGCATGGCCTAGGAAAGAACGAACCTCCCTCACACATGAGGGGTAAGGTAATGACACAATGACATCTATTTTGGCTTTATCAACCTCTAATCCACGTGAAGACACAACATGCCCTAAAACTATCCCTTGTTCAATCATAAAGTGACACTTCTCATAAGTCAGGACAAGGTTAGTTTCCATGCATCTTTTCAAAATCAAGGATAAATTTTCCAAACATTGATAAAAAGAATCTCCATAAATAGTAAAATCATCCATGAACACTTCAATGATTCTTTCTACATAGTCAGAAAATATACTCATCATACGTCTTTGAAAAGTAGCAGGTGCATTACACAAACCAAATGGCATTCTCCTATATGCATAAGTACCAAAAGGACAAGTGAAGGTAGACTTTTCTTGACCTTTAGGGTCAATAACAACATGATTATAACCACTATATCCATCAAGAAAATAGTAGAAAGACTTACCTGCTAAGCGCTCCAACATCTGATCAATGAAAGGCAAAGGAAAATGATCCTTGTGTGTTGCAATATTCAACTTCCTATAATCTATGCACATGTGCCAGCCACTTTGCACCCTTTGAAGTACCAATTCATCATCCTTGTTTCTTACCACAGTAATGCCAGTTTTCTTTGGAACCACATGAATAGGCGACACCCACTTACTGTCGGTGATGGGATAAATTATACCTGTATCTAAAACTTTCAAGATTTCTGTTTTTACCACCTCCATCATAGGCGGATTGAGGCGCCTTTGTATCTCCCTGGTCGGTTTTGAGTTTTCCTACAAAAGTATGCGATGCATACACATGGTAAGACTAATACCCTTAATATCAGCCAAAGTCCATCCAATTGCAGTCTTATGTTCTTTGAGAATAGTCACCAATTTTTCTTCCTGCACACTTGTTAGACTCTTTGCAATAATAACAGGTAAAGTTTCATCATCCCTAAGAAACACATATTTCAAGTTATTAGGCAAAGGTTTCAAATCAAGCTTAGGTGCATGCAAGATAGATGGTAAAAGTTTCTCATGAGAAAGAGGTACATCAATGAAAGCAAGATCGTAAGGAGAACATGTAAAGTTAAAACAGATTCCCTAACTTTCATAGGCAAGTCAAAGTCACGAAAATCACGCTCCACATCATCAACATGTACCATGACATTCTCATCAATACCAAAGAGCCAAGTCTAAATAATTGTTGAACTCAAAATTTAACCGATCATTGACAAGCTCATCAACATGGTCTAAACACATGATAGAGTACACATGATCATAAGGATATTTAAGAGCATCAATAATATTGAATTCGGCAACATCATCTCCTAATCTCATGTTCACAATTAATCTTAGTTTTGGCGGTCTTTAAGAAATGTCTACCAAACAAAATAGGGGTGCTCTTGTGCGAGTGATCAAATTCCATGTCAAGCATATAAAAATCACAAGGAGTACGTAATTCACCTATTTTGCCTAAGACATCTTCTATCATGCCAAGATGATACACATAAGATCGATCAGTAAGTTGAATCACAGCACTAGTATTGTTCAAAGGCTCAAGACTAAGAGATTCATAAACATGTTTTGGCATCACACTAATTGAAGCTCCTAAATCACATAAAGCCTTCTCAAACATAGTATTACCAATTACACATGGGATAGCAAACGCACCTAAATCCTTTTGCTTCATAGGTAACTTCTTTTGTATAGCAGCAAAAACTACCTCTCCCATGCTCATTGTCTCATGTCCTTTGAGTTTTTGTGTTCTCTTGGTTGTACAAAGCTCTTTCAGAAATTTGGCATACTTGGGTACTTGTCTAATTGCATCAAGTAATGGAATGTTAATTTCCACTTTCTTGAACAGATAAAGGATTTCCTTTTCTTTCTCCTCCTTCTTTGTTCTAGCATCGGAAGCATTCAAGGGAAAGGTGGAGTTAGTTTGAAATTGGTATTCACAGAGTTAGGAACTACCTTTGGAGCACAAAGTGTACTCTCAGCTATTGAAGGGGCAAAAGTTTCCAAGGCATTTTTGGGAAGAATGCTCTCGATTTTTGTGTCATCAAGTGGAACCGAGTGTGATTGAAGTTCCTCTTCCTCCTCCAATGCTATTTCTTTCATCTTTTGCTCACCAAGTGACTTTCCACTTCTTAATTGAATAGCATGGACTAATTCCTTTGGAATTAAGGCTTGGGAAGGGAGTTTTCTTGAACCTTGTACGTCTAGCCTACTCACTATGGAGGCTATTTTTTCGACTTGGTTCACTAAATTTTGAATGCTAGCCTCAGTTTTCTGCTGAAAGGATAAGAAGTTTTGCTGCATTGCAAGAGTGTTAGTAGCCATTGTTTTAACAATATCCCTCAAATCATCATCATTAGAAGTATTCGAAGAAGAAGAAGAAACGTTTTGAGGGGTGTTTCTCGGCCAAAAATTAGAAGAATGTTGGTAACCCAGAGAATGTGAGGGATGATTTCCTCCATTGTTTACTTGTGGTTGTGAATTTCCATAATGTAGGTTGGGATGATCTCTCCAGCCCGGATTATAAGTGTTTGAATGTGGATCATACTTACGTTGTGGATTTGCATTGAAACCTCCTCCTAAAGCATTTGCATGTTCAATTCGGTCATCTTACAATATTGGGCACATATCAGTACTATGACCATTCATTGAGCATATACCACATACCTTAACTTGCTGCACATTACCACTCATCATAGGACACATTAGTGAGGTTAGTTCATCAACTTTATTCTTAAGGGAAGAGCTACTTACATCATTCACACGTTTAGCACGAAATTCACCTCGGGTGCCAAATTGTTTGGAGTTTGCTGCCATATTGGAGATCAAGTATCTAGCAGCATCAGGAGTTTTATCAACTAAGGCACCTCAACATGCTGCATCTATAATACTCCTATCTTGGGGTGTAAGCCCCTCATAAAAGTATTGAATGAGCAATTGTTCAGGAATTTGGTAATGAGGGCACTGCATGCAAAGATTTTCAAACCTTTCCAAATAATCTGAAAACGTTTCACCATGAGCTTGTCTTATATCACAAATTTCCTTTCTAATGTTAGCAGCACGAGATGTTGGGAAATACTTTTCAAAAAATATTCATTTCAAGTCATTCCATTGGGTGATGGAACCGGGAGGGATAAAGAACAACCACTCTTTTGCCGCCCCCTTTAAGGAGAAAGGGAAAGTTTTCAATTTTACTTTGTTCTCCTCCACGCCGTGTGGTTTCATTCCATTACAAACCATGTGAAACTCCTTGAGATGTGAATGTGGATCTTCACCTGCAAGACCATTAAAACAAGGAAGAAGATGGATAAAACCAGATTTTAACTCAAAGTTAGCATTCTCCACATTAATACATAAGGGATGGTTATCAAAGTTAGGAGCGACAAGCTTCTTCAAAGAACGTTGAGCTTGAACTGCCATATTAAAGGGATTTCCGAATGATGAAGTCGAAGACAATGATGAAGAGGCATTGTGGTCAGAGTATACTTTATCCGATGAAGATGATTCGCCTTGTTCGAAGTTGGGTTGAAAGAGAGGATTAAATGAAGTGGTCCTCTCCTCCAATTCACGTGAGAGAAAGGGATCAAAGAGAGGGGATTGAAGTGGTGATTGGTCGAGATGGGCAGATTGGTTGATGTAAAATTGCTCGATTTCTTCTTCGGTAAGTTGTTGATCAAACGGATTGGTCATGCAACCTATAAAAGAGAGCTTAATAAACACATAAATAAGCTTGAAAGGAGTAAATTAAAGTTAGTTCCCCGGCAACGACGCCAAAATTTGATAAGGTGTCGTTAGGCCTTAAAAATTAACCCTAAAAGCTAGCACAAGTAATATGGGCAAGTAAGGATCGTTCCCACGGAGAACTATAAAGTATGAATCCCAGCTTAATTCAAAAAAATCAATATGTTTAATAATCAAACAATAGTGGACAGAATTAAAGCAAGAGAATAATCTAACTAAATGCAATATATACAAGTTATTTAAACTATATGAATGATAAACTAATGTCCTATATGTAAAACCAACGAAATCTAACAATAATAAACCTATGTATGTCACAGTAAAGCAATTTAAAAGTAAGATTAGATTGAAATCAACTCTATTTTAGCAAGTTTGGTTGCGGCAAATCATGAGAGAA
>JAOQMQ010000004.1:10910228-10934390 GCA_027563845.1 Erythroxylum subrotundum
CGGAGAAATCTTCCTGTTGCTCGGAGCTACGGCTACGCTAATCGGTAGGTAACTTTTCATGTTTAATTTCCTCCAAACATGTTTTTGCACAGAAGAAGTTGAGAACCAAAATTCACCACAAAATCAGAAGACGAACTCACTTGACACTTAAAGCCCACTGCTTTTGGAATTATGCTTGGGCTTTCGTACGGAGAAATCTTCCTGTTGCTCGGAGCTACGGCTACGCTAATCGGTAGGTAACTTTTCATGTTTAATTTCCTCCAAATTGGAAGTGGATTTAGTTTTACGGTTTTCTACGTTGAATTTTTATTAGGGCCCAAGGATCTTCCGATTGTGGCGAGAACAGCTGGGAGGCTAGCTGGTAGAGCCATTGGTTACGTGCAACTGGCTCGTGGTCAGTTCGAGAACGTTATGCAACAAACTCAAGCTCGTCAGGTGCATTTCTACGCCTTCTTTTTTCGTTTTTTCTCTACCGCATTATTTTGCTGGAGTACTGTGTGCCTGTCCTGTTTGTTTACGTTATAACTTCTGAGGCTTCAGTTGTACATCAAGACACTGAAACATTTTGTGTACGCAATGTTTTTTGCTGTTAAATTATTTGGTTCATTTTTTTTACACCTGAACTTTTATCATCAGGCAGCCTACAAAGTATATCAGTTTGAGATTGAGATTGTTGGGTTTTCTTCTTGTTATTCACCCACTCAAATATACGCACTTTGTACCTTAGGTTCACAAGGAACTTCAAGATACAATGGCTCAACTTGAAGCTATTCGACATGAAATCCGAAGCATTTCTGTCTTGAATCCTGGTCCTATGACGCGAAGGCTAGTGGATAATCTCCACAACACACCCCCTTCCAATGGTATTCTTCAGTATCTTGTTCTTGCAAGTTGTTTCTAGAGGGTAGTTTCTTCCAGTTAGGACTTGCTAATCTTTGTTGCCTTTGATACAAGACAGATGACAATGCACCTGAAACTTCAGATTCAGAGACTGCTTCCCAAGTTACTGGTTCTAGAGTTTCTGCTGAGCAAGCAAATGCACAGAGTGTTTCAACAACTACCATATTCAAGGTTTCAATTGGAAACATTCTGGCTCTTGTACTTCCTTTTTTTACTCATTAATGTCTTTGTAGTATGCAGCCTGTTAGTGTTAAATTTCCCTTCATTCAAGCTTTGTTGTAATCCTAGGGTTCCAGTTCAAAAGCCTCAGATACATCTTGTATACACAGCCAAGCAACTGCATTTGCAAGGTTGTCTGAATCCTCGGCCTTGAAGAATGCGTCATCACAGATTGGTCCAAATGCAGAAATACTGATTGAAGATCCCAGTCTTGCTGATGTTTTGCCTGTGTCTGCTGAAAGTGCTGGTTTATTACCAAAGCACAAGGGTAATGCTCTTTTCTCCCTTTTCATGTAATTATGATCCTTTTTGCCTCCATTGTGTTCACTTTATAGCACACTTAAGTGGGGTATCACTATTATTACTCTAGTATACCTATTCTAATATGGATTAAAAAAGTTTCACATGGTAGTGTGGTTGATGTTACCACATCAGAATTTATAGTTCCTTATCGTACTGTAATTTTTCCTATCTGCATATATTTGGAGGTATCAATGTGATGATCCTCCAGATTCGCTACATCCAGCTCTAGAAAGCTAACTACTAGTAAACTAAAAAAAAATAATTGGTTAATCCTTGTCTGATTTTACACTCTCTTCAAGCTTAAACTCAGGTAGCCAATGTTCTCTTCCTCAAGTAGTGACAATAAACACCGATGTAACCTATAGATTTATTACTGAAGTAAGAAGTTGCAGATGTTAGGTGGTTTTACCACATTTTTTTTGGTGCAGTACTTGCAACCCATAAATTTTCTTTTTATATTAATTCGATATCAACATGGTCGATTTTGAGTTACTTATTGTTAGATTTTTCATGAAAATTTCTTTGTTCATGTAAAATTCATTTGTTCTTTTCTCATCATAATTCCTGCAGAAGTAATGTAGATTTCACTTCTTGATTTACAATACACCTTCGAGGTTTTTCTGTTTTCTTATTTTGTGCTTCCTTTAAGTACTGTCAAACTGTTGGTACATCATAAATGTCTCTTTATCGAATCACTTTTTAAGAACTAGATTATTGCATGATCAGTTGCCTTTTATTATTGATTATTGATGTTCTTGACATTTATTTCAGTAATTCTTTTGTTGAACTAGTTCATGAAAGTTTCACCTTTTGAATACATAATATTTTTATGCTAAGAGAAGTCTATGGTTCATCTGTCAGATGAAGTGAAAGGATCTGATATATTGTTAGAGGCTATCCTGGAGGCTGAGGTCGCTCACAATGCGAAAGACTTTTTTGCACAAATCCCAGAATCAAATAAAATATGAATGAAGGTAATTTGTGTTCTATGTTATTCATCATTTTGTTTGTGCATAAAAGAGCATTTGCATGTGATTCTTTGGAAGAAGATTTTGTGCAACCGCAGGATCAAATAAATTGTGAATGAAAGTAATTTCTAGTTTGTGTTATTCACCATTTTCTTTGTGCATAAAAGGAACATTTGCATATGATATATTGGAATATGCTTTAGTACATTTTCTATGCTGGAGTGAAATTGAGAATGAAACTTGAGATGATTTCGAATTATTTTCAATAGACTTGAGAGATAATGGCTTCTTATCTGTAGGTGAGCAGTTGCTTTTAATTTCAGCATTTTATTATAAGGCAGATGGTTGCCTGTAGGACATGAGTTTCGTTGTAGAAATCTGCTTGAGAGCGAGCATGGTCCACTAGATTTGATGTTTTGTAAGTTATCGGAAATTGTATCAGAGAGTTGATGACAGTTTGGATGGTGTGTGTTTAATGTTTTCTCTTTTTACAGGTGCCCCAAGTTTAAGCCATTACCTCACAATGTGGTGTGTATTGGGAACCGACAGGCTTCCATTTAAGATGGGTGCTAATGAAATCTTCGGTATTTCCTATAACCATTAGGAAGGTTATGTGATGATACAAAGAAACTGTTGGATGAGTTCCAGTGTTCTGTCCTGTTTGCTGTGAAGAACAGGAGATGTACTTTCAGAGGAACTTCGATTGGACTCCATAAGATCATAGCTGTTTGTGACGGTTGCTGAAGGAAAGCAGTGAAATTTAAACTCATTTACTCTTTCCTTTTCACTTTTATTTTATTTGATGTAAGTTTCAATTTCCAATCCCTTTTTGCTTTAAAAAGAATAAGAATTTTGTGGATCTATAAAGTAGATTCCTGAGATAATTATCTTGTCAAGATATAAATTGTGTTGTAAATAGAACAAACTGTTCCTCCAAGGTCGTAGAGCTAATTTAATAGTAACGAGATCTCATTGCTGTTAAATTTGCTCTACGACCATCCCATTGCTGTTAAATTAGCTCCACGATTTTTTGGAGAAACAGTTTTTTCCATTTATAACACAATTTATATCATGACAAGATAATTCTCCTGGACCTTGTGTGTGTGTGTAAATATATATTGAGAGGTTGGCCGTTACATTTGGTGGATATTTGATAGTTTAGATACTAAAAAAGCAGAACACAGACACACAAGGTCCTTGGGGGAGTAAACTCCAAAAACGTTTTATTTTCCTTTTATCCTTATGAGATGAGGGAAAACTGAGCTAAGGGAACGTTTGGTTTCTAAGAATAAAGATGTGAAAATGGGTAAGCAACTGACTTCCATTTTTTAATTTTTGCATATCTGGTTGGTAGTTATTAATGGATAAGGATTGACATATTTATTTTAAATAATCTTGATTTTTTTCCCTAACCTAAATCCGAATTTATGTGTGTAATCGAAACTTTTTTTTCTTTTCTTTTTTTTTGTGTTTCGTCTCATGATTGTTTTATTTAATTTATTTATTTTATTTCAATAATTTTATATCATAAAATAAATTCATTATGATTTTTTAATTTTGTTATTATAAAAAATAATACACAATTACTTAAAAATTAATAATTTATTAAATCATTTTTAATTATTTATTTATTAAAAACAAAATTTTTTATTAATAATATAAAATGGTTTAATTAATTATTTACAAAATCACTCACAAAATCATCAATCTTAAGTAAAAAATTATTATTATCATTCTTAATAATGGTATAACTATTAAATTCAATAATCTCATTTTAAAATTTGCATATAAAATAAAATACGTATAATTAATAATTTTAGAATGAAAATCCCTTTTGTTTATTCGAATTTCTTAATTATTGGTCACCAAGCGGACAGAGTTTTTTAACAGTGGCATTATATGACGTCGTATTGTAACAGTGTGAGGAATTTAACATAACATTGAAAAGAATGGAAGAAGGGCGGTCATGTAAATAAGGTGAAAAGGAGGGCTTTCAAGAAAAAAGAAGGACATTTTAAGGGAGGGTAGAGGGGGAAGCTTGTCGTTCTCGTTCTGTGCTATGTTTTGGAAAGCAACTAAGCAAATGCCAGAAACGATAGGAACTAACTTTGAGTAGCTAATAATAATAAAAATTCAGATTTTTAGAGTGCATGTAATAATAGTAGAGTTAAGAGCAGGGAGTATAGGGAGTAGATGCTCTTTTTGAATCCCAATTCACTCAACTTGTTCTTCTTCTTCAACTCCACTCCTTCATGGCCAACAACCCCTCCGACCCTCCCACCGATGATTTCCTCCAGGAAATCCTCGGCCTTCCGAGCTTTCCCTCTTCCGCCGCCGCTTTGCCTTCTCCGGCTCAGGCCTCTATGATGCTTCAGCTCAGCTCTGGTGACCCCTCCGCCTCCCACCTCTCCTCCCTCTCCGCCCCCGGATTTCATGGCTTTCCTTTAGGTCTGAGCTTGGAGCAGGGCAAGGATGCTTTTATAAAACCCGAGGAAGCTTCCGGAAGCGGGAAACGGTTTCGCGATGATGTTGTTGATGGAAGAGGTGCTGCTACTGTAAAAAATGTGAGTCAAAATTTTTGTTGTTGTGTATATTTGTATGTGCGTGTCTGTTACATGTTTGGTTGCTGGGAAAGCCAAGGAAATATTGAATAAAAATACTTTGGTGGAGTACTTCTTTAGTAGTCTGACTAAAACATAAGCTGGATTTATTACTTGTGGTATTCATTTGATTCTTTTCTCAATTTTATGGGTTTTCCACATAGTTTTCAGCATTCCTTCGGTATTTTTTTTATTTATATACTTCATACTATTGGAGATTGGATGTTCTTATTTTGAACTTTTTAGTCTGTGCTCATCCTTATGGTTTCTTGTTGCCTCTCCATGGTTGATCACAGAGGATAGTTTTTGGAGGAATTTCAGTTTTTCCAAGCCTTATTATAGTTGAAGAATAGGAGAGAAATGAGTTTCATACAGAAATGTTAAATTGGCACTCATTAGGATTTTATGTTTTGAGATTCCAAGATTTGTTCTTGACATAGAAAAAGTTACAAGCAGGCTCTCGTCGGCTAGTTGAGTAATTGAGAAGCAGGACACCTATGTTCATGTGCGAATGCTGATGTAGTAAATTTTCGTTTAAGGTTGACATGATTTTTCTGTGGTTCCTGTCTTGTTGGTTGGCACGTGTCCTTGAATTGATATCTGAAGTTGCAGTTCTTGTGGAAACAGCAGTTGTAGCTTGTGTTAGCAAATTGTCTAAATTCTGTTGGTTTGACATCAATGAACGTGGCAACGGGGAAAAAGAAGTTAAAAAGTCAAATTCTCGATTTAGCTATGAGAGGTCAATATGTGTATTTTGTTTTCATATTAATTTGGAATACTAGGCAATTTTTGGTGCACTGCCTTAAAAGATGGAAAATATGTAGAAGGTGAATTGAGAAATGAAGAAACTGAGATCATAAGCCCTTAAGGGGATAGATATCTTGTTTCCTTAGAATTAATAAGGTTAAATGCCTTCACCTTTGAATATTCATACCTTAGGGCTGCTCCAAAGAAGTATTTGATTTTGTGAACCACCTTGTTTATCAAACTTAGACTTTGACAATTCATTCGTTTCACACAAGAGCTCTAGTCTAATGTTTTTTCCGGTTATATGGTGCTTTGAATGTTTGTACATGCTGGCTCAACTGTTAAACTAGCCTAAAATGTCTCGAGTACAGCAATAAATGTGTTTGTGCTTATGTATAGCCGTTTGAAGGTCTAGCTGTTTGAAGTTCTCCTTCTAGTGATCAAATTGATGTGACAATGGAATTCATGGGATGTTAATAAACCAGGATAATGTTGTTATGGTATAGAGGGATCCGACATTAATCCTTTTGTCTTGGAATTGTTGGCATAGCAAGAAATTAAAAATAGAAGATGCTACCTTTTCTTCGGACAGCTAACAATCTGCCAAGTCAGTTATTAATGTTTTTCTATTCTTCGGCATCATGTTGCTGTGGTTGGGTTGTGCAACTTGAAAGATGTAGTGTTGTTTGCCCATCATCCATCTTTCTTTTGTAACTTTTCTCATCATTGATTATGCCTTCATCTTTCTGCAGGTTTTTCATGTTCAACCAATGCCCGCAACTGTTGCCACTTGTCCACATCCACCAGCAATGCGTCCAAGGGTACGGGCTAGAAGAGGACAGGCCACAGATCCACACAGCATTGCTGAAAGGGTATGTGTAATGTAGCATGCTCTCAAAATCGACCATGAAAAATATGCATTATTACCAAGAGTCTCATGGTTTGTATTTTCTTTACACAAGAAAAAGAATGACATCATGGATGGAGATACACATATCTAGGATAATGTAAAAGAGAAAGGTTCACTGAGAGTCTTGGAAATTCTTTTTTATCGTAAATGGAACTCTATTTTATCAGTCAGTTGTCAAACGATTGCCAAATGGACTTAAAGTTGTGTGTATTGACAAGTGATACATGCAAGTGTGGTTCACAATTCTAGAAACGGACCATCAACCAAATATGACAAGGATCTGTCTTTCAACCCTTTGTTATGTGATGTTTGAGGTGAATCATCTTCAGCATGGAAAAGTTTGGAATGACAACACAATGCTTTTGAAGTTGCAGATAGTAAACGAAGAAAATGTTTAATCTATTTCTTGCATTACAGCCAACATATCATATTTGGCATTAGTTTCTACTTCACTTAATTTAATTCTTCCCTATAGTAAGTGCACACTTGCTCTTATATTTTTACCTTTTGTTACAGTTGCGCAGGGAGCGCATAGCAGAAAGAATCAGAGCATTGCAGGAGCTGGTTCCTACTGTCAATAAGGTCAGGTCTCCCTTATGGTCGATTAAACTTTTCCAAGGACTTATTCGTTTTTTGTATTGCACATATAAACTTTTTTAATTTGATATTTGGCTCCTATCCTGGGAAGAAAAGGAAAGTTTATAGTGGAGATTTTAAAATGGTGATGGATTTCCTTTGTTCTAAGTTGATATTGATTCCCTTTCGGAGTCACAATGTTCCAAATTTGCATGATTTTACGATAGTTGAGGCAGCACCAACCCTGTAAACTTGCTCCCTGTAGCTTCGGTGCAAAATAAGGAAAACAAAAACATAATTAATGCAAAGATGGTTTTGGTATTCAAGTGTGCATGAGGCTTGAAATGTTAAATTTTGACATGCAACGTTTTAACTAAAACATTCTTCTTGTTGTGAAGTAGGTATGGCTTACTGTCTTAGCTTGAGTTAAGCTTATATCTACCTGTAAAACTGGACTGTTTTCAGAATATTCATATGAGCTACTCTACAGATCTTTTTAAATCCTCTAGTTCCTCTTCCATGGCTGAACAGGGAGGCCATAATAGTCCCATAGATAATCGCACATTTCAGGTGTAGAGTTTTCAGGAAATATATGTTCATGTGTGAAAAACCAATTGATATTAGTTATGATTACTGCCTTAGCATGTCTTGGCAAATTATCTTTTGTCAGCTGTATTGCAAAATTTAACAAGTAAGAAAGGTCTCAATTACTGCAATTAAAAAAATTGGCCCTTTTAAGAACCATTTATTCTTGTACTTGTCTTTATCCTGGCAATCAAATTATCTTACTGATGAGGGTACATATCATTACACTTTTACTCTGTGGCTGAATTTGATTAGTTTTTGGAGAACGACTAGTTTTAAACATGAGAAGTTCATAATTCATGCCAAAACTTGTCTCTTGTTATGGATGCCTTAACTAATTGCTTCTGCTATGTGGTGGCAAATGCATGAACATTGCTTCAAGACCTTGATATGTGAAATTTGTTTTGGTTTGAACAAATTGTATTGCATCTTTTTGGAACAGTTAAAAGAGGCTAATAGAATTATCAGATTTTTGTTGTTGCATTGACAAGGACTCTTTGAGTAACTTCCTCTTTTACATCTATCTGGTTTGGCACCAACTATGGTCTAGGTTAAGTGCATTTGTTACGTAGAAATTGACTTGTTTTATAAGTTATTTGGTAACTGTGGATCCACCTGTGTCCCGAGTAGTGAACATTGACTAAACCAGTATTAATAATGATGATGACCATGGCAGTAATACCTCATAACTGATTTAAGCTAGGGAATATGTAACCTTTGGTTATTATTTTGTGACTTAATTTTACTGTTGGAGGGTAACGGGTTCACTGTTCTAGGAGGATGTCCCTATTATGAGTGATATGTGGTTGATTTTTTTCCTGAGTGATGTACATGCCAAATGGAATGTCTACTGCTTTCAACCTAAGTATTGATCTATGTTTTCTACCTTTGGCAAGACTGACCGAGCGGCCATGCTTGATGAAATTGTGGATTATGTGAAGTTTCTGAGGCTCCAAGTAAAGGTATTAAGATGAATCCTATTATATTTTTGTTTGGGAAGAATCTGCAATTCAGTGGAATCACTTAGCATCTCCCATGGCCATGGGTGATGCATAGTGTCTATTTCATGGCCATTGACTAACTTTATGAAGTATAAATTATCTTGTTTGATCTTTATTTGCTACTTTATGCTGAAGCACAGTCAGCTTTCAAATAGCTGCCAAACCTATGGATGGTGTTGATAGGAGTCTATTTTTTTTCAATCCTAGATGACCTTCATGCCAAAATATGGGTGTGACCTGTCACCAATTATGAATTTCTTTAACTTAATATTCTTGGTGTTGCTTTCATCTCAATGATACCAGCTCGCCTTGGAGGTCAGAGTCGATATACTGAACTCTTCAGCCATTCAGTCTTAGATAATTGGGCAAGCATCGGTAGAAAGAAATGATGAACTGGGTTTAACCCTTTTTGTAGATTTAGATGCCGTACTTATGGGATAAACGAGCTTGCATTTGGAAATGCAGTGTCCACAAAAAAATGCTTTCATCATTGTGTATCAGGTTCTTTTATTCAACATGTTGCTATGATCTCCGAACAGGTATTAAGCATGAGTAGACTGGGCGGAGCTGGTGCTGTTGCACCTCTTGTAACAGACATTCCCCTCTCATCAGTTGAAGTAGGTTTTTCATCAATAATAAATTCACTGAGATTGCCTTTGAATTGTTAGCTAAGCTTTGTACCTTCGATCATAGGATGAAACTGGGGAAGGTGGAGGAAACCAGCCAGCCTGGGACAAGTGGTCAAGCGATGGTACGGAGCGACAGGTAGCAAAGCTCATGGAAGAAAATGTTGGCGCAGCCATGCAGTTTCTTCAATCAAAGGCTCTATGCATCATGCCGATTTCATTAGCCACTGCAATTTACCATACACAACCAACAGATACCTCTACTGTTGTGAAACCAGAAACCAATAACCCTTCATAGACTCCAATAAGAAAGAAGGTTAAGCATCCATCACATGGTATCCTTCCAAAAAAGATCACCAATCTGCATTTGGGCCCCACGAGTTATTAGTCATGTTCCAGCTCCCCACAAATAGCTGTTGGCGTAGGTTCCAAAATTGCAATCAAAGTCAGATGCCAGAGTAGTTGCTCTTGCCTTTCCCTTTCCAGCTTTTAGTTTTTAAATTCTCATTACAGGGTTTTGATGTCAATGCCTGAAAGGCTAAAAGAACGCATTAGGGCCTTTGATGTCATGCCAAGTTAGGATTGCGGAAGTATTTTCAAAGCTCCCACTTGGATGTGCTTCCCTCCGTTTGGTACAGGTGATGGGAGGTAGTGGGAAATGATGGTAAAACACCGTTTTTAGTGGGGGCCTAATTTTTTGGTAGTGGTGTGTGGGACCTTTTAAAAGTGTTATGTAGACTGGTACATATCAAATATCCTTGAATATAGTAATTAAGGGGAAACGGAAGGAATGCAAAAGTTAGCATGGATAACGAATGCTGGTTGTTATAGTCCAATAGAAAAATTATGGTCTCATTCATACTTTTGCTTATGGTGGGGAATATGGTGTGTCCAAAAAGCATTTGACTTATTTTCTTCCAGATCATTATTGGAGGGTTACATCATTACAGGTAGAGATGGAGAGGGACTCTTGTTCAAATTAAGAAGATTTTTTTTTTCCTCCTCTGGGCATTAGTTCTTCACTGCCTAGAACTAAGCAAAGCATAAAGAACAATAGCGACATGGGACTGGGTAACTCGGTAATCAGTGTTATGGATTGAAAGGCTTGTACCTTTGGAAGAAGTGATTAGAGATGATGGGATCAGATTGCAAGTGCAGCAATTAATTTAACCCAGGCATGCAAATACATGTCATTACTCGGAAACTATGTTGATAAATGATCATACATAAATTATAATTGGTATCTTTCACAGTTGATTTAACGTGAAAACCGAATAACTTGTTGCGTCTTCTTGGATCAAGAAATTTGATGGTGAGAGAGATAGCGGTAAGAGGGGAAAAATGTGATGGATGGCTGTGTTTTCTTCCGAGCGAGCCCTTGAAACAACGCGCTAGGGGATGAGTTGTGACACAAGGAGGAGGAGGACGTCGGGTCTGAGCTCCAACAAAACCTCCGTTTGGTCCAATAACGTAATGATGGGCTAATTGATATTATTCCGTTCAGCAACCCCACGACTCTGTCTGTCCGTCCACTATCGACTTTTGTGTGTTCGTAGTCAACAACTCAACATCCTCAATTTCAGTTCCAAATGCATACATATTAAATGTCAACTGGACCCATCAACGAGAAAACGACATTATAGTAACATTTAATATTATTTGAAAAAAAAAAATCTATACACTGTGTTTAGCGAAGACCCATATTATAATGTTAAAGAGTTTTGTACTATATTGGCCGATATCGACTGACAAATAGTACCAAAAAGTTCGTCGGTACTAATTGGTATGATATTAGCGTGTTCTGACTATTGATTAGTGCCGTAAACTTTAAAAAAAAATTGAAGAACTTTTTGCAACCACCCTCCTAATTACCCAGAAGAAAAGTATGAAAAAGAGTTCTTTGGTCACAAGTAATAAATAAAGACAAGAGAGGGAGAACGAATCGTTAGCGTGTTAAAAAGAAATAAATGGTAAATGGGTGAGTTCCTGATTCAAATCTTAAGTTCTCTCATAAACCTTCTTCACATCATCAGTTGTTTGTTCACCAACTTCTACTTCATGTGCTGATTCATCACTCTTCAATCCCTCAAAATGAGACTTGAAGATTTCATTAAAATCAGCAATTGTTCAAGCCGCTCATGCGGCAACATCCCAACATTACCTTACCTCCTTATCAGCTGAAATTTCTGCAAAATTTTACTCTCTCATCTGACTCTTGCAAGCAGACATTAGACAAATTTAAGAATGATTTTTGGCCCTGTTTGACAATCAACTGATTGCATTAGTTGTTAGCTGATTCTATCAGCTGTTAGCTGATTTGACCAGCTGATTGCATTAGCAGTTTGTCATTTGATGTTTGGTAAAATTAGCTGTTTAGGTGTAAAATGACTTATGAGGACATGACTTTAAAAAAAATTATAAGGGTATGAATATTATATATCTTAATATTTTATTGAATATTTTTATAGAAATTTTGATTACTAACAAGATAACATAATATAATACCTTATAGTTGCAAGTTATGCTTTAATAACTTATAATTTAAATTTAAATTTATTCATTAATATATGATTAAGAAGTTATACTTTAATTCCTTATTAATTCACTAGGAGGGAAAAAGGTGAATAGAAGAAACTATAAAGTAGCCGTCGTAACTTTGACCTAGTTGACCTAGTCATAGGCTAAAATAGTTCGGTAGCACGAACTAATTTAGTATGATCTGTGGCTCAGACCGGAATAACAAAAATAACATCGTTTTATAAATTTTTTTAAAAAAGTAACGATGGGCAAGGTTGGCCCACCCTACCTGTGGTCCATCTTGCCACAAGTCGAGTCACAGGTCAACCAGCTCTAACTAATCGAGTCATGGACCGATCCACGGGTCACCAAGTCGTTTCTGGTTCGGCCCATTGACATCTCTAAATGGAAGGCAAGAGAGAGAACAAAATCATAACAAAGAAATATGGTCTTTTATATCAGTAAAATATGCTCTTTTATATTAGTAATAACAATAAAAGAATAAATATATTTGCAATAAATTGAAAATTTAAATATTTGATTGACATAGTTTATAATTGTATGTAGTATTATAAAATTAAATACAGTTCTAAATTTAAATTATAATTTATCCAATAATATATAATGAATTAATCCAAATTTATTTTAAATGAGTATTGATCCAAAATTATTTTGAATGAGCACTAAACATACCCTAAATTTTTATCATTAGTTTAAATGTACCAAAAATAGTGTACCTATGATTAGAGTTTTTCAAAATTATATTAGGTAATATTGAATGTTAAACTTGTTAACCCAAAATTAATGGATTATCATAGAATATATCAGCATAAAGCGATCAAATATGATTGATGTTACCAATAAATTAGATTAATAAAATTTATACAAAAAATTTAAGGTAATTTTTTTCTTTTTCTTCAATTTTGAAATTATATTGACTAAACATGTATAAATTAACCAACTTATTAACTCCCGTAAGTTAAGTCACAAAATTGAATAATTTAGATTTTAATAAATAATTTGAATAATTAGCGTTACATCTTAAGTCCAATTCCACCTATTGAGTATATAAGAAACTTTTATCCAATAATGAAGCCCAAATCGTTAAACCCCAATATTGAGCTATTGTTAATAATATATTTGGCAAAAATTATTCTTTTTATTTGATGTGTTGATGTATTTATTATTTATTATATGATAAAATTGTAATATTTTAAATACTTTGTATTGGTTTTTAATTTTATATTTGCATAATAATTAAATGATCTTTTTTCGTATTAATTTTGGTTATGATTTATATATGAAATATGTGAACGATAATATTAATAAAAATAAATAAATTATTACTATTTTAATTTTATATTATTGTAATTTTAAGACAGTTGATGTGTAATTATAAATTATACAATACAATATATTTAAGGACTATTTTGCAATTTTAAAAAAATTAAGGAAAAATTTTATAAATTTAAAAATTACTCAAAATTGTACTTGATATTGACTAGTACCGATATAGTACCGTACCAGAACCAAATCCAATATCGGTACCGATACCAATACGATATCCATAATATTGATTATAAAACTAGTTAATCTGTACAATTAAAAGAGTTTTCGCAATGAAAAATAAGAATAAGAAACTATTGTGATAAGTCTCTTAAATCTTTGATGTATCATCCTATTGAATCATTGTCTTTCTCGCACGAATGAATTGCTCTGAATCAATAACAAATGTAGAATGGCTTCAAATTGACTTTCCACCTCTTTTCTAGCCAAAAAGCTCTCTATGATTTTCTTCCTCTTTTCTTTAAATCCAAAATACTAATCTTTAATGAGTAACACGACCCCAATATAGGTTCGTGTTACGGGCCTTTATTATGAGGTCTGTACTTCTTGATCCAGGGGGTAACACAGGGTATGTAGGATGTTGAAGGAGAGATAAAAGTTGCCATATTAGAATATGGTCCCAACACGGTGATGTATGTGTCTTGCTCTAATGTCCTCCTATTAATCCATAGTTGCGCCAATTTTGTCAAATTCTTCTTTAAGTTCTCTCTTTTTTTCTTAAAGAGACATAAATAAGACCAAAAAAATATTTCTTATTTTGAGTATCAAATCATCTAAAATAGTCCAAAACATAAGTAATATGTTATAAAAATAATGACAAAAGTAAAGTATGCATAACATACATTATACTCCCCCACACTTAAACAATCGCTTATCCTAAAGCAAATCAATTATATCTTTCATTCTCAAATAGAAAACCTCTGTGAAAAAGTGTTAAACAAATCAAACATACCAATGAAGATTTTTCTATTACTTATGCAATCACAAGAGTCATCAAAATGTTGTGCAACTAACTACTTATATCAATTTAAAAGTTAATTCAATTCACTTCTTGATCTTTCAAACTTTAACTTGAATCATAACATTCAACTTCATGCACAAAATTAACGTAAACAAGATAAAATAATTTAAATTCTAAATATATTCGCAACCCTTATTAATAAAACATAAAATTAAATAAAATAAGAGCATTAAGAGCTTGTTTGAAAAGTTACATAACCTTTTTACATAAAAATAATTACCTTGTCAGAATACTCCCAATTACTCAACTAAGTCACTATCTCAAATGACTACTAGCATCACTCTTTAACTTTAAACATTTTCTATTTGTTTGAAGCCACCTAAATGAATATATGCAGTGCTCACTTATTCATATATTTTTTTATTTGGAATAATAAAAATGCTCAAAAGAAATCTCAATTACTTGATGCATATATATTTAATACAAAGAATATCGTGATGCTTATAAAAAATTAGATACTCCAAATTTATAAAACAAATTAAATTAACTTATTCATGAATTTTCATAACTAGTTAGGTAGACATTCCAGATTACTAAAATAATCAAGTTCATAACGAATCGTCTATATTAGTATGCTTTAAAAGTTAAAAACAAATTTCTAAAAATTAATTTCTATTGATATTTTCATGATAAAATTGAGTATCATATCATGTATAGTCTTAATCCCTCTCTTACACTTAAGAAAATATTATTCTCAATGTTTTAAATATATAAGAATAATAAAAATAATGAAAAGGTGAAAGAGATATTGTAGAGGATGTGAAATTCTTTGATTCAAGATCTATGATCCAAGTCTAGATGGAATTCCTTTGCATTGAATTGAAATATGGTTAAGAATTTTTAAGAGACATGAAAAAATGTTAGTCAAAGGAAAAAAGTACCAATATATATATACAAATAATCAAGATTAATATCACAAATAGAAAACAAATTTATAAGATCAAGCCAAGCCTCAGGAGGAAGTTGAGGTATCTGTAATGAAGCATAAATGTAGCGCCCCCTTACCGCATGGTACACACCGGGACGCCCGGAGGTCGTTCCGGTACATATCTTACGATAAGGGCGAGCTACGATCGATCACTACGCTCACTTTATATGGCATGGTATCATAATTCACTTATAAAGCATCAATAGAAAATCACAATATTTTTTAAACCAACTTTTTCCTCTTTTCATTTCACAAAATCAAAGTCTACTTTGTGTCTTTCACATTTTCCATATATACATCATCAAAAACCTAATACAATAGTACTATATGAGTGAGGAAAATGTGTACAATCTAACTAATCTACCAAAAAATCCCAGCTGATCGACCTTTGAGCCATGACTTCTCTTGCCAATCACAATTTATACAGCTGGTAGAGCCTCTTTAGTAGCTAGAGTCGTCTCTCGGTCCTAAAAAGACAACGTTGCAATTTTGATGAGTTTTGCGAACTCAATGAGGTAACCATCATTGATGGTTCACTCAATTCATGCAACACATTAATTCATATCACAATTTTGCATTTTACATGAGTAGCACAATTTCACTTAAGCATAAGTAATTTTGCATTTCACTAAATCAACATACTTAACAAGATGCTTATGAAATGCTCATGAGACACTTTTCAATTATTACATTGTCGTGACCGAGTGCCTGAACTGTCCCATATAGGGCTCATTAAACGTTGAGCCTAAGGCTTTGAATCACTTTTGAGCTCGAGGCTCAGTTTCACTCGTTGAGCTTTAAGCTCTAATCGGTAGCTACTCTGGTCACAACTGCCATTATTTGATTATACATTCATGAATAGAATGCATGTACCACAATCAATCACATTATAAAGCACTTAGGTCTTCACATTCACATTCAAGCAGCATTTTAATAATTCAATCCACATTACACAATCATCGAACCTTCTGTCTGGAATCCACAATTAAATCACATTCATTTATCATTCAAAACATGAATTAGGCAAACAAGTAATTAAGTGAGACCATCTAGGTTACTCACAAGCTGCTTCCGAAGCTAATGCCTGGAAGATCCGGCAATGTCCGGAGGTTGACGTTCCAGTTGCTCCTCTATAACAAATAATATACACAATATCACAATTTGCACAATCATAGGTGTTTAATAATGCACATGAATGCAATGAAATATGTACAATACATGTTCATGACAATCCCGGGTATTATTCTATCAATTCCATCACAAAATCATTCTCATGTCTAAACTCATCCTTTTTCCAAGTCACACTTTCGGGTCTATTATTCACATTCACTCAGAAGGTGAAAATAAGATAGTTGGGTCCAACTCTCTTCTAGAAAAGTGTTCCAATATCTCTTATCTTTCCATTGATAGCAAAATCACTCAATTTGGTTCAGTAAATAGGAAGATATACCTCAAACATTTTCGGCTTGCTCTTGTCCAGAACAATGTACTATGCACAGCTTCCATCTGAAATTTAAACATCTTAGAGACTGAACTAGATTCCAATTTCTTCATACCATTTGTAGCTCCATGTTTCTAGTTTACCACAGATTAGAAATCTTCTCATTTGGAGCTCTACAGATCAAGATATCATCAAAATACTGAAGTATGTTCAGTAGAATAACACCAATTCATAATATTTAAGAACACACTCACTGTACCCGTCCCACATTTTCCACTCAAACTTTCTCACTTCATTTCAAAAGGTTATGATTTTAGTTAGAGATGTAGAGAAATGTCTTACAAATCCAATGGTTCAAGAATTAGGTCATTTGGGGGTCTAAAGAGGAAGTTATGACCAAAAGAAGCAACCATGTTTAAGACCTCAATCAAATTGAACCTATTTTGGAGCGATTTCCATAACTTTCACGAACAACGTCGGATTGATCTTGTTTTTGAACTATTGGAAAGAGGACTTCGATATCTACAACTTTCATGAAGACCTTGAAGACAAATTCTATCTATTGACTTTTGTATCATCTCACTTTTGTATCGTCTTATTTTCACTTCGTCTTACTTTCACTCCGTCTTACCTTTGCTTCGTCTTACTTTTGCTTGGTCTTACTTTCCTTTCGTCTTACTTTGTTTCGTCTTAGTTTTGCTTCGTCTTACTTTCCTTTCGTCTTACTTTGCTTCGTCTTACTTTTGCTTCGTCTGACTTTCCTTTCGTCTGACTTTCCTTTCCTTTCCTTTGACTTTCCTTTCGTCTTACTTTGCTTCGTCTGACTTTTGCTTCGTCTTACTTTCCTTTCGTCTTACTTTCCTTTCGTTGTACTTTGCTTCGTCTTACTTTTGCTTCGTCTTACTTTCCTTCCGTCTTACTTTCCTTTCGTCTTACTTTGTTTCGTCTTACTTTTCTTCGTCTTACTTTTGCTTCGTCTTACTTTCCTTTCGTGTTACTTTCCTTTCGTCTTACTTTGCTTCGTCTTACTTTTGCTTCGTCTTACTTTCCTTTCGTCTTACTTTCCTTTCGTCTTACTTTGCTTCGTCTTATTTTTCTTCGTCTTACTTTTGCTTCGTCTTACTTTTCTTTCCAGAACATCACCACTTATAAAGATCATAACTTTTGACTCAGATGTACAAAATTTTCATACTATATACCTTTGGAAAGATAAAAGAAAGATCTACAACTCTCAAGAAGGAAACGTTGCCATAATCTATCTAGATTAATCCAGATTTTCTCCCGAATTCAGAACATGAATTTTACACTCAGCTCCCAATGTACTGCACCCAGTTCTCAACTTCATGAAATTATGAGACTCTTAGAGACGGAATTAAAATTCGATGTCTGTATAAGAAATGTAGTCATATATCTCTAGTTTAATCCAAGTCAAGAATCATCTCATTTGGACGTGGTTAAAAGACTGAAGCATACTCAGTGAATATTTTTCCAGATTTTCAAACTTTCAATATTTTACATCTAAATCATTTTCTACCTAAATTATCTCTTCCATTACAACTCCAAAAATCACTTTTACAACTCCTAATCACCAATAATCTTTCAAAACGCTAAATTAACACTATAACCAAATTTTTTTCTTTCCCAACAACACAGTATTTATGCACAAACATGTAAATGCCATTTTCCATGCAGATGAAAGTAACTTATCCAATTTATTTCATAAATCTCCAACTCTAAAGGATTTATTCACAACTTACCTGTTGAAAACTAAAAAATCTTCAAGCCCTAAACTCCACACAATTTACGTACTTCACTGAGTAAAATGACTAGCTTCTGATTTTTCTTAAGGTAGAGGGCACAAATGGCAAAGTGGGTTTGGTGTAGAAAAGGAAAAGCAAAGAAATCTCTTAGAAGGTGTTTGATGGAAAACTCTGTGTATGGGAAGAAAATTTGAAGAAGATGATAATGATGAAGGAACTTAGACATGACTTAACCTGTCAACTCTCAAAGAACAATAACCTACTTCTAGCAAAAGTATAAAAAGCCTAAGTGACACTTGTCATTTTCTTAATACCTAAGCTCTAACTTAGTTTCTTTTGAAACTAATTCCATTAAACTTTCATCTTTACAATCCAACTATCTCTAAATCTTCCTTTGATTTCTTTTTCCTATTTTCTAAAATTTTCAAAATTTATTCCTAAATTCATCAAAATTCACAAATACCATATTCTTACCAACCAATAGAATATCCACTATAAACAAATTCAAATTCTCAAAACTCCTAAAAATCACAACTCCATCTAATTATACCCGAAATTATTCATGAATGCATGTACAATTTATTTTCACGTGCAACAACTTCACTATTTATATGTATATGAATGGCATATTATGCATGAACATGGAAGTGCATCTCTAACTCTCATTAATCACTCACATCTACCATTTTAACCTTCCCACAAGTAATGGGATGTTACAACTCTCCCCTCCTTAGAGAAATTTTGTCCTCGAAATTCTTACCTGCTTGCTCAAACAGGTGGGGATATTGTCTCCTCATATGCTCCTCTTTCTCCCATGTTGCTTCTTTAGTTGAGTGGTTTCTCCAAAGGACTTTTACCAATGGAATGACCTTGTTCCTCAACTGCTTGATTTGCAATCCCACAATCTTGATCAGCTCCTCAACATAACTTAAGTTATTAACAATCTCAATTTCCTGAGCCGGTATCGCATGTGTCGGATCAGATCGGTATCTTCGGAGCATACTTACATGAAACATATTATGCAGCTGAGACATCTCACTCGGTAAAGCCAACTTATAGGCCAAAGGTCCTATCTTCTCAATGATCTCATAAGGACCAATGTACCTAGGGCTTAACTTGCGGCTTTTACCGAATCTCAAAACTCCCTTCCAGGTTGACAGTCTCAAGAATACTCTGTCTCCCACACTATACTCCATATCACGTCAATGTTGATCTACATAACTCTTCTGTCTGTCATGAGCCGCTTTAATTCGGCTTCGGATCAACCTCACCTTATCTACTGTATCTTGTATCAACTCTGGGCCTTCAACCATTCTCAAGCCCTCTTCATCCCAATATAGTGGCGACCGACATTTTCTACCATACAGTGCCTCATACGGTGCCATTTCGATACTACTGTGGTAATGGTTGTTATAGGCAAACTCTATCAATGCCATATATTGATCCCAAGCTCCTCTAAACTCCAATACACAAGCTCTAAGCATATCCTCAATAGTCTTGATTGTCCTCTCACTCTGTCCATCTGTCTGAGGATGAAACGCTGTATGAAGTTCAACTTAGTCCCCATAGTAGACTGCAAACTCCTCCAAAACCTCGAAGTAAATATGAGATCGCTGTCTGATACTTTGGACACTGGAACCCCATGCAGTCTCACCACCTCATTCACATACTTCTGGGCCAATTGATTAAGTGAGTTATTCTCTCTCACTGGTAAGAAGTGGGTCGATTTAGTCAACCGGTCCACTACGACCCATATAGCTTCATGCTGCCTTGGAGTCTTAGGCAATCCTATGATGAAGTCCATAGTGATCCGTTCTCATTTTCACTTCGGAATGGGCAACGAATGTAACTTCCCTACTGGAGCCTGGTGCTCAACCTTAACTTGCTGGCAAGTCATACACTTAGACACATACTCCAGCACTTGTTTCTTCATTCTAGGCCACCAGAAATGTTGCTTCAGTGTGTTATACATCTTGGTAGTACCAGGATGCATAGCATAGGCGGCCATATAAGCTTCCTCAAGAATCTCCTTCCTCATATCATCCACATTAGGCACACACAGCCTTTCTCTAAACCATAATGTCTCATCCCTCAATTCAAACTCAGAATCTGGATTCACTTTCACTTTCTCCATAAGCTTCACTATATTAGGATCTTTGCCCTTGACTTTCCTGATTCTGTCATGCAGCATCGGTCTTAGCTTTAAAGTAGCAATCAATGCCTCATCTTGCTCTAGATTCAGCTCCATATTCAGAGCTCTCAAATGTATCAAATTAGGTAGCCTTGATAACTGAATCTGAGCTGTACTGATATTAGACTTCCTGCTCAAAGCATCTACCACCACATTAGCTTTCCCCGGGTGGTATTCAATAGTGCAATCATAGTCTTTTAGTAGCTCAATCCATCTCCTCTGCCTCAAGTTCAACTCTCTCTGACTCAGCAAATATCTCAAACTCTTATGATCTGTGTATATCTGGAAAGTCTCTCCATACAAATAATGTCTCCAAATCTTTAGAGCAAATACCACCGCAGGTCGCTCTAAATCATGTACTGGATAATTGATCTCATGAGACATTAATTGTCTTGATGCATAGGCGATCACCTTGCCATGCTGCATTAGTACACATCCTAATCCTTGATGCGACGCTCACTGTACACCACATATCCTCCGGTCCCCGATGGAATGGTCAACACCGGTGCAGTAGTCAACCGATGTTTCAGCTCCTCAAAGCTCTTCTGACACTCCTTATTCCATATGAACACTACATTCTTGCTCAGAAGTCTTGTCAGAGGGGCTAAAATCAGAGAAAATCCCTCGACAAACCTCCGGTAATATCCGACCAATCCTAGGAAGCTTCGGATCTCTGACACATTTCTCGGAGCTTTCCAATTCATCACTACCACTATCTTCTTTGGATCCACTTGGATGCCATCTCTAGTCACTATATGTCCTAGAAACACCACCTGATCTAGCCAAAATTCACACTTACTGAATTTGGCATACAACTGTTTCTCTCTCATGATCTGCAAAATGACTCTCAGATGCTCAACATGCTCCTTTCTAGTCTTTGAATACACCAAGATATCATCAATAAACACAATCACAAATCGATCCAGGTAGGGCTGAAATACCTTATTCATCAAGGCTATAAAAGCTGCCGGGGTATTAGTCAGCCCAAACGGCATCACTAAAAACTCGAAGTGCCCATACCTGCTCCTGAATGCACTCTTAGGGATATCATCCTCTGCTATCTTCAACTGATAATACCCTGATCTCAGATCCAGCTTAGTAAATACCTGAGCTCCCTGCAACTGATCAAGCAAATCATCAATTTTAGGCAACAGATACTTGTTCTTCACTGTCACCCGATTCACTTGTCGATAATCGATGCACAACCTCAAAGTCCTATCCTTCTTCTTCACAAATAGCACTAGGGCTCCCCAAGGTGAAACACTGGGTCGAATGAAACCCTTTTTTAGTAACTCCTGAAGCTGAGTCTTCAACTCCTTTAGTTCCACAGGTGCCATCCTATATGGAGGAATAGATATAGGAGCATCACCTGGAACTAGATCAATCGTGAACTTCGTTTCCCGATCTGGTGGTAACCCCGGTAACTCTTCGGGAAATACATCCAAAAACTCCCTAACCACTGGAATGTCCTGTGCACTCTGCTCAACGCTAGTGTCAATAATGTGGGCCAGATAAGCCTCACATCCTCCCTGCATCAACTTCAATGCACTCATGAAGGATATCATCCTAGCTATCACTGCCTGACTAACTCCTCTGAATACTGCCCTCGGCTGACCAGGAGATTCCAGTACTACTTCCTTGGTGTAGCAGTTCACGATGGCCCTATGGGCAGTGAGCCAATCCATGCCTAGGATCACATCTATCTCCCTCAACTGTAATATAATAAGATTTGCCTCCAAAGTTGCTTGATCAATCCTAATCAAGAATCCTTTACAAACCTCTCCTATAACTATAGTACTGCCTATTGGCGTACTCACCTCCAATTCATACTGTAGTAACTCCCTATCACAATGCAATCTACATGTCAAATGCGGTGCGATAAATGAGTGCGTGGATCTTGGATCTAGCAGTGCAAAAGCCTTAAAGTCATAAACAAGAAGCGCACCTGTTACCACATCTGGTGAGTCTTGGGCCTCCTGCCTAGTCATGGCATAGACCCTGGCTTAGGACTGCGGTCGGTTGCCCTGCCCCTTAGTCCTCATGGAAGAACTCCCAACTCTCCCTCTGACTCTACCTCTGCCTCTCTGTCTAGATCCACCACCTCTGCTCTGCTGGACTATAGTATTACTCACAGATCGCCCACTGACAGCAGACTGAGTTCCCAAAGTAGCAGGGAAATCTCTGATTTGGTGGTCCATGGAGCCGCATTTGAGACAAGCTCCAATTAACCTCCAACACTCACCACCATGCCTCTTCTCACAATACTCACAAACTGGAAACTGATTCGATCGTGTACCCCTTCCACGACCAATCTGTGAAAACCTGGCCCTCTGCCTAGACCCTGACTGCCTGGATCCACCTAATGATCTGAATGCTCTATTCTGGCGCTTACTAAAGCTCCTGCCAGAACTGCCCTGACTCTTACTAGGTCTCTTCCCTCTGGACCCTTGCCTAGTCTCAGCTTGTTTCTCCTTCATCAGTTGTTCAATTCTAATTGAAGCAGTTCTCAACTCAATGAAAGTACCCATATCTGACCATGCCAACCTTGTTCTGATCTCCATATTAAGTCCATTCTCAAACCTCCTACACTTGTCTTCTTCTGTAGGAATCAGAGCAATAGCATAACCCATTAATTCATTGAATCTGACCTCATACTCAGCCACTGACATCCAACCTTGCTTCAGTTCTAAGAACTCCTGCATCTTCATGTCCAGATAGATCTTGGGCATGTAGTTGTCTCTGAAGACCCTCAGAAAGTCTTCCCACTTCAAGTGACAAGACCTGGCGGTACTGCCTGGGATAGTCTTCCACCATTGATATGCTGGGCCCTGTAGTAAAGACACTGCATAGTAGAACCTCTCATTAGGCTCACAGTCCATCTGATCAAATACCCTTTTTATCCTCTCTAACCATCCCTCAGCCTCAGCAGGGTCTGTGCTGCCATAGAAGTCCACAGCTCCCTGCTTCCGCAACCTATCATACCTCCTCTCCCTTCTCTCGGGAACTCTAGGAGGCATCTTCTCGGATCGAGGTACAGAGGACTCCCTACTGGCTCCTACTGATCCTTAGTCAGTTGGTTGCTCAATTTGATCACCTAAAGTGGATGACCTATAACAAATAATAACTTCAATCATTATCTGCATTTCTCACAATATTTCATACTTAACATTCCTATATGTCCCAACAGATGCCAAACTATGCTCTGATACTACCTAAATGTAGCGCCCCATTATCGCAGGGTACCCACCGGGACGTCCGGAGGTCGTTCTGGTACATATCCTACGATAAGGGCGAGCTATGATCTCCAGATGTTCCGGTACATATCCTACGATAAGGGCGAGCTATGATCGATCACTACGTTTACTTTATATGGCATGGTATCATAATTCACTTATAAAGCATCAATAGAAAATCATAATATTTTTAAAACCAACTTTTTCCTCATTTCATTTCACAAAATCGAAGTCTACTTTGTGTCTTTCACATTTTTCATATGTACATCATCAAAAACCTAATACAATA
>JAOQMQ010000004.1:10959209-10974854 GCA_027563845.1 Erythroxylum subrotundum
AAACTTAAAACGCCATTTTAGGCCATACATTAACATAAACCTCAATAACAAAAGCATTTTTCGCCTATCTTAATCTCTTCTAACAAATTCACATTCTTAATTTTCTTTTTCTTTATTCATTCTAATTTCCTCATTTCATGTCACTTGACACTTCAAAATTTCAAAAAAAGTTCGGGGTCCAACAATTAATCTAGAATTATTATTTGGATGTAAAAAGTTTCGAAAAAGGAAAGTAAATAAAAGCAAGGCAAAAATTCTGTGAAATTAAAGTTAATACTTTATGGATAATTGTGCATCAGGTTGATACCACTATGTTGAAACTCATTCTCATGGTGGGGCTTTTCATGATCTATAAGAATTCTTACATTAGCTCCAGTTCCCAGTATCTCATCCTACACCACCTACTTAAGTTGGTTCTAAACTCATGGAAGTTAAATAATAGAAAATACAAGAGAAGAAAATGTTTACAAATTTCCTTACACTTTTATTGATGTAATTAAGCCTTTAAATAGACAATAAACATAACAAATTAACGTAATTAAGCATTTAAATAGATAGTAAACATAACAAATTAACGTGAAAATAGAACTTAATAAACCATGATTAACACTCCTAAACTCTTCCATAAGAAAACATACCCACTTACAACGGTCAAACATGCCCACTAAAAGCTGTCACAAAAACTAACTCTTAAAGAAAAATTCAAAAAAATAAAAACTTATTGACTACACAACCCATGTCCAACAATCCCTCCCTTAAACTTAACGTTGCAAGTTTCAGTTTAAAGTACAAATGCCTAACAGTTTCCTAAGCTTTTCAAATGTCTCCCATTTGAGTGACTTGGTGAAAATTGTTGAGCAAGTTTGTAAAATGCTTAATATTTCGCAAGTATAGAAATCATAAACTTGTAGTAATTGAGGTGTCGATCCCACGAAAAATTAGCTAAAACTAAATAAACCTAACTTTGTCTAAGGTTTTGAAATATGATTTGAGAGAAAATAAAATTTAAAAATTAAACAATCAAATAAAATTGAGCACTAAACTACTTAACAATTGAGCTATCATAATAAAACAAGGATGATCAAGTATGAAAGTATAAGATTCGTTTTATCAACATTTTACTCCCTTAACCATTTTTGATTCAATTTGGTGTCAATCCTAGATTTCCAAAGGTTGATTATTCTCTCTCAAAACCTAATTATTTAACCCCAAGTAATAATCCTTAATTGATAACAAAATTTCATATTTGCAATCTCTTAATTAAAAAAAAAGAGCCTAACATTTTCAACTAGTTTTTAATCAATCTATTGGATAATCAAGTTCTCACATAAGATCTCCCTTCATATGATGATCAATTCGATATTCGCATGAATTATTAGGTTGTTAACTCTCATTACCCAAACTGATCAGATTACTACAGACTCACTCTCTTGATTTGTTGTCGAAGTATTAGCAAACACAAATATCACAACACCCAAAACAATGTACTGAAATTAAAAGTATTTAAGTCACAAAATAAGTCAAAAACAAATCCTAATATGAAATTAAAACATCATCAACATGTATAACATCTTCCAATCCAGTTCACACATCAAGTTTAATGAAAATAACAAAAGGAAAGAAAGAAAATTTGATTTGGAGCTGAATCTGCAGATCTGGAAAATGTTGGACATCTAATGCTCCTCTTGATCTTCCTTGGATTAATCTTAATTTGTTAAGATGGAGGTTTCTCTTTTTTAGTGTCTTATGTTCTTAAATAGTTCTTAAGGGTTCTAGCAATGACGGAGCCAGAAATTTAAAATAAGAGGGTCCAAATATTTAAGTTTTTAAATCTTGAGAGGCCCAATGTACCACTGGACTTTAAATAATTATGTCATTCTATATATATATATATATTAAAAAAATAAATAACATTTAATTTTATAAATTTTGGGGGCCCAGCGTCTATGGGTTCTAGGGTTCTTTCTAACGTTTACCCACTTAATTGGTTCTTTATAGGGTTTACCCACTTAACATTTTGGGGCTATTCCTTTGATTAATCTCAATTATGTTCTCTTTTCTTCAATTTCATGTTTCCATACACTCAAATAGATATCACACATCTCTTGAAAAATAAAATTAAGATCTAAATCATGCTCAAAACCACACATACACTTAAGAATATAAACAAACACTAATAATAACATAATTCTAAGCCTATAGACATGACAATCATCTAAGAAATACTCAAAAGCACACTTAAACATCTATCAAAACATAGTATAATTTACCCCTATAAAAAATTTCAACTACTTGGTCTTTGCTCTTGCAATAAACAAGTTCAATTGCTCCATCATTGCAAAGATTTCTCAAGAAATGGTACTTTGCATCAATATGCTTGCTCCTTCCATGCAAAACTAGATTCCTAAAAGTTTGATTGTTGAATTATTATCACAAAAGATAATAGTTTCCCCCATTTTCTTGAACTTGAGTTCCTCTAGAATTCTTCTCAACCAAATAGCTTGACAAGCACACATTGTTGCAATAATAAATTATGCTTCAGTGGTTGATAGAGTGCCAATTGGTTGCTTCTTGGAAAGCCAAGAAATAGTTGTTGCGCCCATCAAAAAGACATAACCTGAGGTGCTTTTTCTATCATCATGATAGCCTATAAAATCACTGTCAGTAAAGTTAAATCAATATGTTTTTCTCCTCTTTTATAGAGCAAACCAAAGTATTTAGTTCCTTGGAGGTAGCAAAAGATTTTCTTTGCAACAAGCAAGTGAATTTCCATTGGTTTCTCCATGTATATTCTGATTAGGCTAATGGCATGCATTATATCTGGTCTGGTTGATGTCAAGTACATCAAATTCCCACAATTTATTTGTAGAGAGTCCCATTCACCTTTTCTCCTTCGTGTCCTTTCACAAGTTTCAATCCTACTTCAATTGGTGTGCTAACAGGGTTGCAATCCTTCATTTGAAACCCGTTTAACACTTCTTGCACATACTTCTTTTGTGAAATAAAAATTCCATAAGTTGATTGCACTACTTCAATGACAAGAAAGTAATGAATCATCTAAGACCAAACATATCAAACTCTTCCATCATAGACATCTTAAATTTCTCAAACACGGCCTTATCATTCTCAATAAAGATCAAATCATTAGCATATAAGCATACTATCAGCATTTTACCACCACTTTCACATTTAACAAAAAGAGTATGCTCATAAGGACACTTCTTAAAACCCTCCCTAGTAAAGTATTCATTAATATGACTATACCAAGCTCTTAGAACTTACTTTAATCCATATAGTGCATTTTTCAACTTATGCACCTTATGTTCTTCACCAATTTTAACATAGCCAGAAGGTTGATCAATAAATACCTTTTCATTAAGTTTTCCATGCAATAAGGCTGATTTCACATCCAATTGGAAGATAGGCCATGAGTTTTGAGCTGTAAATGCAATCACAAGTAGAATTGTGTTAAGCCTTGCAACTGGTACAAACATTTCACTATAGTCAACTCCACATTTTTTTCTTGTATCCCTTTTCCACTAACATTGCCTTATACTTGGCTATGTCTCCATTCTCCTTCAGTTTTTCCTTGTACACCCATTTGACTCCAATGGTTTTGTGTCCCTTTGGAAGCTCCATTAACTCCCAAATGTTGTTTCTTTCAATGGCTGCAATCTCGTCAACCATCGCTTTCCTCCACTTTGCTTCTTTGACAACTTCTTCAAAGGTGGTGGCATCACAATAAGAAAATAGAACAAAATGAGTGAGTGGATCCTCCGTTTGATCAATTCCGCGTACTTCATACTCTTCCATCCATGCTATTCTTCTTCTTATGCGATGAGGTCTCTCACTTTCATTTGAGCTGGTAATGGATTTTCTACTGGAGGCTGCTGCTCTTCATCTTCATTTTCATCATCAAAGTCAGCTGCAATTTGTTGATTGTCGTTGTCACCCCATTACACCATATGTTCTCTTCACCAAAGATAACATCATGACTAATAATGATTTTCTTAGTGTTAGTATATAACTTATAAGCTTTTGATTGAGTACTAACATTAAGAAAAACACATTTTTCTCCCTTATCATCTAGCTCTTTCCTCTTCTCATCTTGGACATGTGCATAGGCAATGTACCCAAAAATTCTGAATGCTCATCACTTGATCCTCTTGCATTCCATGCTTCCTCTAGTGTCATGTTTTGAACAACATAATTGAGAGATCTATTCAAAACATAAATGCTCCAATTTACTGCTTCAAGCCAAAATTGTTTTGCTACACCACTTCTTTTTAAGAGACTTCACACCATATCTATGACAATGTGATTCTTCCTCTCACAAGCTCCATTTTGTTGTGGAGTGAATGTTGCTGTAAATTGTCTCTTGATCCTATTAAATTCACAAAAATTTGTGAATTCTTGTGAGCTAAATTTACCTCCATGATCTGTACGTAAAGTTTTGATTGGGTTCTCCACTTCCTTTTCAACTAGCATCTTGAATGCTTTAAATGCCTGAAATGCCTCATATTTTTCTACAAAAAGTACACCCAAGTTTTCCAACTATAATGATCAATAAAAGTAACAATATATCGTTCACTCCATTAGAGCTTGGATCAATTGGGCCATATATATCTGAGTATATTAGCTCTAAAACCTTCTTTGCTCTCCATGATTTCCCTTGAAGAAATGGACTCTAAGGTTGCATGTTAATTGTGCACTCTTCATACACACTGACAAGAATTGGGAATTAGGAAAGACCAGTTACCATGTTCTTTTGTTGTAGCATTTTCAATCCTTCAAAGTTCAAGTGACCATAGCGAAAATGCTATAACCATGCTGTGTCTTCCACTCTAATTGAGAAGCAAGCTTGTGTGGTGTGACATAGATATAAAGGGAACAAGCGATTCTCTATCATGTTCACCTGAGCAATAAATTCATCTCATCATCATGGACTTGGCATAGACCATCTTTAATGGTGACTTCATAACCATTCTCTTGTAGCTGGCCCACATTAATAAACTTTGTCTTCAAGTCGGGCATAAAGAAAACATCAGAACTTTTATGGGTATTGTTTTCTTTCGTTTGGATGGATATTATCCCAATACCGACTACAACTTTCTTTGAATTGTCTCCAAACTTGACAGTCATTTGGAATGATTCATCAAGCTTGGAGAATGATTTCTTGTTTCCACACATCAAAGAAATGGGGAGTGTTGTGAATACCCACATGTAATTCAATTGGTTTTATGATGGAATCTTACTTAGACTTGTGTGTGATCTAACTTTCCACCTTGTGTGGGCTACTCCATCTATTACCAATTAGTTTTAGGATAGAATCTTACTTAGACTTGTGTGGAAACTAACTTTCCACCTCATGTGGGACGTAAGCCCATTGCAAATTTGACATGGTATCAGAGCCCATAAAGATCTTGACATATTGTTTGCCTCAAAGGGCGCCCATCATTTAAGCAACTAGAAAAGGATTGAAGTCTGCATAGAGTAAGTGGCCTAACAGTATTGTTTGCCTAAAGAGAGGGCCTATTTGACCTCAATCAAAAGTCCAATCCTGATGAAGATTATTTATGTACGTCTCCAAATTATCCAAGTTGAAAAAATTCAAATTTACAATAAACCTACAAGCCCACACAAGGAGAAAAGTTAGACCATACATAAGCTCAAATGAGGTTCCATCTTAAAACTAATTGGCCATAGGCGGAATAACCCACTAGACTTATATATTAATCTTTGTTCTCCTTTTTCTTCGATGTGGGACACTCACATGTGGGTATTCCTAATATTACGAGCCCACACGAGGAGGAAAGTTAGACCACACACAAGCTCAAGTGAGGTTCCATCGTAAAACCAATTGACTATAGATAGAGTAGCTCACTATGCTTATATGTTAGTCTTTTTTCCCCTCTTTCTTTGATATGGAACCCTCTCATTTTATTATTCTCAACACTCCACATCACATGTGAGTCCCCTTTTACTTGTGCAATTTAGAGAGGTACTTAAACAATCCTCATCAAGGTTGAACTTCTGATTGAGATCAAATAGGCTCTCTCATGGGACAAATAATACTGCTAGGTCACTTGCTCCATGCAAATTTCAAATCCTTCTCCAGTTGCTTAAACGATAGGCCCATTATGGAACAAACAGTATGTCAAGACCTTCATTGACTTTGATACTATTATTAAAAGTTTGTAAAATAATAGAAAATACAAGAGAAGAAAATGACTGCAAATTCCCTTACACTTTTATTGATGTAATTGAGCCTTTAAATAGACAATAAAAATAACAAATTAACATGAAAATAGAACCTAATAAACCATGATTAACACTCCTAAACTCTTGAAAAGAAAAAATGCCCACTTACAGCTTGTCACATAAACTAACTCCTAAAGACCAGTTCAAAAATAAATAAAAACTTATTGACAATGCATGTCCAACATAGACAACTTGATTCTTACTATTTTTCATTATGGTAGATGCCGACTTCTATAAAACTCTGAAATTAAGTTCCGAGATCTCCTCCAAAGTGTTGCTCCTCTCAAGTGATGGAAGTGAAAGCTTGCTCTAATCTAGGTTTAATTAACCACTTAAAAAACAATTAATATACTTCGATTCTGTCTGAATATGAAATTCGACAGGTAATAAATCAAATTTCTATTTTCTTAATGTTTTAATACATACAAGTGTTTCTTTTTCACGGATAGGATATTTCCTTTCAGTATGATTAAAAGTCCCTTTGATAAATTTACATAAAAGATAATTCTTTGTCTTGGGTGGCCGTGCCAGAAGATAGCTAGCCCGTGTAACCATACTTTTTGATCATGGGTTAGTCACACAAGTACGAGAAAGTTATTTTCAAAACAAAAAAAAAAAAAGCTGAGATAGTTGTATTGGAATTTCTCCAAGAATCTCATTTCTTGAGCTAAAGATGATGTCAGTTCTTGCACAGCGCATGTCAGTCCTTATTAGACTCGAGAAAACCTTCGTCCTCTGTTGTTGTGGAAGCTATGGTAGTTTCTGTCAAATAAATGGCTTGGTCTTGGCTAACAAAAGCATGGACCTATTCTGCTTCGGATATCGTATTACGTAAGTTCCTCCAAAATTGTGTAATTTCCTTTCAGTTTATCCATACATATCAAATCTTGCGAGGAAGTAAATCAAATATCGTTCTTTTGTGCAATTTGGAGTTTCGATATACTTTCTTATTCTATTTTCCGTATTGGTTTCAAGGTATCCTAAAACCATAAACAAGAACAACCAAAGTATTCGAGAAAGAAAAGGAAAGGGGCAAACAATCTCAACAATATGTTTCTGCTCCTACTATAATGACAGATCCCAAGCTAAGTGATTCTGTATGAATCTCTGTTTCTTCCTCATGATTTGGCTAATCACTCGTCACAAACAACTCAATCCTCTAGCTTCAAATCCTTTCATGATTCTCAGCTTCTTGCATGAAGAGATAAACATACTGCATTAAAGAACAAAGGTATAAGTTTCTGAATGATGTTTAAACAAGCAAATCCATACAATATGAGAACAGGGTAGGCTATGGGAACTCACCCCCATGGAACATCTCCAACTAGCATCCAGTCCCCATCTTTGTCCTCATATGTAGGAGCATAATCAGATCCATTATAACCTTCTCTCTCCGAATACTGGCCTGAATGTCGTTCAGATTCGTTAGAGCCGAGATAACCAGGGACCTAGGTGGCAGAATATATTCATAAACTCTTCAAAGTTTAGAAGTCATTGGTTTCTGCATACTAACCAATGGTAAGCTTGAACATATTCTCCAAGGCGTGGAGGAGTTCAGGGTAGCTCTTGTACATCTTAAGATCAATCTTTCTCAGATAAGGAGCTCCATCCACGCTAACCTTCACGTACATTCCTACACCATCAGCCTCGTTTTTCCCGGCATGCAAACAGTTTTTGCGGTAGGATCGAATTGGTGGCCAGCCCACGACTTGTGCCCTGCCATTATTATCAACCAACACATTATCACTAAATGAAATCAGCAACAACATGGATCTGTAAATCTAAATTCTCAAATACGTTTTAGTCTTTGAGCCCGGAATCATCTTCTATCAAAGGGAAAAACATCTTACTTAGCTGGAGGGGCATGGCAATCTTGGTCTTCATTTCCGAAATTACACTCAATGGACTTGCTCTTAGATCTTGACTCCTCGGATGTTTCTGGTGCAGCCCTCTTACCGTTTCTCGCTTTAGCACTAGACTGTTTCTCGGGCACATCAATACCAGGTAAACCAAGTGTTAGCTCGGTCGCCTTTAGATTGAGATCGCTCTCGAAAGCCATAGATTCCCTTCAAACTCAGCAAATTCTGTACCTTCCTTTAGAACCTGTACACGCCAGTATCCTTATAGCTGAATTGACGAAAATACTTTCTTCCGAATATTTTGCTTGAGAAGGAAACTTGAGATGATTTTCGTGGCAAATCTTGTAATAACGATCAAGATGAACCAAATCTCTCGTTGAATGATGAGAAAGTAGAGTTTGGACAACTAGTTTTATAGGGATGATAGTTAAAGGTAGACAATGTCTGGGTGGCTTCCTGTCTTCGTGAAAGAATTTCATTGAAGGCGTGTTTTGATCCCCACACGCTCCGTTCACACAGTCCATGACACGAGCCAAAGACTAGGCGACAAGTTGCTTGCTGTTGATGAAGGTCACATCAAGGCGCGTGGAGTTAATATAATAAAGTTTGTGACAGCAACGGATACGGTTGCTTGTAACACGAGGGACAGATCGAGTTGGGTGCTCTCTGTCAGGGGGACAAAGAAGAGACAACCACAGCCGACGGTAACGAAGACCGTGGACCAGGAATCGACGGATGAGATTCGAGCATATTGAGAACGAATCCACGTGGAGCTGGATCGTGGAGTTAGATAGGAACTTGGCACGTGACTCAAGGTCCCACGTGGATGTCTGTGACAGTCATGACATGGTGATGTGGGTATTTTTAAAGATTAGTGGGACCCTTCTTTGAAACTCATTTCCAACTTTTTGGCTTGTGGTTTGTAGAAGGGCTTATTTCCCATGTGGAATCCCATGTGATAAGGGTCAGCTCGGCTAAGCTTATGCTTCCACAGTAATCATAATTTCCTTCTTCTAATGTGGATTTAAGTACTTGATTAAAATTCATTTGTGTAGATAATTATCATTATCGCTCCTCATATAACTTCTTTTTTGGTGTTGAGTACCTTCGTTAACAAACCGTCTAGTTATTGGTAATCAAAGCGTGTTTTTTTTTTTTTTAATAAAAGGGAAAGACAAGACAATTACATAGTGGACAGGGGAAAACAGGTTCGGGCTGATCCTCGGCGAGGAGAAAATGACACCCTATGGGTGGAGCTTCTAAATAAGTGACCCCTAGATCAAAATGTGTGGCGTAGTGTGCTAACCAGTCGACGCAGCGATTGCCCTCTCGATAGGTGTGTCGATGGGCCACAGTCCAGTTGCGAGAGAGTAGCTCGTTGATACCCTGAACGATGGGGTTGAGGGCCCGGGCTCGATCTGCAGCGGAAGAAATCAAGCGGAGCAACGTTGTGGAATCCACTTCCAAGACAATTCTGCGGTATCCGAGGTCCCAGGCTATAGAGAGCCCAGTAAAAATCTCCCAGAGTTTCGCCGACATTGGGGTACACCAGCCAAGATTGTGGGTGAAACCGCGGAGCCAAGTGCCTGCACAGTCCCGTAGAAGCCCGCCAGTTGTGGCTGAAAGTGATGAGTAGTTACTAGTGCCATCAGTATTGAGCTTTACTCAGCCCGTGGACGGTGGTCACCAGCCGATGCTATGCTGTTGGCGAAGTCAGGGGCTGAATGCCGCGGGAAACTGCCAAGCGGCTGCCTATCGGAGAAGACCTGCATAAGACAAAATGCAAGAATTGAGTGAGAAAAAGTAAAAGTAGCATCAAATAAAGTCCGGTTGCGCCAAAGTCCAAAGGAGCCAACACGTGATGCCAAAGAGAAGACTTGCAGGGGACAATTCCAGTCAGTAAAACTGATTGATTCGCAACACCATGATCCATTTGAAATCGCCAAAAGCTGGATACTAGATTAAGCAGCAGACCATTTTTGGCTTCGTCAAGAGAGAACATGCACTCAACATATATCCAATTACTCTTTCTTTTTTATAATTCGTTTTTCTATGCCAAGTGATTATGACACTCACACAAACGGACTAACCAGCACTTGCTAAAAGATATCCAAATGCATAGTATTATTTTATATTTTTATCGTAAATCAGTTAGTTGTAATTTAATATATGATGTTATTATTTTAATTAATAAAGATACTATTTATTTTTATATATTTTTAACTGTATTTGATATTCTAATATTCAAAGTAAAAATTTTAAGATAAATATTGAGCAATTAAAACTATAATGAGATCATAATTATGAGATTCAATTTATATTTATATATTATCCTTAATTTTCCTATTTGTAATTTCGTAAAGATGAAATGATAAATCTAACATATTTACTGGGTTTATTTCTTATGAAGAAAACAATTGTTCTCATTAATTAAATTGTGAAGATAATTAAATAAATGTATTAGTGCTTATTAGAGAATAAGTTCAGTCATCTGGTTTGACTATCAAGATCTCAAACATAATATTTTTTTATATGCCTATAAATTTCTCCATTATGATAATTATATAATTGATCTTCAGATTTAATATTAACAATGTATCTTATATGAAAAATAATATATTTTGATGCTACTTATAACCTATTTTATTTAGATAGCTCAGTCGATAGTAATTGAATATTGTGTAAACTATATAAAAATAGTTGAATGAGTCATTAAAATATTTGTCACTTTAAAATAATTAGCAAGAATGCTTCAATAGTCTTGATTAGTTTTGATTTAAGGAATTCTTTGGCCAAAGTGAACTGAGATTTAGAATGATGTTTTTAAATATTGATTATAAATTAATTACTAATTTATAAGAACGAACATAAATATATTTAAATAAAGTAGACATTAATTTCTTATTTCAAATCTAATCAGAATATTGGAGGACGAATAGATTAAATTATACGTTATAACAATCTTTTTTTTTTGGTAATTTATAACAATCCATGAATAGGTTGACTAAGATCACACTAACATTCATAATATTTAGGTGATCATGACATATTGTTAAATGTCAATTTTGATTTATGATAATAAATTATTTGATTAAAGAATTAAAGATAAATCAAAAGGAGTTTTAATTTATTCAATTCTAATTATGGACAAAAAATAATTTTATAATCATTATTAATGTATTAGGAACTTCACAAGTAACACATAAAAAACAGTTAAAAAAGAAAATAATTTAAATTAAGAAAATTAATTTTGAAGTTTGGAAACTTTAGAAATCAAATGTAAGATATATAGTTTTTATTAAAATTAATATGTAATTATAATTAAAGTTAAACTTTAATTTTAATTTAAAATAAATTCTACTATCTTTTTCTATAAATAAAAAAACATTAGGGAGCTAACGCTCATATCCTTTCCTCTTAAAATGTTTGAGCTCTTTTTGTCTATTATGTGAATAATGTTAGAAGCTAGACATGTGAATACCTTACGAGTGATAATTAGAGAAGAAAATTTTTACAAGAACCTGAAATCAAGTAAGTTTCGATGTTTATTTATTATTCATATTTTTTATGTTATTTAGTTAAAGAGATTTGATCGAGAAATGTAAAATGTTATTTTCTCGCTACATTTTTTATTCAATCATAGTTGTTTTTTTTAACGATAGTTATAAAGCTTCCTTTAATTATTTAACTTAATTAAAGTTGCTTGATTGTTATTTATTTGATCAGTTTTAAAGTTTAAAAACTTAGTTTAGGGATATGCAAACACATAGGGCACAATTAACAAGGGTTTTGTTTTTTTATTAAAACAAAATTGCATGTCCCTTTTAGCTTGAACCATTTGTAAAATTAAATCTTCGCTACTTGTGTTATGTTTTTCAAAAAACTTGCCGTATTTATTCATCTCTTTTAAAATTTCATTGAATCGCATGCTTTGCCTTACTTTGTAGTTGCTGCAATCTTGGATTGTCTTTTTGCCTTACTTTTTTTTTTTTTGAAAACTTAGGCGTGAGAAAACATGACGATCAATGCTAGATTGAATTTCTAGAAAAACAGATTAAAGATTAAGGTAACTGATTGAATGTGATTTTGGTTTATTTGTGAATCTGGGTTCATATATGTTTCTTGCGTGTGATGTGGCATCACTAGTGATAATTCTAGTTGTTGGTAAATCAACTTCCTTTGTTGCCACTGATAAGGGACAAAATGCCATTGGCGGACCTAGGAGACTACTCGCAATTGAAATAGGCACTGTGGGAACTTTTCATATTCTTGGTATCATAAATGGTCCAATGTTATGAATTAGTGGGTATGAATGTCTTGGTTTTGTGGTAACTCATAATGTACTTGATGGGGCACATTCATATAGGCTTTCTTGCAAATTTTTAGGGTCCCCTAAGCTTCTTTTCTCTTATGAAAAACATACAACATTAAATTGGGAATTGAGAGCTTAAAAAAATTCCAAAAATGTAGACTCCTCAAGCACAAACAATAATGGCTGGAGGTATTTCATTTTTCTTCTGCATTTATTTTATATGCGAAATGATTTACTAATGTTGGACTTTACCGAGGAAATGACCCATAATAGAAAACTTTGGTGTGCAAGGATTCAGGTAAAGGATCCCTCATAAAGAGATCTTGGTAACTCTTGTATATCTTTTACCTATTGACTATTGTAGTTAGCCTGGGTGGTAATTACGTATTGCTCGTATTAGTATTATGATTATGAAGATGAAGATGATGATGATTATTATTATTATTATTACTATTATTATTATTGTTAGTATTATTATTAGAATATTTATAATATTTAGTATTCTCTTTAGTGGTTTTAGTATCATTATGTTTATGATTATTAGTGTTACTATGATTTTTACTTTTAATAATATTTTTATTTTCTTTTATCTCTTTTATTTCTTTTAATATTATATATTATATATTTTCATTTATTGATTTATTTTCTCTAGATATTTTTATTTTTATTTCATTATTTATTTATTTTCTTTATTTTCTTTTCTAATCTTATGGTTCTTTAATTATATTTTATTTATATTCTTTTTTAGTATTTTTATTTTTATTTTCATTCATATATTTAGGTCATTTGGAAACAGCCTCTTTACTAGTTAAGAGTAAGGCTACGTACTATTAAGCCTCCCCAATCTCTGTATCTAACGGGATTTATAATGAGTGTTGTTGTTGTTTATTTATTTTATATGTTATTCTAACGTATATTATTGTTGAATATATGTTAGAATTGACTAATATTTGGTATTAGAGCATTTTGACCTTTGCTTTACTAGAGTCTTTGGAGAATTTCAAGTTTTGAAAATTTTTTCATATTAAAAATTTTTCAATTTAGAGTTGTTTTTGGAATTTTTCCTTTCAATTAAAGGTAGAACTCTTCTATTGAGTGTTTTGGAAGTGTTTCTACATTTGAAAATCAAATTTTGTGGTGTTTTTTGGTTTGGTTTTATTGAGTATCCGACGGGCTACAAATCGGGTTAGTTTGACCCGACTGGAGGTTGAAGAAGTCCTCTTACTAAACGACGTCGTTTTGGTTGTTTACTGAAGACAAATATTGTTCGTCGTTTTATATGTTCGTGTTGTTTTAATAACAACTTAGATGCTACGTCTTTTTGTTGTCATATTATTAATAGAGATCCAATGGGCCAAGACGGGGTTGATCGGCTCGTGGCCTGGCCCCAACCCAATGGACCACTAGCCGGACTTTAATATTTATTAAAAAAACGACATAATTTTTGTCAAAATGACAACGTTTTGTACTTTTCCGTTGGGCCATGGGCCAGGTTAGGCCGGAACAGCCTCAATTAGAGCCCAACCTTTGGCCCGATTAGGCCAACTTATCTCGTACCATGGCCCGGTCAATCCAGGCCGAGTCGGGAGGGTTGGACCACATTTGCCATCCTTAGTTATTAAACCAAATATTGTGCAATTTATGAGTTGTTTTATTAAAAACATCAGATGGTGTGGCTGGGGCTTGAGCCTGTGCCCTCATGGGGGCTTATGGTGAGCCTCAGGCATGTTGAAATTATATTTCTATAAATGTTCAACATGAAGTACATTATCACATGAATTTTATGTTTATATTTTACATTGTGAATAGAATTTTATTGAAAATGTTTTTGTGATTAATTATTAGGTCTGAGCCATAACAACCCTAATTATATAAATTATATATTTATATTTAATCACATAAAGTGTAGAGACTTTTTATTGTAGTTAATTATTTTAGTATAATAAATTTTATCCCATAGGAATTTTTATTATATTTAAATAATTAATTATGACGAGATATCAAATTATTTTTCTAATTTACCCACAGGTATTAGAAATTGGTTTATAATTTGATAGTGTTATCATAAAGTTTTAGCATAAATGTGTTTGAATTAAAAATTTAGCCCACAGGCAATTTTTATGTCATTTGATTTATGTCTTTTAATATATGTTTTACATTGGTAATACATATATATAGTTTGTTAGCCTCAATTTATTGACAAGTAGCATGTATGTTTAAATTATGCAACTATTCAAGCTATTTGTTTCTCTGATACAAGTTGTGAAATTCCTGAATTAAGGGGTGAAAACTATAAAATTTGGAAGGAGAGAATTCTTCCTTATCTGGGGCGAATGGACATTAATTGTGTTATCCAGAAGGACGAATAACCTAAGTTAACGAAGGCTAGCACTACAGCTGAAATTGTTATTTATGAATGTTGGGAGCAATCTAATCACCTAATTGTGATGTTCATTAAAACCAAAATTTATGTTGCCATTTGTGGTTCTGTACAATAACATGGTAATGTCCGTGCTTTATTGAGGGTTGTTAATAGTAATTTGAAACTTCAAAGTAAGACACTTGTAAGCAACCTAATTATGAAGTTTTCATCTACAAGGCTCACCAGTGTCTGAGGTGGGCATGAGCATATTATGAAGATGAGGGACATTGCGGCTTAGTTAAAGAAACTAGAGGTTGAGATGTCTGATTCTTTCCTCGTGCATTACATTTTGAAAACCCTTCCACACCATACGGACCCTTTAAAATCTCTTATAATACACATAAGGATAAGTGGTCAATAAATGAATTAATGATAATGTGTGCTCAAGAGGAAAGGAGATTGTCGATGGAACAAGGAGAGAGTTTGCATAGTACACTTCTGGTTGTTTAAGGAAAGAAGAAAAATCAAACCAACTCAAAGGGAAAAGGTCAAATACCTACCTAAGCAGACATTGAGAAGGAATCCAAGTGCTTCTTTTGCAAGAAAAAAGTACACATGAAGAAATATTGTGTCAAACATAAGGGATGACTTGAAAAGAAAAGTAATCTAATCTCACTAGTTTAGTTTAAATCTAATATTGCTTAAGTTTTTCATGAAACATGGTGGATTGATTCTGGATGTACAATTCATATTACAAATGTGTTGCAGGAATTGCTGTTGGACCCCGACCCTTTTTGTGAAAATTTGATTTATTAAATGGAATTAATTGAGGAATTAGTGGTGAAAATTAG
>JAOQMQ010000004.1:10979682-11008802 GCA_027563845.1 Erythroxylum subrotundum
ATCAATTGCATCAACCATGCATGTAGAGGACTTCATAACCCTTCTTCTTCAACTTATCAATGAACTTATATGCAATACATGGAATCAGTTAGCTATACTTGTTAGGTCCCAAATACAAGTTCATAACTATAATGCATCAATGTTAAAAGTGAATGCAACAATGCCATTTTAACTGAACAATAGAATTTAAGCTGATACATATTATTGTGGCCTAAATGTGTGTAATGACAATGAATAGTTCATCATTAAATTCTCAATCATGTGCTTCTTTTATAAATGATCAAGATAGGCATCACATTTTATACGTTCCCAATCATCAAGCTCTTCATTAAAAATCAGTTTCTTGTTTTCCTGGGTTCTTGTTTTCAACTATTGTTTTTGCAGATTGTATTCAAACATATAGTAAGACATAATCATCTATCTCTTCATTACTCTATATAGCAGGTAATATGTGCAATGACTTTTATGTATTTATGAATGTTTGGTTCATGACATAGGTTCATAACATGTTTAATTTGCTTACAATGATGTTGATGTGAATGACATAGGATTTATCCACTAATGTTGATGTGAATGCAGATTGTATTCACATGGGACTTAGTCTACCCAAGAAGAAGAATAAGACTACACCAAGTACCTTAGTACCTACACAACTGCAGTCGCAGTATCGTCAGCTACTTGGAAGTGCAGCTAATGAGCCATGTGCTCGTACACAACCACAAGATAAGACACCTGCACCTGCACCTACACCTACACAGGCACAAGCTCACACACGTGCACCTGCTGATCGTACTGCAACACCAAGAGAAGTCAATTCTATGCCTAGTATTCATCCTAGAGATAAGTATGAACAAATTTTGAATATGCGACGCAATATTAGCACTCCATCAACTTCTGAAGAGATGCCTCCAGCTTCAAATTATCAGACACCAGTAAATCCTCCAGTTACTAATGATCTGACACCAGTAAATCACACTCTTCCTTCCGGTGTTGGCTCCTCTTCTGCAAGCACTACAGGTATGATCTTAACATTAATTAGATTTATCATTAATTGTTATATGCTAATTATAAAATATTCTTTTGCTATTTTAGGATCCACAAATAATGCAAAAAAAAACAAGAGGTGTCACGAAAGGAAACGGATTAGCAAAGATTAATAAGGCGATAGGTAAAAGATTGGAGATAGAGATCTCCCTTGCTGAAGGACGACCAACTAACTCCGTACAGTCTGCCAAATTATCGAGTGAGATTGGTGTGATATCCCGAACTTCTTTGCCTGTAAGAACAAAATTTTCAAAAATTACTAATGAGGAATTGAACATTGCTTTGGATAAGTTAGACGTAAGTATTTTAAGCCAATCCAATTTGTACATGTTTTCCATTTGGTTTAAGCGTTGACCAATAACTTATAATTTTTTGCAGCAAAAGTTAGAAGTCAAGGGAATGAGGACTGACAACGATATCTATGCTACTGTTAAGAGGTTTCTTTCATTAAGGTCTAAAGATCAAAGGTATAATTTAAAAAGGCATTTTATCAAGCACGGAAAGGATTTGAAGCCGCATAGTGTCACATTGGCGGAGTTAAGATTGACTGTACCACCAACTCCCAATATGAATGCCCAGCCCATCACAGATGACAATCTTTCTGTTCTTTTTCTTCTATCCTCTTCGATGAGAAAAAGGTAAATGTTAAGAGAAGTAAAGACTTGATATTGGACAAAATCCAAAATATAATTCCATCTTTCCTTTCTTGTTTCCCTTGTTAACCAGCTTGGCCATGCGTGATGTACCTCCTAGTCAGTTCCATCTGTCACTCAATATCAACATCTTACTTAAATCCAGATACATTGCTTACTGCATGCCTTTCCTTTTCTTGACTAAAAAGTAATAGTTCAAGTGCAAGAGTTGGATCTTTTTACAATCCCAGTTAGCGAGATAAGAAAAAGTGCTCAGCTTGAATTCTTGACAATAGCAATTGAACATGCTAACTCTACAGCTAAAATGACTTTTAAGTGACTAGAAACTCATTCAACGTTCATAAACATTTACAAACTTCATTCAGAACTTTGATTTTAACTTTGACGCCATAAAGGGGTCTTACGATACTTTTCTTATTTGTTCTTTGCTAGGGGCAGTAGATTCTGGGCACATAATAAAACGTTGAACTTACAAGCAGACGTTACGAGTGCTCCAAACGGAAAAACTAACAGGGAACTTCGACTCATCTTAGACAAACTCCTACATTATATATACTTGATTATGAAGCTAGATGGCATCGCCAGGACGCATGATTGCAGTCCATATATTTTATTTTCCTATCTTTCGTTCAATAATGAATAGATGATTGCTGCTTAATTATATGCGGATTTAATCGAAATGTCAAGATCTTACATCCATTCACAAGTCATGCTGGTTTGAAGACATCCCTTTCAGGCACACGTGAGCTTAAGCTTAAGTTTTCACCAGGGACCCCAGTTTAGAAAATTCCCAATAATAGCCAAGTAGTGGTCCCCTCTTCTTGTGTCTGATTAAGGCCCAAACCTAACAGTGACACAACGAAGTTCCGTGTACAGGTGGTGTGTTTCGGCATCTTTTCAAGAGTAAAACTGCTTATGGGCCATCTTCACCTCAAAAAGTAAGACAAGATATCCGACAACTACCAAGCCTAGATAAGTAAGTGGTTGGTGCTTGCTAGCTATCCCACTCACTCATCTATTCTCACCATTTATCGTCTTCCAACGAACTTTTGCCACAATGAATGAACCACTCCCTGTCATACCCTTGAACAAATTGAACTGTTGGCCGCACGGATGGCCACATAATTTAGCTTCCATTCTTCTTTCTCCTGCACACGAATGGTTTTCAATATGTATACATAGGAAAGATAAGAGTACACCTAGTTTATCATTATGGTTCATGCTCACGAATTAAAATTTGTCGCCGTATATGTTTTGTGCAATTGTTTTGAATTAATTTCAGGGCTATGCACGTCCCTGCAGCCCACAAAGCACATATGCTTTCGCTTTGAAGCCTGTGGTGACTGTGTAGTGTATGGATAAAGATATTAAAGACCGCTAGAAATACGATAGGAATGTTAATACACAAAAAAGAAGCAGAGACAGATTGCCAAAAACAAAAAAAGTTAAACTTTTTGTTTGTCTGTGCAACGTGCGCATGTTTGCTGATCAACTTATGACAGTGTTGGTTTGATTACGAATAGATTTTGACTGTTAGGTTGATTTATTGCGCTCTCTTCAATTTTGGTTTATCCATTTGAGCATCTTGTATGGAAGTGCCTTGGCTTTTCTTTATAGAGAATAACTTTACAATGCTCCTCACATAACGTGATCCCTATAGACGGAAAAAAACCGGAACCTTATGTATCAGCTTTATACTGAGGGACAAGGATAATGACTTCATCTTATCTAGCTGGACGTTGAGCCTCTATGATATATAATTTCCAGCTAGAATTAAACAAAAGGGAAAAGAAAGATCATTTTCAAAATTAACGCGTGCGGAAGAAAATTTCAAAGTAAGTAGGTCCTGGGAAAATGTATGTCAGAATCAGATGTTTCCAAGATAGTTGTCACAATTGCATGTGCACGTAATTGCTCGCACTTTTGTTAAAACTAGTGTGTTTGCTGCTTGTACACATATTCACCAGAAGAGCGTAACTCATGCATATATTAAAACTAGTGTGTTTGCTGCTTGTACACATATTCACCAGAAGAGCGTAACTCATGCATATATTTTACGTTTCGTGTGAATTCTTGCTTTCGTTTCAAATAGCATTATGACGGTGACTTAATCGAAAACGCGTTTAGATTAGTCTCAATCTCAACCTTCTAGAAAAGAACTATAATTAAACTCCCTTCACCGTTTTTTAAATTTTATTAATTATATGGTGTGTAATTATCATTTTATCAATGTAATCATTCTAATATTACTAATAATATATGTTTTATTTATGATAGTTCAATATCAATTATTATAAATAATTTATATCAGATTAGAAAGTATAATATTTTGCACAAATAAAATTTAATGTTCATAGTATTTCCTAACATTTTCAATATCTTTATAATTTTTAATGAACATATAAAGAGATTGATTCTGTGCTAAATAATTATACTTTATTGAAAAAGTTGAAACACATGAATATAGTTAAATTTAAAATTATTTTGGGAATAATTCTTAGTTTATTTTCTAACCAAATATTAAGCAAATTACTTATATATTTGTATCAAATTTAAAATTTTAAGTTTAAATTAATTAATTAATTAAAAATTAAAATTTTTTAGTTTTTGATTTTTATTTAACAGCATGCATATTTATAAGATTTAAATATATACTTCAACTTTTTATCCACTTCTCCATAATACCAATCCTTAAAAATTATAAAATATATACTTAATTATAAATGGGGTCACTTTCTTAAAAATATATATTAAACATATTTTTATATCATACTTTCATATTTATAACTTATATGAACTTATAACGAATAATAGTTTCTTTTATTATTATGTATAACACCTGATGCAGTCCAAGACATAGCATATGCATATCTGGACAGATTTGACAAAATGTTGTCGTAATTCTGTCGACTTCAAAAATAGTCAAATTTTCACATTTTCGGCGTCAATTTTGCATTTTTTTAATATTTGAAAACTTTTTGATTTGTCGTAACTTTTAGTAGGAATGTCCGTTTTCAGTGCCACTCATTGCATTTTTCATATTTTGTTTGTCTATTTTTATAATAGGGATATTTTAGTATTTTGCCCTTTTTGGTAATTCTTAAGGTTTGACTATTTAAGTCACCCAAACTATGTATTTCGTAGTTTTGATGAATAATATATAGATCATGACAGCTGTGTGCCTTTATTTGCTCTCTTTTCTTGACATTCGTGTTGAATCAACATGTAAATAGTGTTGTCACCAGTATTCATGATTCAAATCATTGGTATCGAGTTGTACCCTTGTTTTGCATTGTTTCCACTACATCAGTTGGTATATCAGAGCGGAATTTGTTCTATGTGATTATGCCGCCACAAAAGACTCACCAGATGGGAGAGGTGTATGACCGTGACAAGATTGAACAGTTGGTTGCCCAAATTATAGATTGTCGTATGGAGACTACGGTAGAATGTATGACGGCGAGATTCAATAAGGTATTGAGAAATTTGAATATTCCTGGTCGTTGTAAGAATCCAGTATTTGCAAATATTGATGATAATTATAATAACGGAGAGGATGATTAGTATTTCGACAAGCCTGTGTATAAGTTTCCTAGAGCGCATGTTGAGAGAGATCAACGGAGATGGGAGAATGAAACGAGGACAGAAATTCCTGAGTTCCATGGCAATCTACAACTTGAAAAGTTCTTTGATTGACTGGCTAATGTAGAGGAAATTCTAGATTTCCAAGATGTACCTGAAAATAAACAGGTGCAATTGGTGGCTACCAGATTTTGAAATAGGGCCACAAGTTGGTGGTAGCAATTAAAATTAACCCGATAAAGATCGGGTAAATCTAAAATCGTCACGTGGGAAAAGATGAAGAAACATATGCATGCCAATTTTCCACCCTAAATTTCCAACGATTGATATACCAAAGGTTGCAGAATTTGAAGCAGGGCACAAGATCAGTAGATAAATATACTAATGAGTTTTATAAACTCTTGGTCAAAAATGAAATTCAGGAGGCTGAGGAGCAGTTGGTGGCGAGATACATTGGCAGGCTGAGAATGCAAATCCAAGATACTGTCAACCTGTTAGATCTTGTTTCTATTTCGGCAACGCATCAAAGAGCGCTGGTGATGGAGAAACAGCAGCGATGTACAAATTATGGTACCGCAGGAAGTGCTAGCGGTGGCAACGACAATACAGTGGCACTGATGGCAATGGTGGTAATCATGCAGGCACCAGTGGTTTTGTTAATAACCCTACTAGGTTTGACAAACCTAGAACTAGTTGAATTAAGTGTTTTAGTTGTGGTGAAATGGGGCACAGAAAAGAAGATTGCAAGAAGGAAAGAAAAATGACTCTTTTTGTTGATAACGATGAGGGTGACGATGAGGAAGACGTGAATGCGGGAGAGGAGCCTGCTTTTGATAATGATGCAGTTGATAAGGAGATTATCACTAAAGATGTGGGTATTGCATTAGTAGTTCAGAGATCCTCTATGACACCAAAAGCAATTGTCGATGATGAATGGTTACGGAATAATATCTTCCAGTCCACCTGTATCGTCCTGGGATAGGTCTACAAATTTATGATTGATGTCGGTAGTTGTGAAAACATTGTGTCAGCTGAAGCAGTACATAAATTGGGCATTAAGATGAAGCAGCACCCGAAACCGTATAAACTAGCTTGGCTAAAAATAGGTAGTGAGGTAACAGTTTCTAAAAGAGCTTTAGTTACTTTTTCCAATAGTTTTAAGTATAAGGATTTTGTGTGGTGTGATGTTGTTGGGTTGTTCATGGAAATTTGATTGAGGGGTTACACATGATGGTAGAGCAAATATTTATAGTTTCATGTTGAAGGGAGTGAAATTTATGTTAGTGCCCTATAAGGAATTTGTCGAGAACAAGTCCACGAAAGAAAATGTTGCTTTGTTGTCTTAGGCAAAGTTTGAAGAAGAATTGTAAAATGTCAAGGTGGTATATGCCTTGGTAGGAAAGGAGGTAGTTGAAAGTGTTACAACACTAGATGCAGTGGCGTCATTGTTCACTGAATTCAGGATATATGTCCTGAGGAGCTGTTGAATGAATTACCTTTATTGTGTGATATTCAGCATCAGATTCATCTTAAGCTTGGTGTTTCCCTCCCAAATCATCCTCACTATAGAATGAGTCCCAGTGAGCATGAAGAGTTGAGGAGCTAAGTTGAAGAGTTGTTGGCAAAGGGGTTCATTTATGAGAGTATGAGTCCTTGTGCAGGTTCGGCCCTTCTCATTCCAAAGAAAGATTTTCTTGGCAAATGTGTAAGGGTTGCCATACAATCAACAAAATTAATGTGAAGTACCATTTTCTTATTCCTCGTTTAGATGATCTGGTTGATCAATTGAATGGTGCCAAAGTATTTACCAAACTGGATTTGAAAAGTGAGTATCACCAAATTTGAATGAAGCTTAGGGACAAGTGGAAAACAATCTTTAAAATGAGGGAGGGATTGTATCAGTGGATAGTGATGTTGTTTGGCCTGTCAAATGTGCCTAGTACCTTTGTGAGGGTGATGGACTAGATTTTGAGGCCATTCATTGGCAAGTGTGTTGTAGTGTACTTTGACGATATATTGATCTATAGTACTAACCCTGAAGAGCATCTTCAACGCTTAAGGGATGTTCTTAGTCTTCTTTGCAAGGAGAAGTTTTATGTGTTAGAGTAGTGCTCTAAAGACAATCACCTTTAGCACTTTTGTACAAACTTTATTTTGATTAATAAAGCGAAAGGCAATTTTCATTAATTTGATGTTCATTTATTATGAATTGATGTCGTTCTTAAATCGAATTAATGAAGTCCGTGATATAAAACATAGCATGAAGGAAATCACGATGAGATCATGATAATGAGATTCCTATCATGTGCAATTGTGTTAGTGTCTAAATTATCCTTAATCATAGGATTAATAAGACAGGACATTGTTAATCTAGATAAACTAACACATGTTATACTCTTTGATTTGATCAAGTAGTGGATCTCATAAACTGTAAGCATGAGATGTTTATAGTTAACATGTGAAAGCTTACTAAGAGTAGTAAGTACATCGGATGACCCACTATGAGATTATCATATGAATGATCTATCAAATGTTAGTGATTAATCTCATCATAGAAATGGTTCAAATATCATTAGACTTGAGGTACTCAAGGATATCTTGGATACTGATCCTATGTTTTTTGAAACCATTCCTTTTTGCCTCAAGACGAGGTCATTCATAGCGTCGTGATTAGGTACAACTACTAGTATTTGAAGGTAATTGGGTAGCCTGTAAAGGATTCACCACTCTTAATAGAAGGAGATGATAACCATAGCCTCTTATCGGGGTCATTACTCGAGAGTCTCTGGCCAGAGCAGTTATGTGTGATGAAGAGAGTCTTTAATGACACATAGAGTAATGAGATCCCCGGGACAAGAACTAACATCACTTGGACTAGATCTAACGTAGTCAGTCTAGTAGGAGCTGACATATAGCCCATACTCCGAACCAAGTGGGGTATAGGATAGTGAAGAGACGAATTGCACGGTAATTATCTATAGAAAGGTTCAAAAGTCAGATAATTAACTATCAAAGGGTTCATGTGTTAATTCACTTATGTTCCAGTAAATTGGCATCATGAAACCCTTCATGATTTGCTTGGATTAAGAGTTAATTCAAGTGACATGAAACCATTCATGGTATACTTGGATTAAGAGTTAATTCAAGTGCCCTAAATAATGGAAAACATAAGGGTCGCACGCATAAAACATCAGATTGAATACAAAGTGTGCATGGCTCTTATTTTAAGTAAGTCACGTGACCCAATTTTTGACAGGTGGTATATAAATGAGTTCTTCACTTATGTACACACAAAATTAAGCCAAAAAACACACTCAATAGAGAGGGTAAACGTTTAGAAGAGTTCTGGAAGTTGAAAGGAGTGATCTTGAGATTTGTTTATGCAATTTTAAGCAATTTTTTCATGAGATTAAATGTATGTAACTTAGTCTTGATCTAAATCTCACTTGAGCATCTACTTGAACTCATCTTGTTTGCTACTCTAACCACCCTTACACACTGATTTTTCTTTATCTTTTGTGTGCTCTCTAAAGGCCAAGGAAGATGTTTGGTGTTTGCTACAACCCAAACAAGGAGAAGATTCAAGTAAGGAGGAGTATTTACAAGGTATGTATGCTGTAATTTATTGTTCTTATAATCTATTTACACATGCACATAAATTCTGGATTTTCTGGGGATGTCATGGGGTTCGAATTTTGATTCTGAAACTTCTGCTACCTTGCCATGTATGTGATGCATGGACCCATGGCTTCCCAACAGTGGCATCATAGCTACTTATGCATGTATAAGATGATCTATTGAACATTTGCAAACTATTTGCTGGGTTATTATTGACATGCATATTGATTTTGAAAATTTCGTATAAATTGTAGAAAAATGGTTTTTTCTGATTTGCTTTCCCATAAATGTTTATAAGATTTTATATTATGTTTTTTTCAAAGGAATTTCAATTGAATGTCATTTGCTATTTTATTGCGAATTAATTTCCAGTCTATTCATATGTTGGTTTCTGGGAATTTCTGGAAAACAGAATGCATATGCTGATTTTGAAATTTTTGTAATATTTCTAGAAAAATTGTTTTAAAATTTTCTTTCACATTAATGTTTATAAGGTTTTATATTATGTTTCTGTCAAAGGAAATTGCAATTGAGTGTTATTTTCTATTTTATTACGATTTTAATTTCAGCTTGATGCACGTATGAAGTTTTGGGAAATTTTGAAAATCTGATGAACATGCATATTTGTAAATTCCAGAATAATTATATAAAAATATTATTTTTATGAATTTCCTTCATGAACATGCACATATGATGTTGCCACCTGTATGAGATGCATGACAAATATTTTTGAAGTGATTGATTATTTATTCTCGATTTTACATACATGCTGGTGGTGTATGGCAAGTGTTAGTGGACATATAATGTGCTGGCCAATTCCACTTAGTTCATAAAGAATTCCTAGAAATTAGTTTCTGTAATTTTTTTATTAGGCACATTTAGAATGTGTATAAGACTGGAATTTTTCCATAATTAATTGAACTTGATTCAATTAATAGATTAAGTCAAAGTCAACACTAGTCAGCTTTTGGAAAGCTGATGAGGCTAATTTGTGTGATGACTTATGTGTATGTGATTCAGTTATAAGACATTAAAATTTTTTTATAAGATAAGAAATATATTATTTTGATACTAGTAGCATGCTAAGTGCATGTGCTTGAAATTAGGGTTTCGAAAAATTTTTGAACATCAAATCAGTGTCTTTAGTGTTTAATAGGTTAACTCATTTATCTTGATAATTTTGGCCGTCAAGATATTTTGGCTTGTGCCGAAATTTTCTTGGTAAATTTGAGATGACATAGGGATGTTTTAGATGACTAATTGATGTTTAGGAATTTTGAAAAACCTAAGGATTAATTTAGAATTAATTCAAGTAGAGCATTGCATTTTTAGTGTGACTAGAAAAGGCATATATACTAGAACTAAAGTGTTTAATTTGGACATCAATATAATTGAATTTTAGGGTTCCTAGTTGAATCCTATTTATAATTCAAATTAGTCGAGAATAACACTAGTACTCAATTAAGTTCAAGAGTTAAATCGAGTCACGAACTTTTGATGCATAGTCAAATTACAACCTAAATTAAACCTCCTTTGTGTGCTACATGCATTAGATGAGGTATCTTGGTGGTTAAGGAACTTATAAGTCGAGTGGTGGGGTTTACAAGGGTCAATGATAGGATTATGGTGGCTAAAATTGTTGTTAGCAATGTGGTTCTCAATATGGTGTGTGCGTATGCACCTTAAGCAGGTTCAGATGAACAATAAAAATGTCTGTTTTGGGAAGCGTTAGAGGGGGTGCTGTAACTTTTCGCTGATACGGAACAGATCATCATTGGAGGTGATTTTAATGGCCATATAGGGGCTGATACGGATGGGTATACAGGAGCCCACGGGGGCTTCGGATACAACATTAGAAATGATATTGGGATTACTTTATTGGACTTGGTCATAGCGTATGAGTTAGTCATAGCTAATTCTGTTTTTAAGAAAAATGTAGCGCACTTGATAACTTTTCAGAGTGGCACCTCAAAGACACAAATAGATTATCTGCTTGTTAGGTGTGGTGCCAGATCATGGTGCAAAGATTGCAAAGTACTGCCAGCTGCTTGCATATCGACTCAACATAAATTACTAGTTCTGGATTTCGGGATTAAAGGATGGAGGTCACAGTTTTCTAACCAACATTGTCGTAGAATTAAGTGGTGGAGACTAAGAGGGGACAAGATGGAACGATTTAGGGCTCAAGTTTGGTCAAATGCAACATGGTCTGTGAGTGGGGATGTAAACCTGATGTGGGAGGGTGTAGCTTCTGTAGTACGTGCAACTGCCACCAATCACCTAGGGGTATCCAAAGGGGTCCCCAAAGGGCAAGGAGGTGGGCGGATGGAAGGTTGGTGGTGGTCAGACGATGTCCAAGGGACGGTTAAGGCAAAGAAGAGAGCTTTTAAAGATCTTTTAGTTAGTTCAACAGAGGCGGAGAGGGAAATTAACAGAGTAAGGTATAGGTTGGCAAAACGGAGGGCTAAGAAAAATATCGCAGTGGCTAGAGGGGAAGCATATGAGATTATGTATCGCGACTTGGATACATTTAGGGGAGCACAAAAGATTTTCAAGCTAGCATGAGATAGGGCACGCGGGACGAATGATTTCAACCAAGTTTGTTGTATACGTGATGAAGCAGGACAAGTACTCACAGAGTCCCAAGACATCAAGAGGAGATGGCAGAGGTATTTTCACGGCCTGTATAACGAAGAAATAGTGGGCAATGTAGAGTTAGGAGAACTCTCTACGGCGGGGCATGTGCATGAAAGGGGCTTATGGGGGAGGATTACGAGGGGTGAAATTGCAAAGGTGTTGAGAGAGATGGGGAGCGGTAGGGCCGTAGGGCCAGACGAGATCCCTATCGAGGTGTGGAAATGAATAGGGGTTGTCATTATTGTATGGTTAGTTCAACTCTTCAATGTGATTCTAAAGTCAGCCAAAATGCCAGATGAATGGCGATTAAGTAGGTTGATCCCCTTATACAAGGCCAAATGGGACATCCAACAATGTCGCAACTATAGAGGCAACAAACTAATAAGTCATACTATGAAGCTGTGGGAGAAGGTAATTGAGAAGAGAATCCGGAGGGCTGCTTCTGTCTCGGTCATCCAATTTGGATTTATGCCTGGTAGGTCCACGACATAAGCGATACATCTACTTCGTAGACTCATGGAATGCTATAGGGAATGAAAACGGGGTTTGCATATAATTTTTATTGATTTGGAGAAGGCGTATGATAGGGTTCCTAGAGACCTCTTATAGAGGTGTTTGGAGGCCAAGAGCTTTCCTATCACCTATATTAAAGTAATCAGGGATATGTATGAAGGAGCTTTGACTAGTGTAAGGACGGTAGGAGGGGACACAGAAGCATTTGCTATGAGTGTTTGTCTCCACCAAGGGTTTACGCTAAGTCCTTTATTGTTCACATTGGTATTAGATGAGATTACCAAACATATTCAAGGAGAGGTTCCTTGGTGTATGTTATTTGCGAACGATATTGTCCTAGTGGATGAGACCAAGGAGGGGGTCAATGCCAAGTTAGATTGCTGGCGAGATGCGTTAGAGTCGAAAGGTTTTAAAACGAGCAGGTCTAAGACGGAGTATTTAGAATGCAATTTTTCAGGAAACCAGGTGGAGCATGATGTGGCGGTAGCAATTGGCACTGACGTCATACCACAATAGACGAGTTTTAAGTATCTAGGGTCTGTCATTCAGAGTGATGGGAATATCGATGCTGATATTGTACATCGTATTAGATCAGGCTGGGCCAAATGGAGAAGTGCATCAGGGGTTTTATGTGACAGGAAGATTCCTTTAAAATTCAACGGGAAGTTTTATAAAACGGTGATTCGTCCAACCATATTATATGGGGCTGAGTGTTAGCCTACCAAGCGTCGGCATATAAGACAGTTGTTGGTAGCAGAAATGCGTATGCTTAGGTGGATGTGTGGCATTACCAGGAGAGATAAGGTCCGAAACAGGGTGGTAAGAGATAGACTACGGGGAGCTAGCTTTGCCGATAAGTTGAGAGAGACTAGGCTTAGGTGGTATGGGTATATGCGGAGGAGGCCCTCAGATGCTCCGGTACGAAGCTGTGAGGGAATAACACTTAGTGAATATAAGAGGAGGAGAGGGAGGCCTTACAAGAATTGGCGGGAAGTGATCAAGGAGGATATGTTAGAGTTGGCCCTTAATGAGGTAGTCGCTAGAAATAGAAAAGTTTGGCGCGATCGGATCAGGGTAAAGGATTAACCGTCCAGTTACCCAAGATCAGTACAACAATTTCTAGGAGATACCATGTCACGTGTGAAGATTGCCCGACAGGTGCTGGGGGGACAGTAGGGGGCCATTCTGACAGGGTCTCTAAGGGAGGTCCCCTTACTTACTGCGTGACAAGGAGGGGTGGACTTTGTAGCCTATTTAGGTTCTCGCAGATTTGACTTCCTTCAGGTATTCTCCTTGATTATTATTATTATTATTATTATTATTATTAATGATTTGTTTCTGTAACTTGCATCATTTTTATATTGTGTCATTTGCATGTGGGTCCATCGAAAACAGCTTCTCTACTATGTAGGGGTAAGGCTACGTACTATCGGACCTCCCCAGACTTCGCTTCATTGCGAGATTTCGGACTGGTTGAAGATGATGATAGGGTGTTTATGGACATAGGCTCAATTTAATTGAAGCGTCCATAATCATGACATACAGTTATATTAACTATTTGAAAATATATGTGAGATATATCTAAGTCCATCCAAGTATTTATGAGACCTAAGAACAAATCCCTCAATCAAAATATTAGGACTACGCCTTCCATTGATAGCAAGGACCAGATTTCTTTTAATGTTGGGATGTTGGGAAAACCCAAGCCCGCTCTACACAAATATGTTCAAACCATGGAAATCAAATTTTCAGATTAATGGGTTGGTCTTAACTAGAAGCGTTGATTTGTTGCGCAAACCCAAGGTCAACATGGATAGAGGCGAAGTTAGGTAGAATATATGGGAAGTATACGTATCAAGAGTTGATAACCCAATGAGTGTCATAAATCAATAGTTGATGGCATAAGTCGATAGTTGCATAACTAATTGCAATTGGTATGAATGATACCTATCGATTGACCTAAGGTGGCATGTTAGACAAATCCAAGGTCATTCTTAGTGATGTTGGATATCGACCCAATAGGAAAACTATAAGTTTTCTCAGATTTGTAGTGAAGGCTATAGATTCGGATAAAATATTGGGACCCATAATGCATATGATTAGAGTCCTTATTGATATGCATTTATATCCATTATAACTCCCTCTCTCTCATTCTTCTAGGTTATTGAATCACCATGATGTCTTCATCTAGTGTGAACTTATGCGCTCTACTAGACTCCAAAAAACTCATGGGACCAAACTTCTTAGATTGGCTATGGTATTTGAGAATTGTTCTCAAATACAAAAAACTAGGATATGTCTAGATGAGTCACTTCCCGATCTCCCTGCTGCCAATGCCTCTGATGAGGATTAGAAAGCTTACAAAAAGCTACTGAAAGATATTGAGTTGGATACCTGTATAATGCTAGCCTTTATGTCACTAGAATTGCAAAAGCAACATGAGGCTATGGATGCTCATACCATAGTCTACCATCTAAGTGAATTGTTGGATGAGCAAGCTCAGTCTCGAAACTCTTCAAGCAATTCATTTAGATGGTAGACTTGTTATGAGCATCCATAGCCTCTTGTTCGAGACCTCAAGGTTGCTCTTTCACTCTAAGATGTTTGAGGGATCGTCTCTAGTGTAGTATGCACTGAAGATGAATGGATACATTGAGAGGTTTGCCAGTTTAGGTTTCATAATGGATCATGAATTAACTATAAACTTAATTTTGACAGGTTTGACCGATAGTTATTCACAGTTTGTGCTTAACTATTGGATGAACCAAATATCTACTTCGATACCTGAGCTGATTAATCTACTCAAAACAGCTAAGAAAACTATTAGGAAGGATAGTAAGCCCATGATGCTGGTGGACTCTGCTTCTGATTCTTGCAAGAGGAGCCAAAAGAAGAAGAAGTCTAAGAAGTCAGTGGGTGGTGTAGCTAAGAAGAAGGGAAAGGAGAAAACACCAAAGGGAATATGCTTCCATTGTAATAAGGAATGGCATTAGAAGAGAACTATAAAGCCTATCTGGAGTTGCTGTAGCAAAAGAAGGCATTAGATGCTCCATCGTCTACTTCAGGTATGTTATTTATCATTGAGGTTAATACTATTTCTGATTAAAATATTTGGTTATTAGATATTAGATGTGGCTCACACATTTGTGTTGATATGCAGGACCTCGGGGATAGTAGACCGCTCAAGAAGGGAGAGATGGACCTACGTGTGGGAAATGGAGTTGAGTTGTTGCATTAGCCATAGGAACCTATGTTTTGTATCTTCTTAGTAGGCTATAGTTAATTTTGGATAATTTTTATTATGTACTCGTTGGGACAAAGAACATTGTATCTATTTCACGTCTTAATAAAATAGGATTTCATTTAACTTTTTCAAGGAATGGTTGCTCAATTATGTTGAATAAAATGTTGTATGGTACTACTAAATTATGTAATGGTATTTACATATTAGATATGTGTAATCCAATTTTAAATATCAATGACAATAAAAGACAAAAACAGGATAACTTAAAATCATCTTACTTATGGCATAGTTGACTTGGACAAATAAGTGAGAGACGAATGTCTAAGCTATACAGGAGTGGTATCTTAAGGTCATTTGAATCTGAATCATATGACACATGTGAATCTTTCTTGTTAGGCAAGATGGCTACATTACCTTTTAAAGGAAAAGGTGAATGATTGAATGGGATATTATAACTAATACGTTCTAATGTATGTCGTTCGATGTCTATTCATGCCAGAGGTTATTTTATGTACTTCATTACCTTTATCGATGATTATTCACGATATGGGTATGTGTATCTAATGAGATACAAGTCTGAAGCATTTGAAATGTTCAAACAATTCAGACATGAAGTAGAGAAACAACTCGGTAAAAGTGTCAAGACACTTTAATCAGATCGAGGTGGTGAATACTTGAACGAGGAGTTTCTAAGTTATCTCAGGGATAACGCAATTGTATCTTAGTGGACTCCACCTTACATACTGCAACATAATGGTGTGACTGAAAAGAGAAACTAAACCATGTTGGACGTGGTAAGGTCAATGATAGGCTTAACAGATCTACTGAAATCCTTTTGGGGTTATGCACTCGAGACTGCTATTTATGTGATAAATAGAGTCCCTTCAAAAGCAGTTGATGTTACTCCATATAAGATATGGACTAAAAAGAAACCCTATCTTTCTCATATAAAAGTTTGGGGTTATTCGGCTTACGTGAAGCGGATTCAATTAGACAAGCTTGAAGCAAAATCTGCTAAATGTCTTGTAAGATATCCTAGGAAAATAATTAGATATCAGTTATACAATGCTTTAGAGTAAAAGGTGTTTGTTTCAAAGCATGCTACCTTTTTAGAGAAAGAGTTTCTTCTAAGAGAAGATAGTAGGAGCAAAGTTGAACTTGATGAAGTTCATAATGCTCAAACAGACGTAGATTAACTACCTGAACCCAAGATTGTTGTTCATAGAGATGAGACAACAATTGAACCTTCTAATACATAAAATGTTCGTAGGTCAAGAAGGATACGTAATGTTCCAGAGAGATATGGATTTCTTGTAAGTGAACATAATGACGTATTGCTTATAGAAGACGATGAGCCTACAACCTATGAAGAGGCTCTGAAGAGTTCAGAATCTAAAAAATGGCTTCAAGCCATGAAGTACAAAATGGATTCCATGTTTGAAAACTAAGTATAGACTTTGGTTGACCCACCCGAAGGGCTAAAAATTATAGGGTGCAAGTGGATTTTCAAGAATAAAATCAATATGGATAGTAATGTGATTACCTATAAATCGAAGCTAGTCATTAAAGGTTATCATCAAAGAGAAGCAGTTGACTATGACGTGACATTTAGCCCTATAGCCATGCTTAAATCTATTAGAATACTCCTAGCCATTGCTGTTCATTATGATTATGAGATATGGAAAATGGATGTAAAGATAGCTTTCCTGAATGGAAAGCTAGCCGAGTATGTGTATATGATACAACCTAAGGGCTTCATATCTAAAGATGGCGAAACGGTATGCAAGCTTTAGAAATCCATTTATGGATTGAAGCAAACATCTAAGAGTTGGAACAAATGATTTGATGCGACAATTAAAGAGTTTGGTTTCTCACAAGATCCGAATGAACTTTGTGTGTACAAGAAGGTTAGTGGGAGTGCTTTCATATTCCTTGTGTTATATGTGGATGACATATAATAGGAAATGATGTCTCAAGTTTGCAATCTGTCAAAATTTGGTTGTCCCGAAATTTGTCCATGAAAGAAGCAACTTATACATTGGGAATAAAGATCTATAGAGATAGATCAAGGAGGTTGCCAGGTCTTTCACAGTCTACATATATAAATAAAGTGTTAAACAGGTTTAGCATGGAGCAATCCAAAAGAGGGTTTCTCCCCATGACTTATGGGATAAAACTCTCGAAATCTTTGTGTCCCAAGACGCAAGATGAGAGGACTAGCATTAGTTTGATCCCGTATTCTTGGGAAATAGGATCAATTATGTATGCTATATTATGTACAAGATATGATATATCGTATGCTTTAAGTGTTAGAAGCAAATATCAATCGGATCTTGGTGAATGTCACTAGGTGGCTGTTAAGAATATCCTAAAGTACTTGAGAAGGACTAAAGATGTATTCTTGGTTTATGGATATGGAGATCTCATAGTGAGCAGGCATACAGATGCTAGTTTTCAATATGACCAGGATGACTCCAAATCCCAGTCAGGTTATGTTTTTACACTGAATGGTAGAGCAGTCAGTTGGAAGAGTTCCAAATAAAAGATGACTATAGATTCAACAACCGAGTCAGAGTACATTGCAGCTGCTGAAGTGGCAAAAGAAGCTGTTTGCATCAAAAAGTTTGTTATGAAACTTGGAGTGGTTCTGAGCATTGTAGACTTGATACTATTGTATCGTGACAAAAATGGGGCTATTGCTCAAGCCAAAGAACCAAGGTCTTATCAGAGGTCCAAGCATGTACTCAGGAGATATCACCAGATCAGGGAGATCATTGATAGAGGTGATATAAAGATAGAGAGAGTGCCCACAGATCAGAACATCGCTGATCCTTTAACAAAGCCACTTCCGCAAATGAGATTTGATTCTAGTGTACTTGCCTATGATATTAGATACAAATGGGAGATTGTTAGAGTAGTGCTTTAAAGGCAATCACCTTTAGCACTTTTGTATAAATTTTATTTTGATTAATAAAGTAAAATGCAATTTTCATTAATTTGATCATTTATTTATGAATTGATGTCATTCTTAAATCGAATTAATAAAGTCCATGATACAAAACATAGCATGAAGGAAATCATAATGAGATCATAATAATGAGATTCCTATCATGTGCAATTATGTTAGTGTCTAAATTATCCCTAGTCATAGGATTAATGAGATAGGACATTGTTAATCCAAATAGACTAGCACATGTTATACTCCTTGATTTGTTCAAGTAGTGGATCTCATAAACTGTAAGCTTGAGATGTTTAGAGTTAACACGTGGATGCTTACTAAGAGTAGTAAGTACATCGAATGACCCACTATGAGATTATCGTATGGATGATCTATCAAATGTCAGTGATTAATCTCATCATAGCAATGGTGCAAATATCTTTAGACTTGAGGTACTCAAAGATATCTTAGATGCTGATCCTGTGTTTTGACACCATTCCTTGTTGCCTCAAGACGAGATAGCTCATAGGGTCGTGATTGGGTACAACTATTAGTATTCGAAGGTAATTGGGTAGCCAGTAAAGGATTCATCACTCCTTATAGAAGGAGATCATAATCATGACCTCTTTTCGGGGTCATTACTCTGGAGTCTTTGGCTAGAGTAGTTATATGTCGTGAGAGTCTTCAATGACACATAGAGTAATGAGATCCCTAGGATAAGAACTAACATTACTTGGACTAAATGTGACATAGTCAGTCTAATGGGAGTTGACGCATAGCCCATACTCTGAACTAAGTGGAGTATAGGATAGTGAAGGGATGAATTGCACAGTAATTGTCTATGAAAAGGTTCATAATTCAGATAATTAACTATCAAAGAGTTTATGTGTTAATTCACTTACATTCTAGTAAATTGGCATCATGAAACCCTTCATGATTTGCTTGGATTAAGAGTTAATTCAAGTGGCATGAAACCATTCATGGTATACTCGGATTAAGAGTTAATTCAAGTGCCCAAAATAACTAGGAACCTAAGGGTCAAATGCATAAAAGATCATATGAAATACAAAGTGTGCATGGCTGTCATTTTAAGTAAGTCATGTGACCCACTTTATGACAGGTGGTATATAAGTGAGTTCTTCAGTTATGTACAAATGAAATTAAGCCAAAAAACACATTCAATAAAGAGGCTAAGGGTCTAGAAGAGTTCTGGAAGTTGAGAGAGTGATCCTAAGATTTGTTTATGCAATTTTAAGTAATTGTTGTATGAGATTAATTGCGTGTAACTTAGTCATGATCTAACTCTTAATTAAGCATCTACTTGAACTCATCTTGTTGGTACTTTAACCACCCTTACAGATTGATTTTTCTTCATCTTTGCGTGCTCTTTAGATGCCAAAGAAGGTGCTTGGTGTTTGCTACAACCCAAATAAGGAGAAGATTCAAGTAAGGAGGAGTATTTGCAAGGTACATATGCTGTAATTTCATGTTCTTATAATCTGTTTATACTTGCATATGGATTTTAGATTTTTTGGGGATGTCATGGGGCTGAAATTTTGATTCTGACATTTTCATTGCCTTACCATGTATGTGATGCATAGACCTATGGCTCTCTAACATTATGCAGCCACAAAGAAGTGCTCTTTCATAGCGTCCAAGGTCTTTTTCCCTTAGTTATGCTACTTTTAGAGATGGCCTGCTAGTTGATGAGTCCAAGGTTGAAGCTGTTCGAAATTGGCCTAGACCTAATACCATTATAGAAGTTCGTAGCTTTCATAGGTTGTCATCTTTCTATAGGTGTTTTATTCTACATTTCAGTACCATTATGGAACCTATCACTGACTACATGAAGGGGACGAAGTTTTCTTGGACTGAAGAAGTAGAGGAAGCATTCGAACTAGTCAAACAATGCCTTACTATAGCTCCAATTTTAGTGCTACCTGATTTCCACCAACCTTTTAAATTACGTTTTGACGTATCTAAGTTAGGCTTTGGAGCAGTCCTGAGTCAGAACAATAGGCCTATTGCATATTTCAGTAAGAAGTTGTCTAGTCTGAAGTTGAGATACAACACTTATGATGTAGTATTCTATACTATGGTTCAAGCTGTCAAGCACTGGAGACACTGCCTATCCATAGGGAATTTATTCTATACACTGATCTCGAGGCGTTAAAGCATCTGCACAGCCAAGATAAAGTGTTTGCCTGATATTCCTCATGGGTTGCATACTTGGAACGTTTCACTTTTGTTATGACACAGAAGTCTGGCTTGATGAATCGATTTGTTGATGCATTGAGTAAAAGGAAGAGCCTCTTGAACAAAATGAATGTGGAGGTACCTGGATTTAATTCTTTCTCCAGTTTACTTGATCCTGATCCATTCTTTTCTAGAATTCTGGCAAAAATTAGAGCTGGTGAGAAGGCGTCATACCTTTTGTAAGATGGCTTTTTATTTAAAGAGACCCGGTTATGCATTCCCGATTGTAGCTCATGGCTACAGATTATTAGTGAATTGCATAGGGAAGGAAATGTGGGGCATGACAGAACTTTAAAGTCAGTGCAAGCTTCCTATTTTTGGCCAACCATCTGAAAGGAAATCGAAAAGTTTGTGTAACACTATTGAATCCGCCAAGTTTCGAAGCGAACATAAACTAATGTAGGCTTGTATCGACTTTGACCAATTCCTATGCAACCTTGGGTTTATATAAGTGTGGATTTTGTGTTGGGGCCACCAAGAACACATCTAGGTAATGATTCCATCTACATTGTTGTTGATCATTTCTCTAAGATGGTTCATTTATTCCTTACAAGAAAACTACCAATGCGATTCATATGGCGTAATCATTCTTTAGATAAGTGTACAGATTGCATGGCCTACCATCTTCAATTGTTTCTGATAGAGATACCAGGTTTCTTAGCCATTTTTGGCGCAACTTATTCGAAATGGTAAATACACAGTTGAGTTTCAGTAGTGCTTATCACCCCCAGACAGATAGGCAGACTTAAGTCGTGAATCGTTCCTTGGCTAAATTGTTGCGAAGACTGGTTGATGAAAACATCAAGTGTTGGGATAGGAAGCTCAGCCAGGATGAATTTGCACACAACCATGCAGTTAATCGTAGTACTGGGTATAGTCCTTTTTAGATTGTGTATTATGTTCTTCCTCGAGGTCCTTTTGATTTTTTGCCTCTACCTAGCAAGACAAGAGTGCATAAGAAAGTAGAAGATTTTGTTACTGGATTGTAGGATGTCCATAGGGTTGTTCATGGCAATCTGCTAAAGGCTGCTGGTAAGTACAAAAAGGCTTCGGATAAGAAGAGACGACATGTTGAGTTCGAAGTGGGTCACTTTGTGTAGGCAGTTCTGATAAAGGATCACTTTTCTGTTGGTGATTACAATAAACTATCTGCTCAGAAGATTGGTCTTGTGGAGATCATCAAGAAAATCAGTCCTAATGCTTACTGTCTGAAGCTACCAAGTCATATTCATATGGCTTATCTGTTCAATGTGAAGCATTTGATTCCCTTATCTGGTGATTTGTCATATGATGACAATTGAGGGCGAATTTTGTCCACCCCAGGGAGAATGATACAATCCAAGAGATAGCATGCGCATATCTGGACAGATTTGACAAAATGCAGTTGTAATTCTGTCGACTTCAAAAATGGTCAAATTTTTGCATTTTCAGAGTTAATTTCGCGTTTTTTCTATTTTTGGTAACTTTTTGATTCGTCATAACTTTTAATAGTAATGTCCACTTTTAGCGTTACTCGTTGTGTTTGTCATATTTTTCTATCTATTTTCATAATAGGGATATTTTAGTATTTTGCTCTTTTTGGTGATTTTTAGGGTTTGACTATTTAAGTCGCCCAAACTATGTATTTCGCAGTTTTGATGAATAATAGACCCTGAGGGTGGTGTGCCTTTTTTTGCCCTATTTCCTGGCATTCTTGTTCAATTAATAGGTAAATAGTGTTGTTATCGGTATTCGTGATTTGAATCAACGGTATCGAATTGTACCCTTGTTTCACATTGTTTTTGCTACGTCAACACCCTTGTCATAAATACATTTTTTAATAAATACAGTATTCTTCTTATAAATAAATATTAAAAAGTATATTTATATCATACTTTATATGATATATGTTAACTTATATTAAAAATAGTTTCTTTTAATGATTTACCATATATGAATGTTGTAAATAATAATACATTAATGAGAATATATATATATTAATTTCACCAAATGTATTTAGATATATGATAATTTATTTAAATATTTATAGTTACAAAATGTATAATTTTAGTATTATAGATACTTATTGTGCATATATTTTAAAATAATTAAAATTTATTAATAAGTAATCATCTTCATATTTGTAAGTTGATTTAATTTTGTTAATAAATATTTATTATCTAGTATTTGATGTACACAAAATTTAAAATAAGTAAATACATTAAGAATTAAAAATATTTTAATATATGTGAACTAAATATATAGCTTAAAATATTATAGACATTTAACATGCACATATTTTAAAATAACTGAAGTTTATTTAATCAAATTCAATATTTGTAAATTGATTTTAATTTTATAACTAGACACTCATTATTTTAATAATTATTGTTAATTAATTTGATATATATTTTAAAATTAGAGTTATTATTATTATTACTAGAATTTGATATGGAGATTCTCTAGTAAATCTAACTCTTTTAATTTAACTCTTTCTTATATTTTGTATGCATATGAGAATATTAAACATATGTGAAATTACATTTTCATTTGATTATATTAGTGATTATGCTTATTATATAAATAAGTTCTTGTTATGTTTATTATATAGTTATATAGGTCATTAAGAATTTTGTTTATCATGTAAACTACTTCTTATTATGTTTGTTATATAGTTTTATAGGTCTTATCTCTATCTATAGTTGTCATCTGTATTTAGATTAATTTCCTATTCTTTGCTATAATACATTTATATATAGTGCCATTTATTGTATCATGAACTTTAGAGATAATAATGTATACACACAATTTTTTTTTTTGTTTTTTCACATGGTATAAGAGTAAAATAATTTCAAATACAAATATACAAATTATTCTTCCTTCTTTTGTTTCTCCTCCACTACCTCAATTCACTCAAATTTATCACTAAATTAACTTCTAGAAATTTCTTAGTTTGGAAAACACATTTATTCTCTAATTAAATACTCAAAATTTAATGACTTTTGATGATGGCACTAAACCACCACCTCCTTAAGCAGTTATGAACAATGATACTCTCTTATTAAAAATCTAGCCTATCAAGAATGATTTCAAAAAGATCAAATATTGCTTTCACAAATTCTTTCCTATTTAACTTAGGAGGTCTTCCCATATATTGTTAGACTTACAACTTCTCAAGCTAATTAGATGACTTTATCTGATACCTCTTTAAAACTATCTCTCAAATCAAACAATATACTACTTAATAAACTTAAGAATAATGGTGTTTCTATTATTTGGTATCTTCTTAAAGTTAAATATCTTGTAGACGAATTGACAAAAACAAGTAAATCATTAATACTAGCCAAGTTGAATGCTATTATTTTTTTTTATAAAATTGGATCTAAATTTTGAGAAATTGTTGTTGGACTTAATTTGTGGGTTACACTTATTACATTCAATGAAATTCACAGTTAGCTTACTGCTCATAAGTTGTTGAACAAAAATTCCTTATTTGGGTCTTATTTGACCAATATTGCATACAAGCCACCCTTTTACTTATACCAATAACACATCCATAACATACATCATCTTAAGATTAAAACAACACTTCTTCTTAAATTGTAATGTCTATCCTTCATAACCAAATAAATGTTGAAGGGTAACAACATGTCATTATCAAATTCAATTAAAGCTCATCAAATTTTAGATCCAATTCTCCATAAGTCAATATTGGTTATCAACAGCCTTATGCCTCTTAATTAATCTCGCAATAACATGTTCCATAATCTACTATTTCTGTAATTTAAACTTGGACCGCTAACACTCGTACAATGACACTTATCACTTTAGACCTTGGTGCTCTCAATTTTATGAGGTCTCAATATCTTAAAAATTTGGTGTGATAATTTTTTAAAAGTAAGAGATGCTTATGATGTCTTTCTCAATTTTAAACCCATAGTTAAATAGAAATTTAATGCAGCTATTAAGTCTTTCCATTTGGACTGTGTTGATGAATATCATTGTTTGAACAAATTCTTTACTTCTAATCATATAATTCACATAATTACTTTTCCATATATACACACTAGTAAAATGGAATTATTGAACAAAAATTCTTCATATTATTGAATTGATTTGACTCTATTAGCATATAATTCCTTTGACTTCAAATACTAGTTATATGCTTTTGATACATCTTATTTTCTTACTAATGGAATGTTAACTACTTTTTTTAGAACAATATGTCAAATTTAATGAAACGCTTTTACATGTCAAAGTCACATCCTCAAGTCAAGCTCTTCTGCTTCTCATTCAGTTCCAAAGGATAATTATCATTGGTTGAAGCTGATATCAATTCATATTCCTTTACCTTCTCCATGTATAACTTTTACCTCTTACTTATTATCTTCTTCTCCTACTCCCTATCTATACCAATTACACCTTCTTCACCAACTCCAACTTCAAATCCATGTCTATTACCTACAAACTCACCTCCATTTGCTACTTCTCAAGGATTAAACCTAGTAGTTGATTTTTCATCTTATCCTTATCCATCCTTAAGCTGAATCCACCATCCTATCACATCTATAACATCCACCATAAAAAGCAATGTTTTTAAAAACCAGACCAGTGACTGAAACAGAGAAGCAACTGATTCAAGAGTTAATGGTTCAACTGGAATTCAACCGTGATCGAACCGGTGACTAATAAATAATTAAATATATAAAATTTTTATTTTATATATTATATATATAAGATAATTTTTAAACATATTATTTAATTATTTATCTAATTATAAACTTAACTTAAACCTTCAAACTTCAAAACATAAAAGTTTTTTTTTAAGTTCACCAACACAACACAAAATAAGATTGTAGGATAGAGCAAACAGAGACAGTGTTAGAGTCAAAATTTTTTCGATTCGGAGGAGGGCTTTGGAATTTAGAACAGAAATGTGAAACAGGTATAGTTGAAAAGTAAGGAGCAGTGTAAAGGTGGAGACTTTGGACTGCTTTCAAGCGTCTAGCAAAGATTGAAGAGATCATGGTTTTTAGAGGGTTTTTTTTCATCTACTTCAATCACTTGCAGAGGTTTTTAGTTAATTTACTACTAAAAACCAAACTCAACTAATGTCCCATTCAAACAAGACTTTCCGTCAAGTTGAAATCATCAAAATCAAGGCATTTTAAATGGACCGACCAATCCTTTCTTACACTGGTTCAGAGGTTTTTACCGATCTGATTGTAAAATGACTGGGTCAATCACTCAAAAAAAAAAGGGCTAAATCGGACCGTTTCATGGTCCGGGTCACCAGTTCTTCGGTTCGACCGGTCGGTTTGGTCTGGTTTTCAAAACACTGATAAAAAGACATGTTGCATTATTGACTTAATCTTCTGTTTTAAAAAATGAACCAATCCCCCAAACCGAACCCACCTCTTTTCTCTCAAGCTAACAAACATCAAGTTTGGAGTGCTACCACACGTAATGAGTATAATGCTTTAGTGGAGAATAAAACCTAGTCTCTTATTCCACAACCTTATGGAAATAACATTATTGACAATAAATGGGTACATAAAATTGAACACAACCCACATAACTCTATTTCTCATTTCAAAACCCTCCTTATTGTATCCAATAATAAAATCTTGATTATGGAAATTCAATTAGTCTAGTTATCAAAGCAATAATAATGTATATCATCATTGCTCTTGCTACTACATGTAATTGGTATCTTCAACAAATAGACCTTTCTAATAACTTTTTGTATGGAAATCATGATGAAACAATGTTTATGAAACAACTACAAGGATTCTCTAACAAAGACAAGGCAGATTGTGTACATTGTTTGTATTAATCTCTTTATGGCTTGAAACAAGCATATCTTACTTGGTTTCAATATATTAAACTCTTTCTTACATAATTTCAAATTCAAGGTACGAAAAGCATAGGCCTCTCTTTCTATTTTTCAGTAAGGTTAAGAAATTATGTTGATGTTGATTTATGTTGATGATATCATTACTTCCTCGAAATTAATTGATCAATTTCTAGATTAACTTAAATATAAATTTCTAGCAAAGATATTAATTGGTTATAATGTGTTCTTGATGTGCATGTTAGACCCCGCTTGTTTTCAGAGTCCAACACTTCCTCTGATATTACTCATGTTGGATCTCGCTTGTTTCCAAAACCCAACTCTTGCTCTGATACCACAAATGCTAGATCTCGCTTGATTCTGGAATCCAACTCTTGCGAAAACACCATAAGATGTGAGCGTGCATATTACCTTGAAAGGTTATTCCATTGAACCCTCATTAGCCATCACCATTTCATCTTCATTCTCATAACATCCCAAAAATTTCCTCACAATTTGTTCAATGGCATGCCCACACAAATCAGTCACCATACTCGAACTCATTTCTCCTATCTGTGAATAGAATTTGGAAATCTTCAAACCTGAATTTCAATTTGACTTCTTCAAAAAAATCTAAGCTTTAAGTCTCTAGTTTGTTTTGAAGCAAGAATCATCTCAATCGGAGCTATATAGATCAAGATATGCTTAAAAAGTTAAAAGGTGTTCATACCCTAATCATGCTCTCCCAACCGATTCCTCATTTTCTTTATATCAAACTTTTTCAAATCAACTCCAAAAAAATACAAATTCTCATGGAGAGATAGGAAAAGATGTTAGGAATCCATTGTTTCACGAATCACTTCATTTGGAGGTCAGATGAGGAAGTTATACTCGAAAGAATCAAACATGTTTTTACCCTCAATCAATTTGTACCTATCTTAGCGCGATTGTCATAACTTTCAATAGAAATGTTGGATTTCGTTAGTTCTTAAACTATTTGGAAGAAAACTTCTAGATCTACAACTTTTATGAAGACCCCGAAGTGAGATTATGCCTCTAAACGAATCAAAAATTGCGATTTACTAAAGCTATCCTGTGAATGTCTGTTTAACAGACATTCATGTCCGTTTAATAGACATTGTTGGGCTTAGGGGTGTTTTTTTCACCCGAGAAGGTCCGTTTAACAATGGACATGGCCTGGCCTGTGGGTGTTTTTACATGCGAGAAGGTCCGTTAAATGGACCTAAAGTCCGTCTAATGGATATATGGGTTTCCCAAACCCCTCCAAAGCCCCTCCAATGCTTCCTACATCCAATCTAACAACATATTCTCTCATAATCTTCCCAAATTCATCTCTTCTAGTGCCAAATCACTTCATATCAATTCAAACACCAAATTTATCTCAGAAAACTCTCAATTCTCAACCCATTTGGTTCATCAAAACCACACATTCTCATCAATATACCGTAGCTGTCATGTGCATACATTCCATGCAGCATCCTATCTTGTAACAATCATATCTTTTCACTCCGATATCCAAAAATTATAAACTTTATATCGTTGGAAAGCTAGAAAAATCATCTAAAACTTCCAAGAAGACAATTTTGACCAATTCTACCTATATTATTCCAGATTTCCCCTAGAAGTCAAAACACAAATCCTATCCCTGTGAAAATTTGCAAAACCTTCCCAACTTTAGTTTCTCTATTACAACATCATTCGTAACAATTCAACTACCAATTGGAATTCCTCAAACTCTGACTCTTCATATTCATCCACATCTCATCATTCATAATTTCTATCTTCCTTTTCCATAATGCCTCAATTATATATATATATATATATATATATATATAACAACAATTCATGCTCAAAGTTCATCAACTCAAGTGGATAGCTTCTTCAAATACATCTAATTCCAACTCAACTCATATCATCCATACATAATTCATATTTTAAATCCATACACAAATCCATATTTTATTAAAATCATAAATAAGAGTTTTACAAACTTCAATGGCATTTCCAAGCCACATTACATCATCAATATCAAAATCCAATATACAAAGCATGCAAAGCCCAATAATTCTCGAAATACATCTGAAGCCTTGTTTTACATCAATTATTACAAAACAAAACAAAGCATACAAATATGGAGTAATGCCTTGGCTCTCACTCTGTTTCTTGCTCATCACTTAAGATGGGACGGAAATGGAGGTGAGCTTAAAGAGGCTCGTGGGTAACAAATTTATAACAAATAACAAGCAAAACCGTTCAAAAAAGTTCATTATCACAGGAAATTCTTATTGAGTCATAAAACACATGTTTCTCAAAATTCTTATTGGCTTGAAGGTTGCTTGATCATCTAAAGGAATGTATATTAATAAGAGAAAATATATTTATGATATTTTGGAAGATGTTGGTCTTGCATGTGCAAAGGATAACAAACTCCTCTTCCAAAGTCAAATAAATTTCTTGTTGAAAATGCTCCCTTACTTATAGATTCAGAGTCATACCGAAGGTTAATTGGATGTTTATTATATTTAGGATTTATTCGACCTGATATTACATATTCAATCCAACAATTAAGCCAATATGTTCAGTCTCCTATTGTTGTTCACTAGAAAGAGTATCTGAAAGGATGTCATTCGTGTTGGACCCCGAACTTGTATTGGAAGTTAGAACAAAAATTGTTAGTGATTAGTTAAGAGTAAAGAACAAGGAGAATTCTTGAATTTGAAATGTCATATATAAGATTGAGGTAGTGAATGTAGTAAGTTGATGAAGAGTGACTAATCGATTGTGATTTTGATGATTATGAGA
>JAOQMQ010000004.1:11043923-11063521 GCA_027563845.1 Erythroxylum subrotundum
TTTGCAAGTTATGAGATGCATGATTATGTGGGTTTGTGGTGGTCCCCTAAGTATGTCAAGTGCACTTGATTAAAAAGACCTCTCCCGTCTGCCCGCTAGTGGCATGGAGCTCCCTTGCGGACTCCCATAAGTTCACGACTACGCAAGACTATTTTGTGGGATTGCGATAGTACGTTCTGTTCACGGCTACACAGGACCTGTATAGGAATTGTGTAGTACGTTCTGTTTTGGATCCACCCAAACCATTATGATGTGTTTATATATTTACATGTGCTGATAAGTTTGATGATTGTTTGACTTGTGTGAGTTATGAATTTGCTTGACAGGTTGACAATTTTGAGAAATGTATATTTTATGAATTTCAATAAGGTTTTTGTTATGATCATGAAAGTTTCAAATGGCTTTTGCTTATTATCGTTTATAAAACTATTACCTACGAGCATTAAGCTCACCCCCTCTCATTCCGTCCCATCTCCAGGTGAGGAGCACGAGATTGAGTGATTGAGCATAAAGGCATTACTCCGGAATTGGCTTATTTTGTATTTTAAGTTAGTTTTTGGTAAAACAATGCTTTAGTCGCATTTTGAGCGATTCTAGTTTTTGTAAAGTCTCTATTTTTGGATTACATTGTAAGGTGGCTCGAAATGTCCGCTAAAGCGTTATAAAACTCTTATTTTGATGTGAAAGAATTACATATGCATTATGTTTGTTTATGGCTTTTCAAGTTTTTACATTGCTAATTTCAAGTTTTCATAAGGGTAGGATTGTGTTCTGAGTTCAAGGGAAATTCTGGAATTATCTAGGTAGAATTGGTAAAATTTGTCTTCTTGGAAGTTGTAGATGATTTTTCTATCTTTTCAACGATGTAAAGTTTGTAATTTTTGGATATCGGAATGGAAAGATATGATTGCTACAAGTTATGATGTTGCATAGGATTTGTGTATGGGACTGCTTTGATGAATGATAGGAATTTGTGGTTTTGATGAATCAAATGGGTTGAGAATTGAGAATGTTGTGAGATAAATTTGGTGTTTGAGTTGTTATGAAGTGGTTTGGCACTAGAAGAATTGAATTTGGGGAGATATTGAGTGAATATTAAGTTAGATTGGATGTAAGAAGCATTGGAAGGGCTTTGGAGGGGTTTGGGGAACCCCTATATCCGTTAGACGGACTTTGAGTCCGTTTAACGGACCTTCTCGGGTGTAAACACACCCCCAGGCTAGTCCATGTCCGTTAAATGGACATAGATGTTTGTTAAACGGACCATCTCGGGCCAAATTGGCTCTTAAACCCGATACATGTCCGTTAAATCGACATTCACGAGACAGCTTCAGGAACTTGCGATTTATTCCCCTTTTAGAGGCAGAATCTCACTTTGTGGTCTTCATGAAAGTTTTAGATCTAGAAGTCTTCTTTCAAATGGTTTAAAAACGAACTCAATCCTACTTCTATATTGAAAGTTATGGCAAACGCGCCAAGATAGGTACAAATTGAATGAAGGTATAAACATGTTTGATTCTTTCGGGCATAACTTCCTCATCCGACCTCCAAATGAAGTGATTCTTGAAGCAATGGATTCCTAACACCTTTTCCTATCTCTTCATGAAAAATGGTATCTTTTGGAGTTGTTTTGTGTAAGTTTTCATTAGAGAAAGTGAGGGGTTGGTTGGGAGAGCATGATTAGGGTATGAACACACATAGGCCTTTTTAAGCATATCTTGATCTATAGAACTCCGATTTAGATGATTCTTACTTCAAAACAAACTAAAGACTTAGAGCTACAATTTCTTTGAATAAGTCAAGTTGTGTTTTTGATGATTGACTGGTGTGGGCACACCACTCTTGTGAAGGATGGCTAATGACCCTACAGGGTAATAAGCACAAGGTTTATGACTCCTGATGTTGGGCTCCGGAAACGGGATCCAACAATTTTTGATGACAAGTCATTAAAGGATGTCTTATGGGGATTTTACTTGAACTATATAAACCTAATCCATTACACCTTAGATGTCAAATTCCTAAATACTTGGCAGCAAGAGTTGTTAGTGAATAGGCTTAATGCTTGTCATCCTATGTTCTTCTTCAAATGCTGACTTAGGTTGTTTCTAAGCATATTTTCCGAAATAATGGAGAAGCCTTTGAACTTTATAAATCATTTATTGCCTCTTATAAGATTCTTGACATTAATTTTGGAGTTTAACATATACCTTAGGTGAAAGGCTTCAAGGAATATGAATAAGACCTTTTTAATTTCATTTGTCAAATCAAAGCCATGTGTTTTCTCCGTTCCCAATTTTATGCTTAATTATCTAACAAAACATTTCCTTTATCTTAAATATTTGCATCATAGTCCAAGAACTGTCAAACCTCGACCTAATTTTCGGTAGGCGCTAATTCTCCAAGTAGTGTCAATAAACTCATTGCACTCAAAAAGTTTATTTATAAATGAGGAGCCTCCAAATCCATTTGGCAAGGAACATTTTATTGATGATTTGCATTGGTCATACACCCATTAATACCTCTTCTTTTGGCAATCCATTGACTACCCATTTGACTTTAATATAAGGTTAATTATGTGCATCTTTAATCCATAAAAATGTTTCTCATCATTCTCTCTCATGCCTTTATGAGGTTTTTTTGGCAATAATATGTGTGAGATCCAATAGACATGTGGACTATTTAAGATGGCTTTGATAATTTATAGCCTCCCTATATAAGTTAAGCTTTGATTATAGCAGTACCAATTCTTTTATGGAATATATCAAACAAAGCTTGACTATCACCATATTTTGGCCTTTTAATTGAAATAGGAATTCCCAGATATATGAATGGGAGACTTTATCTTCAAAATAAAGATAGTAAAGATATATTAAGTTTGTGAATTTGCTCCAATTAAAATTAGCGTGTAGCTTGTATCCTTGTTGATGTTGAGACTTGATAGCTTCCTAAATGAATGAAGTGAGTTCATTAGAACCCTGATTGAGCTAATAGTTTCCCTATAAAACATATGTAGGTCATTTACAAATGAGAGATTATAAACCTTTAACTTGCCAAAGTTGTAATAAAATTTGAAAGAGGGGTCCTTCTTGATGTTGTAATTAGTAAGCTTGCTCAACACATCTATACAAATTAAGAATAGATAAAGTAATGATGGGTCTTTTTGCCTTACTCCTCTTTTTGAACACCTAAGATGGTTATCTATTCACCATGACACGAAAGGATGTGGTTGTTATGCATTGCTCAATCTAAGTGACTTATTTTTATAGCAAATCAAATGCCTCCAATGAGTGTAAGGTGAATTCCTAACCAATTAAATCAAAGGCCTTGTGAAAGTCAACTTTTAAAGTGCAAATTTTGATGAAGCCATTATGAAAGTTAGCTTTTATGATGCAACTTTTGTTGAAGTCATTCATTTGTTAGCTTTTGGCTTTTGTGTGAATAGAATATTATCACCTATGTTCCTTCCCCTAATATAAGCTCCTTTTGATTTGCTTATAAGAGACTCTAGTGCTTCATTCAGTCTTGAGATAAGTACTTTGAATAAGATCTTATATAGGAAGTTACAGTAAGGTTATGGGCCTAAAGCCTTTGAAAGACTTAAGATTAGACATCTTTGGTACTAGGAAAATATGAGTTTTATTTATTTCCTTTAGCGATTTTCTTAAGTTAAATAATTGCATGATGAGTTTATTGACCTGTATCTTTATTTAGCTTTATGATTCTTTGAAGAAAATACATTAAGCCTATATGGACTAGAGAATCTATTAGAGTTAAGGCTCAATAATTATTTTTCTATGTCTTAAGATGTAATAGGTCTAATAAGATCCTAAATTCATTCAATAACTATTTCTTTTGGGATAAAAGAGATGAGAACATATAATAAAGTACTCAGAGATCTCCTATTTCAGCTCCTTTTGATCCCAAATCATCTCTTTAATATCCTTAATCAAGTTTGATATTTTATTTGAATTTATTCTAGCTAAGATTGCATTAAATAAGAAGGTAGAATTCTTGTCTCTATTAAACTATTAATCTTTGCCTATGCAAGGATTGTGAACATAAAGTGTTATAACATAATTGCTTAAAGCAGTATTTTCTCTCTTGATATTGGTTTTGTTTGTTGGATCCATGTATAAATTAGATTGTTCTTGTGTAGATACGATTTTGGTCTCCTTGATGTCAAGGCTTTTACTGCTTACATATTTCTAATGCAGTTCTTTAAGTCCCTTTTTCACCATTTCAAGCTTTTTCACACATTTAGATTCTTCAAATCCCTCTACCTTTTTTACCATACTTGTTTCTTGCCTATTGGGATCTCTCAAGTTTTGTAAGATAGTTTATAAGCCTAAATAGGGAGATTTAGATAGGGGACTTGGCCATATTGAGGATTTTAATTGGTAAGTGGTATGAGGCGAGATAATTGCTGAGGACAATCTTACTTCTTTGAAATCTCAATCACCTACCAAAGTTTTATCCAGCTTCTTTCTTATAGTTCATGTTGTTTATTACTTCGTGTGAATTGATTTTCCTTATAAGTAAGATTTACGACCCTTATATTGTTGATGTATGATATGAAATCATACAAGGGCTTTTCAAGTTCATACATCCTTTAGATTATGAGGCATAGAAAGTACTATTAAAATCTACAAGAATTATCTACAAAGTGTCATGATAAATGATTAATAGACTCTATTTTTATTCCCGCATTTAGTTTTTTCTTGTTATTTGAGAGTTTTACATTATTTTTAGTCTTTATTTTGTTTCAAGTGTGTTTTTAGCTCTCAATTGCCTTTATAGATCAAAAGGAGAATAATTTGGGTGAAATCAGGGCATAAAATAGAAGAAATAGAGTTATTTTTTAGATACATGCCTATATGAGTATCATATACGACTATACTAGAGGACCATATAAGTGATTGTGAATGTGTACAGTTTCAAAGTAGTTTTCATGCCCATATAAAGATGCACACATGTTTAAGTAACATACACAATCATGTCCCATACCCATCTAAGCTTTTAGAAACATATAAAGTGACAATTTAAAGATGTTTTTGAGATACATGGTAACTCACTCAATCGTGTGACTAATCGTTAATAACAAAAACATTAATTTTGCAATATAAAAGGTAATTATAAAGAGGAGACAAAAGGAGGCAATTAGAGTTAGAGTTAAAGACTAGATTTAGAGTTAGAGATATAATTCTAAACCTAGGATGTTGGACCCCGAACTTTTCTTAGAAGTTAGAACTATTAAATGAGAAATTTTTGAATTAGAAATGATAGCTAAAAGTAAAGTAATGAATGAGAAATGCGGATAGATTCATGTTTTGCTTTGGTGTTTTTGGTGGATAAGAGATTTTGAAATGGGAAGAATTAAGGTGAAAGTTAGAAGTAAAACGAAAGCAAAAATGAAGTTGAATATGCATAATAAGTTGATGAAGGATATGTATATATGTGCATTTTCTGTTAATAGTGTTCATGATTAATCACGGACTATAATTTCTTTATGGATGATACTGATTTGAAATGGAGTTGAGAATGAGGAGTAAATGAAGTAGAAAAGGTGATCTTGGTATGAGTTGTGTTAAGGAAAGATTTTTGAAACAAAATGGGTGGTTGATCTAGAAAATATTCACTGAGTATGCTTCAGTCTTTTAGCCACAACTTTTTCTCTAGTTATCCGAACGAGATGATTCTTGATTTGGATTAAACCAGAAATATATGGATACATTTTTTTTAAGAAATCAAATTCAAATTCTATCTTTAAGAATCTCAAAATTTGTCATGAAGTTTAGAACTGGGAGCAATACATTGGTGGATGAATGTAAAGTTCGTGTTCTGATTTCAGAAGGACAATCTGGATTGATCTAGATAGATTTAGACAAAGTTATCTTCTAGAAAGTTATAGGTCTTTCTTTTATCTTTCCAATAGTATATAGTATGAGAATTTTGGACATTGGAATCGAAAGTTATGGTCCTTATAAATGGTGATGCTCTGTGATGATGTCATATCGTCTGTAAAGACGTATCGTCTGTGATGACGTCATATCATCTGTGATGATGTCATATCATCTGTGATGACGTCATATTGTCTATGAAGACGAATCGTCTTTGATGACGTCATATCTTCTATAGTTGACTTTCTGCTTCTTCTATGTTTGACCTTTTGCTTCTTCTATGCACTGTTTATTTTACATCTTCTGGTCTACTTTTGACCCTTTAGATGACAGAATATATCTTCAAAGTCTTTAATAAAGTTGTATATAGTGAAGTCCTCTTTCAAACCATCCAAATAACACCTTAATCCGATATCTATAGGGAAAGTTATGGCAATTTTCCCAATTCGTCTGACTTTTCAATTCATCTAACTTTTCGTCTAATTTCATCTGATGCTATCATCTGGTCCATTTTTGACCCTTCAAATGATAGAATTTGTCTTTAAGGTCTTCACAAAAGTTGTATAACTTGAAGGTATCTTTCAAACCGTCCAAAAATAACCTTGATTCGACATCTATAGAGAAAGTTATGCTAATTGTCCCAAGATAGGTTCTGTATGATTGAGGACAAAACCATGTTTGATTCTTCTGGCCATAACCTTGTTATCCGACCTTCAATTGAAGTGATCCTTAGATCAATAGTTCCTTAACACATTTATATATCTCTCCATAGAATTTGATAGCATTTGGTGGTAATTCAAAAAAGATTGTTTGAATCAAAGTAAGGGTATCGGTTGGAAGAGTATGAATGGGATGTTTTACTGAACATACTTCAGTATTTTGATGATTTATGGATCGATAGAGCTCCAAACGAGATGATTTATGATTTGTGGTAAACTAGAGACATGGAGCTATAAATTGTAAGAAGAAATTGACATTTAATTCAGTCTCTAAAATTTTCGGTTTCTGGATGGAAGTTGAGTATAGTGTACTATTTCAATATAAGAACAGTCCGGAAATGTTTGGGGCAATACTTTCAGATTTTTGAACCAAATGGATTGAGTTTGGTGTCATTAGAAACTTAAGACAACGGGGTACACTTTCTAGAAGAAAGTGTTATATCAGAATGTTCAAGGGTATTTTTTGCAAGACACTTAAGGTTAAAAAGAACATAAGCTTATAAGGAAGGGTTAAATGAACTTTTTGGACTCATTAAGGGCATAAAAGGAAGAAGAAATTGTGGTCTTGCATTTTAAGAAGAGAGAAGAACGAAAATTGAAGAGAAAAAGAGAGAGTGTCATGAAGAAGAGAGGGAAATACGAAGAGAAGAAGAGAAGGAGAGAAAGAAGAGAAAACAAGCTAGGGTTTCAATTATGTTGGCCTTCAAGATAGATTTTGAGGTTGTTCAAGAAGAGAAAAAGGTAGAGGAAGAGAATAACTTCCATTTGAGCCAAAGATCCCTTCATTTGGTGAAGAATGAAGGTAAGATCATTTTGAATCTTTAGAATTTTTGAAAGGATTTTAGTTTATGGAGTTTAGAAAAAGCTTGGGTTTAAGTATTCTAGAACCAATTTTAGTGATTGTGCTTTGAGGGATTTTCAATTGAAAACCCTATTGAGTGGGATTTTTGTTATTGTATAAAGGGATCAAAAGAGACAAGAGGAACAAGAGGAGAGGCATTTTGAGCAAGTCCTTAAGCAAGGAAGACAAGGTGGTTACATGTTTATAATAGAGTAAATAAGCCACTAATATTTTCTTTGAATCAAAGAGATTTCATGATTTCATTTGCATCATAAATGTGCATTTATTGCTCTTTAAATGTTTTGAGAAAGTGCTACATGTTTGGTATATGAATTGTGTTATTGATTTATGAAATGAAAAATAGAAATGATTTGAAAGGATATCAAGTATATGAAATCAAGTTTCGAAAAAGTGCCATTTTGGGCAACAAGTTTACAAGTTATGAAATATGTGTTATGTGGGTTTGTGGTGATCCCCTAAGTTAAGTCAAGTGCATTTTGACATAAGGCTTCTCCTGCCTACCCGCTAGTGGAATGGAGCTCCTTCATGGACTCCCATAAGTTCACGGCTACATAAAACCATTATGTGAGATTGTGTTAGTACGTTCTGTTCATGGCTACATAGGACCATTAAGTAGAAATGTGTAGTACGTTCTGTTTTTGGATCCACCCAAACCATTTTGATGTGCTTATGTGTTTATGTTATGTGAACAAGTTTGATGCATTCATGTTTTGTAGTTTGAGATTTTGACTACATGATGAGAATTTTTATAAACAAGTGCTTTATGAACTCAAAGAGAATTTTCTATGACAAGTGAATGTTTTCAAAGGGTTTTTGCTTATTTTCTGTTATAAACTATTACCCACGAGCTTTCAAGCTCACCCTCTTTCTGTCGCATCTTCAGGTGATAGCTAAGAGATCAAGTGATCCAGAGCCTAAGGAAATTGTTTCAAATTTCCTATTATGTATTTTTTAATAAGCCAATTGTGTGGCTTTTGATATGTAAATAAAGTTTTTCAAAGTCTTTTGCTTTAGTAATGAAATGAGAGATAGAAGTAGTTTCGGTTGTGTATGTTCATATTGACTTCCTTGTAAAATGGTTGAGTTGAAGTAATAAGTTTGTTTTGATGTTTGACTGTCGTGGGCACGCCACCCTTGTGGGATGATGCCTAATAAGGATTCATAGAAATAACCCTATAAGAAAATACGCTTAATATCATGATTTTGCAAGAGTTGGATTCCAAAATCAAGCAGGACCCAACAGTTATGGTATCAGAGTAAAAGTTGGGTTCCGAAAACGAGATCCAACAGTTATGGTATCAGAGCAAGAGTTGGGTTTCGGAAATGAGATCCAACATAGGATGAGGAAAACATGAAGATTAGTTCAAGAGATCCGATAGAGAGTAGCCTTTTATCAAAGTTTCAGGAGGATGTCATTAGAGAAAAGGGAATATATATATATATATATATATATTATACATAGATTCTTTTCTTTTTAATGTTTCTTATGGACTTTTGATGTTTGTTTCACTTTCTATGTTTATGAATTAAGTTTGTTTAATGCCTAGGTATGATGAACCCTAAGTTTGGATGGATATTGTGATTTGATATTTTATTTAATGCAATTTGATTGATTATTTTATTTAATGTAAGTTGATTGATTGATTTATTATGATTCAATTATGCATTTTTATTTTTGAATTAATATGTTCAAGATTTTGGTGCAATGTTTGATTTCATATCATTTGAGGAATCCTTTTGTATGAAAAGATCTACCATAATTGAAACTTAATAATGAAATTCACGAAATGAGTAATGCAATATTAAAGGTCTTAACTAAATAGAGGTTTTAGTTAATTAATCGAAGATTAGTTATTAATGTTCTTAAGAAATATACTAACAAAATATAGGAATTTTCACGATCTAATGATAAATGATTGAATTGCATGATAAAGGATTAATTTTTAAGAGATGTTAGGGTGATTCATCACCTAGGTACTAGCTATTTGATATTGATTAATCATCATGTATCTACGTTTTAGTTCATTATTGAGTTGAATTTTAGTTTAGTTTAGTTTTAAATTAAATCATCATCTTCTTTATTGGTTAGATAATATAAAAAGAGGTTCTTATTATTACTTACAGTCCTTGTGGGATCGACTTGTACTTTCTAGTGAACTACAGCTACACCATATACTTGCAATTTAAAACACATTTAAAATATATACAACTAAGTTTGCGGGGTCATTTTTGGGGATTGGAGTATTAGGAACACCTAATTTTTATTAATTTAGCCATTATTTCTTGTTTTATTTCTTTTTAATTTGTTTAATAATTTTATTGACTTAGTTCTCTTACCTCTACATATCTTGAGGTTAGTTTATGACCTGGAGAAATCCATCACACTTAATTAATGAAGATCTAGAGATTGAGAGGATAACTCATAGAAATCTCCAGAGGACCTTACTTATAGAGATTGAGTTAGATCGATAGATAGAGTACTTAGAAGCTCAGATTGATACCAAAGAATCAGAAACTATGGTAGGCCAACCAAAGACTATGTTCAATCACACTAGACCGGACTTGATGGGAACAAAGTCTTGTATTGTGAGACCTACTATTACCACCAATACTTTTGAGATTAAACCGAGTATTATTCAAATGGTGCAACAGTCTATCCAGTTTGATGGGCTACAAGATGAAATGCACATATAGCAAACTTTCTGCAAATTATGATACCTTTAAGGTCAATGGTGCCAATGACGATGTAATAAGATTGAGACTATTGTTGTTCTCATTAAGGGGCAGGGCAAAGCAATGCTTAAATTCTTTGTCTAAGTCATCCCTTACCATTTAGGACCGTGTAGCAGAGAAGTTTCTTTTGAATTACTCATTGCTATTTAAGACTGCTAAAATAAGGAATGGCATCTTCTCCTATGCCCAGATTGACTTAAAAACATTATATGATATAAATGAGAGATTTAGGGAGATGTTAAGAAAGCCCACATTATGGTCTACCATTATGGATGCAAATTCAGACCTTCTACAATAGGCTAAATAAAACAATGACTCAGATGATAGATGTTATGGCTGAAGGTACTCTAAATAATAAAACATTAGAAGTTGCTCAAGACCTCATTAAATACATGGCAATGAATAATTATCAGTAGTGCTATTCTTGAACAAAGCTAAGCAAGCCATTGATAGCATATGATGTACATATAGTTACGGTATTAATGAACTAGGTTTAAGTTTTAAGAAGAAAGATTGATAGACTGATGATGAATCTTCAACTATTCTAAGCAATGTAGTGTGTGGTGAGTGGGCTAGGAGATCTAAGTAAAAATCTTTAAACATTATAAAATAAGTATGTGGATTATATGGGGAATGCTTATAGACCCCAAAATAATCCCTATAATAATACATATAATCGAGGATAAAGAAATCACCCAAATTTCTCTTATGAAAATTAAGGATAGTCAAAGAATAACCCTCCACCATAATTTTAGCAACACCTACCTTAAGAAAGAAGTCGAACTTTTAAGTCATTGTCCGTAATTCTTTAACATTCAAAGGTAAGATTTCAAACCACAGAGACTTCATTAAGAAATCAAGAAGCTTCTATCATAACTTAGAGACTTATATAAGTCAAAAGGAAGCTAAAGGTGAAAGCACCTTCCAAAAGTTAAGGAATTTCAGTATGCCATCTTTTATCATACTAAATTGAAGAATGATTGCATAAATGAGTAGTTTGGCAAGTTCTTTGAACTGCTTAAATAAATCTATATTAACTTACCCCTTATTAAGGCTCTTGTACAGATGTCAAAGTATTCAAAATTCTTAAAGTAGTTACTAGCAAAAATATTGATAAGGTATCCTAGAGGTATTATTAAGGATATACTTGTTAAGGTTGACAAGTTTATTTTTCTAGTTGATTTTATGATTTTTGATATAGAGGAGGCTATAAAAGTACCTTTAATTTTAGGTTAACCCTTTTTAGCCACTACTAGGTCTATTATTAATGTTAGTAAGGGCGAGTTAGTGTTTTGGTATGGAGACAAAATGGTCACATTTAAAATGTTTGATGTCCTGAATCATTCCCTTGAACTTGTTAGTGTTAATTATTCTAGCAATATATTTCAGGATTCAGTTTTAGATGCTTTATAGGACTCTTTTTATAAAGATTTACAGAGTTGTTTCCAGCTTAAGGTAAAAAGAAGGAAGAGAAAATGACATAAGGAAAAAGTAGGTAACTTACTTAGAGGTTAAGGAACCTAAAGTAAGAAAACAAAAACTTAACTTTTATAAGCCACCTTGATTATGATATGTACATCGAGTTAGAGATGTTAAACAATTTCTACTTTGGAGGCAACCCAAGAATTATAATAGTTTTGTTTGATTTAATTATGATATTTTGATTATTTTTAAGCATTAATTTAGGAAGCTATTATTTTTTTATGTGTTATATATTCGATTATAAAGCATCTTTACTTAATTTTTCCTACTATTTGTGTTTTTGGCATGTGTTTTTGACTCTTGTGATTTTGAGTGAAAATCTTTAAAGTTTTAAGGAAATTTTAGGTATAAACGGTCATGTACAAGCTTGTGTATATATAAATCTCAGTTTTGCATGTTTTACACGATTCTAGTGACCTACACGGTCATTAAACATAGTGATGTATAACTTTGGAAATTTTACAAATTTTGATCACACTACACGGCATGGGACTAGAATATGTCAACATACGTGCTCGTGTCTAATATTCAGTGTTTACAGTTACTTATATGGTCACCCACATGCTCATGCATGTGACCACTTAAGTCTACGATACACTTTTGAAACCCTACCTTTCTTCTTTTCTTCCATTTTCTCTCCCTTTTCTACCACCCCTTTGTTGCATCTCTCCCTCCTACAGCCTAGCCCAATTCTTTTTGAATGATTTTGCAACATTCAAGTAAGTTTTTCTAGCTTTTTATGTGAATTACACTCAAAATATAGGTATTTTTGCAAATCCTAGGGTTTTCTTCCCTAAATTGTTAGGGCTACAAAATTGCTCCATTATAAGGTTATTTTATCTATTTTTCTTCTTGTTTTTCGATTCCAAGTTGAATTTGAATCTTTTCCATATGAATTATTGGATTAATTTGTTGAATTGCATATGAATTGGATGAAATTTAAGTTAGGTATGTGAATTTTAGTCACTATATTATAAAATTACAATGGTTTTATTAAATTAGGTTTAATTTCGTATTTTTCCAGTAATTAGAAAGTGTTTATTAGTTTAATTTTTTAACAATTTAATATCTTACATGATTTAGGTATTAATTGTGTGTTTAGTATATGATTAACTATTTAATTTTGTAATTCAATTTTGAATTGTAGGAATTGCATTAGAAATTGCATAATTAGATTAATTTTGTTAATTTAATTGCATTTTAATTGTGTTATTAATTTTGTCATTAGTTTAATTTTCTAAATATTTTAATTGTGTTATTAGTTTTGTCATTAGTTTAATTTTCCAATTATTTTTTATTACATTGTTTTTAGTTTAATTTGATTTTTAAGTGTGTGTTTTTTATAATTGAATGACATAATGAACGTACGAATTAAGTGTAGGGAAAATTTTCTTTTTCATATTCATATTCTTTATTTTCTCACATTTTATTTTGTTTTAGGTACAATGACAAAAAGAACATAAGTTGTATAATAATGAAGAGCAAAGGAGGTATTAAGGAAAAGACAGAGAGGTGAAGGGTCATTTAGAGACTCGAGTGGAGCTCATCCACTACCAGTGCAAGAGAAGATAACACATCCACTAGAGTGATATGCAATGTTGCTTTTAAATGCTAGACCCCATTAGGAGGAGTTTTAGATGCTAAAAGAAAAGATTTTAGGACCGACAGATGCATAGATTCGGAGATGCTAGAGCAGATCAACTTGGCTTAGCAAATTCAAAAGTTAATTAGTGTTGGAGCGTGGTCCCAATTTTTTGAGATCATGGAGCCTACATATTAGGAACCTATGATCGAGGTGTGCTCCATGTTCATGAAAAGGGCCACTATGATTGAGAGTGGCAAATAGATTCTTATTAAACTATAATTGTACATATATATTTAACACGTTTTGCTTGATATTTTATAGTATTGTTGTATAAGTCATAACATGGAATGAAGATTTGAAGCAACTATGTACAATGACCGTGTAAGTCTATATAAATGTGTAAAGATTAAAGAATTATAGTTATGGTCGTATAGAATTACACGCTCGTGTAGAGTTACACTATCGTGTATGTTGCGCATGTAAGTCTCTGTGCCTATGTGAAATCACAAATTCAGGTGTTTTTATTATACAAGGTCTCCTACATGCCTATGTAAGAGACTATGTATATCCTAAAATCCTTATTTTTTTATTATAAAAGGACGTGAGCAAAGGCAAGAAAGGGAAAGCTGAATTTTCAAGAGTTTTTAGGTCGTTAGCAATATTTAGAGGTGATATATCTAATCAAGGGATGAGGAAAACCTGAAGAATATGTCAAGAGATCCATTAGATAACAACGTTAAATCCATAATTGTAGGAAGATTCAATATAAGAGGAGGGGAGATTTAGAATTACAATTTCATTGTTTTATATTAGTTTTTCTGCATGTTTGTTATTGATTTTGTTTTCTATGAGTAACTAAATGTGTTTAGAGTCTAACCGTGTTAAACCCTAGTTTATAATAACAATATGTTTTGATCTTTTATTTAACACAATTATATTAATTGATTTATTGTGATTCAATTATGATTTTTTTAAATCTTGTTCTAATATATCCGGAGTATTAGTGCATGATTTCATTTTATATGATTGAGATCGAGGAATCCTCTTGTATGAATAGATCTACCATAATTGGAAGAAGTTGCATGCAAACCTAGAGATAGGATGACATAAATCCTTCGAATTAGGGTCAAACCTAATAGTAGAATTTATAAATCGATAATACATTCCTAATGGTTAACTAGAAAGATTTATATTAATCAATTGATAGATTAGTTGTTAATAGTCTTAAAAAAGATATTAATGTAAGATAGGAATTCTCACAGTCTGATAATCAATAATACAATTACATGATAAAGGGTTAATAGTTAATGATTCTTCAGGGGATTCATCACTTAGACACTATTATTTGATATTGATTTTTCTAAGTACTTTCCTCTATCTTGAGTTCAAAATTATTTTAATTATTTTGTTTATTTATTTTAATTTTTAATTAAAATCCAAAATCTGATCCTTGGGTTATATAATAAAAAAGGATAATTATTAGTAATCACAGTCTTTATGGGATCGACCTGTACTTGCCTGTGCTAGTTATAGCTACATCGTGCACTTGTAGTAAATTTAAATGTTGACCTATTCGTAGTAAATCAAGTTTTTGGCGCCATTTTTGGGGACTAAAATATTAGGAAAGCCTCGATTTTATTACTTTAACCATTTTTATTTTATTTTATTTTTGTTTTTATTTTATTTATTTGATTAATTTGTCAGTCTTCTTTTTCTTATAGATCTTGACTCTTAGTCAATTTATGATCTAAAGTAGCACTACGAGCTTAATTGATAAAAATCTAGAAATTGAGAGAACAACGTGTAGAAATCCTTAAAAGGCACAACTGAGTGAGTTTAAACTAGATCGTCAAATAGAAGACTTGGAAGGTTAATTGGATACTAAAGAATCACACAACATGGCTGATTGGCTATTTTTAAGTGTGTCAATTATGAAATAACTGCAAGTTCATATTGTAGCTGTAGCTAGTACCAAAAAATACGAGTCGATCCCAGGAGGACTATGATTACTAGTATTTATCATTGTTTAATTATGCTTTTAATTAAAGAAATTAAAACTTAAGCAAATAAAATAAAATAGGCAGTAAGATTAAACAAAGATGTAAGAAATCACTTAGGAAATTACCGATATCGAGAATTAGCGTCTAGCTTTTGAATCCCCTTAAATACCCTTAATTGATTGATCTTTTATTATGCAATTGTTTAATTGATTTATTAGATCATGGATATTCCTATGGTATTCTAATAGCTTTCTCGAATCTAACAAAAACTAATCCTAAGGCAATTATAACCTATAAGCACACTTAGAGTAAATTAAGTACCAAACATACAATAAAAGTATGAAATATAAAGCAAAAATACATCAAATATGGGTATAAATATGGTTAATTATACATTTATCAAATATCCCTACGCTTAAGCTTTTGTTTGTCCTCATACAATCCATAATTAAAATTATCAATTTTACAACATCAATCCCTCGCCAATTTTAACCTGTCCATTCATATTATAAATCATCATTTCCTATTGAATCAAATTGAATTACAATTAGAATCAAATTCTCCTAAAATTAACTTTCTAAGTCCATATTAATAATAATCACATCAATAATCACATAGAAATCATAAGCATGTACCTTTATACCCTCACCTTTATACCCTAGAAGCCTCCAGAACAATTTAAGAACATAAAACACTCAAAAAAGTGCAACCATCATATTCCAAAGTGAGAGAACAAAGAGGAGCAAGAAGAGCAATCCATAAATTCCAGATTTCAAGTTTGAGTTCAAATCAAGTTCTTTCTTTTTTTCCTTTATTTATTTTATTAAACTTGATTTGTATCTTGGATTTGAATATGCTATTCACGTTTAGGATGCTTAATTTTCATATTTGGATTTGTTCGTGAGCTATTTTTTGACTTGCTTGTTGTTGATTTCAATTCAATTTTTCGGTGTTGTGATGTTTAGGTATCCTAATACTTTAATAATAGATCGAGAGAGTGAGTCGAAAGTAATCCGGGTAAAGAGAGTTAGTGACCTAATAAGTCTCTCAAACATGAAATTGGGAATCATACAAAGAGAGATCTTGTGTATAAACCTAATTATTTGAAGATCACTTAAGAATTAGTTAAAAATGTTAGGTAAATTTTGTGAATTGAGAGGTCGCAAAATATGGAATTTCAAATTCAATTAGGGTTAATCAATTATAATTAATTGATTAGGTCCTGAGAAAGAGTAGTCAATCCCTTAGAAGATCTAGAATCAATAGATAATTGAATCAATAGAGGTTAGGAAGCAAAAAAACGATAGAATGTATCCTAAGCTTCATCCTTGATTTTCCTCATATATTTGTGGCAGCTCATTTGTTATTTGATTAGTTTCATTTAATTCTTTTAAATTTCTGATATCCTGATACCTTAGACAAAGTCAGGTTTACTTAGTTTTAACTATTTCCTCGTGGGATCGACACCTTTAATACCACAAGTTTATGATCCATATACTTGCGAATATTGGGGTTTAATTAAAAGTAAAACTTGCTCAACAAGTTTTTGGCGCCATTGCCAAGGAAATAATTTAGTACTTTTTGAATTCCTTTGTTTTAAGGAATTATTACCCTTTCTTATAATTGTGGTACCCAATCACACAAAATTTAAAAAAAAAAAGAAAAAGAAGGAAGTTTGGGCACAAAGTTAAAGACACATCGATTTAGACATCACATGGCAACTATGAGGAATCCAAAAAATTAAATGCCCAGAAGAGAAAGAAAGAACGATGATGGGGAAATATATGATAAGGAGTAAAGGACCTTTGCAAACTTCTATGAGACACAATTTGGTCAGGAAAGTAATAATCCTTATTAGATCACTTACAATCTGGGGTGGTAGAACCACCCAGATTTCTTTTGGTCTAACAATGCAAGAACCTAAATGGGAAATCAAGGTCGGCCAGGATTTTAATAAGATAAGTACAGTTCATGGAATTCTAAATTGGACAAGATCATGGACAAGCTCATAAATATGGAAGAGGCCCATAAGAGACTAGAAGGGAAGTTTGAGCAAGTAACGGACTATCATGCCTCTTCTATTCACAACCTAGAGGTTCAAATGGGCTAGCTTTACAGGGAATTTTGTAAGAGAATTGTGGAAAACTTTTTGAACAACATAGAAGCAAACCTAAGAGAGTAATGTAAGGCTATCACACTTAGGAGTGGGAAAGAGCTAGAAGAATTGATGGAAAGACAAGTTAAGACCTAATTTGTAGAAGACCAAGAGAAGAAGAAAAAGGATGAAGATAAGAATGAGGACCCTCCATACATTCCTCCTCCGCCTTATCCATCAAAAATACCATTTCCACAAAGACTTTAGAAGACCGAATTGGATGCACCATTCGCAAAGCTTGTGGAAAAGTTAAAGAAGTAACAAATTTATTTGTCTTTTGTGTAAGTGTTGAAACGCAGGCCCAAGTATGCAAAGTTCCTTAAAGACATTATCTACCAAACAGACTTGGGATGATACTCAAACAGTAGCCATGACAGAAACCTCCATCTCTTTAATTACCAACCATATGCCTTTACAATTGACAGACCTAGGGAGCTTTACAATACCCTGTGTAGTTTGTAATTTAAAGATTTCAAAATGTTTATGTGACTTAGGCGCAAGTATAAACCTTATGCCTTTGTCAATTTTTATGAAACTGGGGCTAAAAGAGGTGAAGCTAACATCTATGCGTATTTAGTTGGCAGATCGATTTATAAAAAAATTGTTTGGCGTGATAGAGGATATCCTTATAAAAGTGGACAAGTTTATCATTCATATGAATTTTATCGTACTAGAATTTGAAAAGGATCGAAACTATTTGCTAATTCTTGGTATACCATTTTTGACCACCAGAAAAGATTTTGTAGATGTCCATGAAGACAACCTCATCCTTCATATTGGAGATGAACAAGTGAAATTCAATATGAATAAGGTATTAAAGAATCTGAAGGAGGGCAACTCATTCAGAAGAATTGATGAGGTCGAATCTTTAAAGGAGCAAGAGGAAGAAAAGCAGATGACAACGTAGATTGGGTTTGAAGAATATGAGGTAGTCTCTGTTCAAAAAGTTGATGAAGAAAAGAACAACAAACATATGATAGTGGAGATAAAGAATGAAGAAGATACAGGCATCTCTACTCACGAAATGGAATAAGAAGAGGAAACGAAGGTGATTGAGAAAGAAAGAGAATAGTTCACCTTCTTAGAAGTAAAACAGTTAAATTTAATAGACGATTAGTGAGTTTTATTATTCCCTATTTTATTGACAGCTTGTTACTTAAAAGGGCAATATTGAACTTAGTTTTCTTGATTTGATTAATTTTTCCTTTTGATTATCTTGCAATATGTAGCTTATTTGCAGGCTACTAAACTGAAACTGAGCAACACGAATGGAAGTAGGCCACTCATAATTGACCTAGGTTAAGTGTGGAAGGGAGAGCACGTCAGGCTAATGACGTTAACTAAGCGCTACTTAGGAGGCAACCAAAAAATTAGGATAAGTTTTATTTGTTTCATTTTATTTTATTGGTATTTTTATTTTTGTTTCGTAGGGAAATAATTGCTGGAATTTCATGGTCGAAAGTTTTTCCACATTCCGTCACCAACACCATCACCACCTCAATCTCCTAGTTTTGTGCTTTTATCCATTCCTTTTGTTTTTTCTTATCATTTTTATTTTTTTTGTTTTTCTCACATTGAGGACAATGTGTTGTCTAAGTGTGGGGAGGATTTTGCATTGGCATGTCATGAGTTTGAATTTTGCATGTCATATTGATAGTTTTTGATTAGGTTGACATGGTGTAAACCTATGTTGCATATGTATGAACTGTGTGAATGTGTCAATGGAAATAACTTGACGAAACTAGTTTAGCTTTGAACATAGTCATTGAACTTGTAAAAGCATATTGGCTTATGCATTTTATGTTTTAAGATCTTTGGTTAAATACTCATGTTAATTAGGATATGACGTAAGTTTGTTCATCTTCGAAAATTTGTTACATACATTTATAATTATAATTCAATTGAATATGTTAGTATTATTAATAGCCTTTCATGAGGATGATTGATTAAAAGAAATGAGGTAGGCTATGTGAAAGGAAAAAAATTGTGTATATCTATTAAATGAATAACTATTCCGCTAACCCTTTTGAAACAAATATTGGAATATGAATAGAACTAGTAGATAGCTGAGAATGTGATATGAGTAACCAGGGACATTCATGAAAAAAGTTTGTCTTCGCATCAAAGAATTATATTCTAACCAAGCTAATCAATAAAACTTTGCC
>JAOQMQ010000004.1:11130926-11143084 GCA_027563845.1 Erythroxylum subrotundum
TATGGATGGACAGGATTTATTGAAGTATTTGTACGAGATTGACTAAGTATAAGTAGATGAATAAGAATGAAAAAAAATAAAAAAAATTACACTGATTCGGATTAGTCTTAGGGTTTCCAACGCAATGCTGTTTCTAAAATATTTGTTCGCAGATGTCGGAAATTTGTTCAGTTCGTTTTGAGATCCGTTTGTTTCGCTTTGTGATTCGTTCCGCTACTTTGTCTTTCGCCTCATGTTTCGTTCTTTCGAATTCGATTTCTTTTCGTTTCACTTTGGCCTTTGTTTCGGTTCCGATATGTTTCGCTTTTGTCTCCGATTGAGCGATTCGTTTCGATTTGGTTCTCTGTTTTCGCTTCCAATTCGTTCTTTGTCTTCTGTTTTCCGTTTTGCTTTTCGGTTGGGGTCCGGTTCCGAGACTAGGTCCCAATAGAAGGAGATTGATGCAGGGGGTATAAACTATAAGGCACTTGGTAGAGTTACTTGATATTGACTTGTGAGCTTTATGTTTGAGCATATGCTCGTAATAAAATATCAATGTAATGGCTATACTTTAGTTTCTATTATCGTATAGTGAACCGACTCTATGGGTCTTTTAATATGGCATTGGAGGCCAATTCCCTATTATCAATGAATCATTATTTAATTTTTCAAAAAAAGTAGTTCAATTTAAAACATAAAATTTAGTTATTCATAAAGCAATTTGAATATATTTACTTTCAACATTATTTGTTAATTAATGAATTAAAATGATATGAACTAATTTATTGTAGGAATTATAGCTTTTGATGCTACATAATTTTTATTGAATAAAACATCTAACAAAAATTTTAGAAATTAACTATAAGACTTTTAATCTTCAAGTGATTATGCTTAAAAATTTATATTTTATGATGAATTAATTAATTATAAATATTAAAGAACTTATTTAGTTAAAAAGGTAAACAAGTTTAGCTCCATACCTAAGATGCCTCATATCATGGCTAAATGTGAGATTTACACCACAACATTTCGTAAAAGGTGTAAGTAAGTCCCTATTGTTATCTTTGGTACCACTTTGTATCTTAATGATATTAAAATAACACTCATTGCATCTTAAATAGGGGGTAAAAGTTGCACAAAGATAATGATAGGCCTTATTTAGACCTTTAGTAAAATGTTAAGTAAAAATTACACTTTTAATCAATTTCTAAAGAAATTATTTTAAAGATTAAATCAATGTCTAGTTAGTTCACATTGCCCAGTTATGACACCAAATAGGCTAAATTTATGACCCATATACTAGAATCTTCCAAAAACTTAACTTTTTTAGGATATAAGGTGATTTCAGAATCATTTTGAAAATATTAAGGTGCCATGTGATACCATAGATAACGATAGAGACTAATTTACACTTTTTAGGAGAAGTTAGGGGGCAATTCATATCTTTTGCTGAATATAATTGGTGTTTACATCAAAATTACATGAATGATTTAAAGACACTAAAATTTATGTTTTTAATAAAATCCCAAATAGATCATCATTTAGTACTATAGATAATCAAATAAACTAATAATGCTAAAATTCTTGTCTCTTCTTATTTTATATCTCTTAGTTTCAACATAAGCTAAACTCGTAAGAGAGAAAAATTATAACTTTTTATAAGATTTTTGAAGTAACTTCATTTTAGTTACTCTTTATGCTTTCATATGTTATACATTTAATCTTATATTTAAGTTTTCATATAATTAGCAAATATAAATTTCTTTGTTTGAATTCTTACGAATAAAGGTGTTACAAAAAATTAATTAAATGCATGTACAATGAACAAGTGGATATAACTCTTAGTGATATCCTCTAATTCCACCTTTTAAACTTGAATTTTGTTAACTCCAAGTTCAAATGACTTGTTAAAACATATAATTTTAAATTTGAGATTTAATTTAGGGTGTTTGATGTATGCAAAGGGTGAAGTTTGATAATTTAATCTCATACAAATTTGAAAATTTGAGATTCAATTAGGATAATTTAGTATCTAAATATCATATTTATATGATGTGATTGATTGTTGTAGATTATATTATGTTTTTATAAGTGTTTAAGTGTGATTTCACGTATTTCTTAGATGATTATCATATGTATAGGCTTAGAATTATGTTATTGTTAGTATTTGTACGTGTTTTAAGTGTTTGATTGGTTTCGAGCAAGAATTTGATCTTAATTTTATATTTCAAGAGGCGTTTCATGTGTTTGTGAGTCTATGGAAGCAGGAATGTGAAGAAAAGAGAAGATCTTGGTGCATGGAGGCTGGTCACGATCGTGATAGACAACAATTCTAAAAGATTTCAGCTTTTACAACTCTCAAATTTCTTTAGTGTTTTGACATTTTATGGCTATTTTTGGAACCAAATTAAGTGGGAAAACCCTAGAAGCCTCAAGAACTATTTAAGAACAAGAAAAATATCAAAAAAATGCAGAAGCCACTACATTAAAGAAGATCAAGAGGACACATTAAGAAGAGCTTCATAGAAATTCCAGATTTCCAGATCAAGACTCCAACTAGTTTTTTTTTCTTCCTTTGATTCTTTCATTTTCTTGGATGTTTATTTGGATTTCTAAGATTTTTAACATGATTATGGGTTTCTAGATCCCTATTTATATATCTTTTGGCTTTTATATCCTTTATACATATATATTCTTCCTACCAAATCTCCTCCTATTATTTGTTCTAAATTCCTTAGTTGGATTCCCTTTGCATTTATGTTTTCGATTATAGTTCAATTTAGAAGTAAGCGGAATTTCAAGAGGGTTAAGAAGAATAGATCATTACTAAGAACTTCAAGGAGAGCTAAATCTTCATGAGATTGGTTTATGAGAGTGATCTATTTCAAGGAATTTTAGAGAAAGCTTATTAAGCTTGAGTACAGTAAACACATTATTATCATTCTCTACATTTACTTGGTTATTTATGGAGTTTAGGACATCTTTACTTATAGTTGTTGGCTCTTGCAACTCATGAGAGTCTAGGCCTATTAGCTCAATATAATCACCTCTTAAGAACATCTTACCCATGGTCTTCCATGTTTGCCTTGTTGCTTCAAGGAAGTTCTCCACCAGTATGAGATCTTATTTATGTCTTCTATCATAGTATCACCTTCTCCAAGTCTCGATAAGACAATGAATTTAAGTAAGTCCTAACTCAATTTAATAATTACATAAAGCTTGGCATATCTTATCCTTTCTTTAGTTGTGCTTCATCCTTGCATATTGGCTTGCTAATGTAGCTAGCCAAATGGCTTAAGCCTTCGGTAGACAATATTCTAAAGGGGCATTATGGATGTTAATCCAAATGAGAACGCATAACATTATCAAAGTCAATGCTTAGTTTCTTGAGTAAAAGGAAGAGAGGCACACTATTAAAGTGTTAGGGGCAACCTCTAAGACTTCTTGAGCATTTGCATCAAATAGAAACTAAATAGAAATATATTATCTTCATTAAGGAGTACTTCTATTAGTCCTTTTCCCTTTAATGTTTGATGGCCCAAGAGTTAATTAAAGGGAAAGTTAAACGTTTTCTTATAAACAATCCAATTAGGATGAATGACCAGCTTTTAGCTCCTTCTATGAGGATCTCCAGTGAAGTGGAAGCAATCGGATGACCAATTTACTCTCAAGGAAGGGAATAATGGAGAAAGACTTTGGAAGGCTCTCCTAAGACTTAGCTTCTAGTTGAGACAAGGATTCAAGCCTAAGGGAAAACGATCAAAAGACACCTAAGGAGCTAGAAACTCTTTGAGACCAGCAAGGGGCTTGTGAGGAGAAGAGGAAGGTTGTAAAAAAGGTAAGTTAGCTCCTTAAATTTTCTTGGTGCGACTTTAAAGTAAAGAGGGAAGTGCAGAAAGAGGTTGAGTAGGACTAGGAGGTGAGCCAATAAGGAATGATAGCAGGAAAGGACGAGCATAAAGGCAAGAGTAGGGTATGTTTTAGAGAGGGTGAGTTTCAACCCAAAATTGATGAGTTTAATGACATATTGCTAAAATGATTAGGGACAAATAGAATAATATGGTGAATGATTTAAAAAAATTGTTCTAAAAATATTAAAAAGAGTCTGGAGAAAAAAGACTAAAGAATGACCAAAAAAATCCTTCACTAATCATGAAGAGGATGGAGAAACCACAAACATTAAAGAAGACATCATAGATAGAGAATAAGGGAAGACACCAAATTGTCTCTTCTTGGAGTTAGCCTGAGACGAGAAAGACACCACAACAGTTAGAAGAGGAGAGGCAAGAAGAGCGAGCAAAGAAAAAAAGAAGCAAGAAATAAATAGAAGAAAAAGTCAAGCAAGATAGGAGAAAAGGAAGGGTATATTCATCTCTTTAAGAATTAAAATTTCATGTTATAACACAAAATTTTAGTTGAATGAAACATATAACAAATGTTTTGCAGAGTGAACAATGTGACTTTTGACAGCAAGAGGTTGATTAATAAAGAGCTGGTACTTTGTTAAGTTGGTGCATACAGTACTTACCAATTCTAAAATGTGAATTAATAGTTTTTAAATATTAGAAATACTTATTTAGAACCGATGAAAATAAAATGCCTCATATTATTATTAGATATAGCAATCAGGCTCAGGACTAGGTCGACCCGACTTGATACGTGGCATGATCTAAAGTAAAAAAACGACGTCATTTTTTTAAATTTTTTTAAAAGATAAACCCGGCCGGTTATCGTAAGACTGTAAATCATAAGGGGGTTTGAGTGTTAGTTTGAACTTTGAACTGAAGGATTTACCATGAAACTAAAATTTATCTTATAGTAAAAATAAAATACCAAATAGACGAAACGCATAATAAATTACCAAATAGACTAATGCGTTCTAAAACCCTGGCGTCTCGGCCTCCTTGTTCGGCTTCACCGTACTCTTAACCCGTACACGAAACAAAACCCTTGTTCTCTCTTTGGCCGACTTGTTTCTTCTCTCGATTCTCCGTGCTCTAAACCAAAAAAGCGAAACAAGTTGGTTCTTTAAGATCTTCAAACTAAGTTCATTCTAGGTATTGTTTCAGCTCTCTATTCTGTGCATATAATCTTTTGTTTATATAAATACTCGTTAAAACTTTTCTTTTCTTTTGTTATTATTGCCTTAAGAAAAGAATGTTGAATCAAGGTGGGTGCCTATACCTTTTTATCGTATTCGGAAGGTTGAGTACATGTTTGATTTGGCTTCATATTCTAGTTAGATTCTCGTTTTGATGACTAGAATAGAGTATGAATGAGTTTAGTTTTTTGATTTAAAGTTAAGGTTGTTCGTATATTATTTCTTATAATTACTTTCTGACATATCTTGTTTTTCTCAGAAGCTTTCGGATATACAGAATTGAAGGATTAAGTTCTGGGTTGACGAGATGAGTTTGATTTCTCAAAATGCTGGCTCCAAAACTATAGTCAAGACTAGAAGGGAAGACACGGATGAGCCTGCCTTCATGGGAGATGATAAAGAGGACAGTGGAGGACAGTCTGGTTTGGCTATATCTAATGCTAAGAAAAGAAGGAAAGAGAAAGCGGAAAAACTGGAAATTGAGGAAGGAAAGGAGATGAAGAAGTTGGAGAACCTTTTGTTTGGATCTCTGTACTCCCCTCTTGAATTTGACAACGATGATGAGGAGAAGGTTAATTATGGGACTCACAATTCGTCTGCTTTGTTTTTTCTGGACCATTCGGCTAATTGTATGCTGCCTGTTTCTGAGGAGGATGCAGAATTCTTTGAAAGGAATGATGATGAAAGGGAAACTAAGCAACGGAAAGCTGTTTGGGTTGATGAGGAAGAGGAGAAGACCAAGGTTAATATTGCCAAGGTCAATAGATTGAGGAAGTTGAGGAAGGAAGAGGATGAGAATTTGATTTGTGGGTTGGAGTATGTTTCAAGATTAAGGGCTCATCATGTTAAGTTAAATCCTGGCACTGAATGGGCCAGCCTTGATTGGAGATCAAAAAATGTTGGTCTTGATGATGATGAATATTCGGACGAAGAAAATGGCATAGTTGAAGCTCAAGGTTTCAAGGATGTTGAAGCTTTTGATGATATTCTTCGTACAAATGAAGATCTTGTAGTCAAAAGCAGGGTGAAGCTGCAACCTGGCCTTCTTGAGTACTCTAGACTTGTAGATGCAAATGCTGAGGATCCATCCAATGGTCCAATAAATTCAGTTCAGTTTCATCGAAATGCTCAGCTGCTTCTTACTGCGGGATTGGATCGAAGGATTAGGTTTTTTCAAATTGATGGAAAACGGAATACCAAAATACAAAGTATTTTCATTGATGATTGTCCTGTTAGAAAGGCCTCTTTTTTACCTGATGGTTCTCAGGTTATTATAGCAGGAAGAAGGAAGTTCTTCTACAGCTTTGATTTAGTGAAAGCTAAAGTTGATAAAATAGGCCCCCTTGTTGGCAGGGAAGAGAAGAGTTTGGAAGTTTTTGAGGTCTCCCCCGACTCTAGTACAATTGCGTTTGTTGGTAATGAAGGTTATATCTTGTTGGTATCTTCCAAAACGAAAGAACTAATTGCAACCTTGAAGATGAATGGAACTGCCCGCTCGTTAGCTTTTGCTGATGATGGGCAGCAATTATTAAGCCATGGAGGCGATGGGCAGATTTACCATTGGGATTTACGAACAAGGGCATGCGTACATAAGGCTGTTGATGAAGGTTGTATAAATGGTACAGCACTTTGCACATCCCCAGATGGAAATCTGTTTGCTGCTGGTTCTGATAGTGGGATTGTAAATGTTTACAACAGCGAAAGCTTTTTAGGTGGGAAGAGAAAACCAATCAAGGCTATTGAGAATTTGACCACCAAAGTAGACTTTTTGAAGTTTAACAATGATGCTCAAATATTAGCCATTTGTTCACACATGAAGAAGAACAGTTTAAAGTTGATACACGTGCCGTCATATACTGTGTTCTCGAACTGGCCTCCAACAAACAAGGCCTTAAATTATCCTCGCTGTTTGGATTTTAGTCCTGGTGGGGGTTTTATGGCTGTTGGAAATGCTTCTGGTAAAGTATTGCTATACAAATTGCACCATTACCATCATGCATAGAGCAATAAAGATCTTGATCAATCTCATGTGATGCTTGTTGTGCCTTTTATGTTGGTCTATTGATGTGCAACTGTATTATTTCTTCCTTGGGCGATGCCTTTATTTGATTGGCCTTTCATGGAGATTAGCCTTCCTTTTGATTTAGAAGACAATCGCCTATCAACTTGGGTTTAGATGTTACCAGCAAAATTTTGAGTATCAGTAAGATGCCAGTTATTGTTGCGAGAACTTTGTGTACAACATTTTGGAGGATGTCTTTGATTCAACGATTGATGTCATTAGTGTTCATCCATTGGAATAAGTAAAATTTCATGGTTTCCTTCTGACAGCTTGAATGAATCATCCGTTATTTGCTTTCCGTGTTACTTTGTTTATTCTAGATTAGCTATTGGTTATTGCTTTAAGTTTGGTTACCTGAAGTACGAGGCGTGCTAAAATTTACTAGATTGGAAATCTAATTGACTTAGATGGACAAGTTTGATTGGTTAAGGAAAAGCTTGAATTGAAGGAAGAAATTGGAAATTTTGTCCCTTGGGTCAGTTGACAAAATGGTTTATAGACCCTATTTTGATATAACATGTTGTGTACGGTTATGGTCGTTCAACAACCATGGCGCACAAAGCAGAAGAATTGAGAACATTATTCCATCTAATATGATACACCTTACACCAACACTAGATCCCGCTGTAGATTTAACCTGCTGATCTGTTGTTCTGTGGAATAGTATCAAAGATGTTAACAGTGTCGTTTGTGGTACGGAAACACAGGTTATGAGATTGTTTTAATCAGTGTTTTAAAAATCGGATCAAACTCGTAATAAAAATTTATATATTTATTAGTTACCGGTTTGATCACGGTTGAATTTTGATTGAACTATTAATCCTTAAATTAGTTACTTCTTTGATCTAATCACTTGTCCAATTTTAAAAACATTGGTTTATCTATGCAAGTTTTATAAAACTTCAGGCAGAGGGCCTGGGCAAATATTCCGAACAGGAGTCCTCATTTTGACAAGCTCCTCAGCAGTGAGGCCCATTTTAGTATCAGAATCGCCAAGCTAGGCTTTGACAGCAACCGCAAATCCCTATGTGATGATCACACAATCTATAAAACAAAATAACATCGCAGGAGGCAAGCATCAATGTGGTCAAGGAGCAAATCTACATGGTTTCTGGTGAATCTTCTCCACACATGCAAGCCCAGAATTTGTCTTTGCATGAAGACGAGAGAAACTAAAGATTCTTTTAATCTAAATATGTTTTATCATAAATTAAAAGGTTGTACTGACAAATTTAGATAAGTAGCTCATGATTATATGAATTTAAAGACAAGTCAGAAATAAATATAAGATATGTTTTGATAAAAATTATTACTTAACAGATCTAAGAATCATATAAGGGTGTGATTAATAAGGATTTTATCTATCTAATTTAAGTTTAATTAGTTTATTGAGTAATTCAAAATTAACTAAATTTGAAAGGAATTTTAGTTCATTAAAGAGATTAAAGTGGTCTTTCCAGGATAATAGTGGGGTTATTATTTCAAATAAAATAACGAGAGTAACTAAATATAAAGTCCTAATCTATTTGATGGTCATAGCATATAACATATGACTTGCTTGTTTACATTTATTTTGTTATAATTAGAAATTACATTTATTTGGTATAGTTGACAATAAGTTAAGTGAACCAAATTTCTTGGACATAGGTTAGACTTAAGAAGAGTTCTTAAAACAGAAGTTATATGCCCATTATACAATATTGCTATTAATCCATATTAAGGATTTGGGTGACAATTTCATAGATATGTCAATGTCATATAGATGGAAAGTGATATTTTAGAATTAACTATTATCTCACTAACATAAATGAAAACATGTAAGATGGATGCTAGTACCATAATAGCACAATGCAAAAAGTTGCATAGAGTACAGTCAAAAAGTATATTACGTTAATGGAATTGTTATACTCAATTTAGTCTACTAAAAGCATAAATAAAGACAATAATTGAAGTCATTTTATATATTATGATGATGGTTGTCATTACAAGAAGACACTTACATGCTTTTCTTACTAATATAAAGATATGATATAAATCATATGTGTGTGTGTATATATATATATATATATATATATATATATATATAATTTATGCTTTTGAGTATTTGATACTAAATTTGGATTCAATATTACGATAATGTTCAAGGCATGATAAGAAATATATTGTCGAGTAAAAGTAGTCGAACTAAGTTTACATAAATTGTTATTATGTATTAAATCAAAGGAGACTTGTGTGTAACATAAATTGCAAGAATACGAAGTTAGATAAATAAGATAATCTTTTTATTCTATGCTGATTTAATCAATATAATGAGAATCATAAAGTTCCATTCAAGTATATATATACATATATCTTTTGATTATGAATCATTTGAAACTTACTAAATTGAAGGATGACCAAATCAACCTTTAATAATAGCATGATTATGACATTGAATTGTTAAATCTTATACATTTGATGTTTGAGATGTAATAATAATTCATAAAGGGATGATCACTTGTTTACTAATGACTTTATTAATATAGTCATATGTATCAACTAAAATATCAATTTAAATTTTAAAAAAGTTTAAAATATTTAAATTTAAGGAGAAAGTAAGCATTATGAATGATAAAGTACTTTGATGAGATTGATATGGTAAGATCTAAATTTTTTTTAGTTATCTAAGGGAATAAGATTCTCTGGCGAATACATCCACAACTAAGTTCCATAATTGTATGGTTTTCCATAATTGTATGGTTTTATGTAAGGAAGAATATACAATATGAGACATTATATGATGCAAAATATATTTCTCCCGTAGCTATGCCTAGTAGAATAACCTACCTTCGATAGATCCAATTAAACTAATTAATAAGACTCCATGTTAGATATGAAATGATAAGAATTTAAAAGATTCAAAGTTAATAGTTTTAGGATGTGACACTTAGTTTAAGCATATTTTATTCAATAAGATTGGAACTAAATTGGATAATAAAAAGTCAAGATATTGTTCATTTTTTAATTGAAAATTTTTCTTTACTATAAGTATACAAATTGTAACATTGTTTTCACTTTACCATCTTATTTTAATCATGCTTAATCTTAGATATATAATTATAATTACCCTTTCTAGATCATACCTAATCTTAGATATCCAATAATTAAAATTATCTTCTCTCGATATATAATTAAGTAGTCCCAATTAAAATAAATAGAAATTGAATTGTAATCTCTCAATCAATTAAAACTCTTTCTAACTAAGTAACTGGATTTAAAGCAATCCTATGAATAACTAATAAAAAATTAAGATCTCTATTCAATTGTCTATTAATATGATGTTTATATGTCTATTGAGCTACCAACTCTCGCTTTTCAACATAGTATAAGTGATCCAATCCAATCTTTTGATTAAAAATATAAAGCAATAAACATCACAAGCATATTTCATTAAATCAAGAATATAAAGTTCAACAAATAAATCAAGAGTAATTCTTAAAAAACAATTTAGCAATCAATAATTGTAACTATATATCTAATTTAATTATCATTAATATCTAACATCAACATGGAAATAAGAAAAGAGTAGAGAATTGAATCTTGAAGTCTACTCTTCTTTTCTTAGAGTTGAAAAATCTGCAGCCTTGTTCTTGAGAATTTTGTTCCTTTGATCTCCTCTAATTATATTTTAGCAGCCATCAAGTGATGTACTTCTCTTGTTGATGTACTCTTGAGTCTTCGATGGTTTTGTCTAGCTTTATCATGTGTTTATCTTCTAAAAAAACCCCGAAATATCAAAAGTATAAGACAATTCACATCCTAGAAAACACCTTGCATGATCGTGCATGACATTATTGTAACTCTCTGGCATGATCGTGTATGGAAGGCAGTAAGATGGAAGTCTCTAGCACGATTGTGCATGGGAGGCTTCCATCTTGCTGCCTTCTTGGGCACAATCGTATAAGGTCATACACGATCGTGCCAAATATATTTCTTCATATTTTCTTTAATTTTTCCTATTTCCACTCTTCATCAAGCACATTAAAAAACCCTTGAAACGTATAATCAAGATTAAATTCTTACCTTAAACAACAAACAATCAAACAAAACATATAAAACACTAATAAGAATATAAATCTAAGTCCTAAATACATGATTATCCTTTAAGAAAACATTGAAAACATACACTAATATCTATAAAACATATTATAATTAACACCTATCAACATCCCCAAACTTAAATCTTTGCTTGTCCCCAAGCAAAACTAAAACCTTAAAACAAACAAAAAACACGAACACATAAACACACAATCATGCAACAGTGCAATAATGGTACAGTGACATCAAATTTCATGAAATTAATTTAGCCATAAACATTATGTTTGAAGAAGTTCCAACACACTAACTCATACAATTCATGTTCAAATTCTTTGATTTAAATACACATATCAACTAAAATATTGACATCTATTCATACATCTTTGACACTTGTAAACATGGAATCATTCTTATATACCAATTAAAGAGATAGCACATCACTAAATACCCATTCATGAAATTTATTTTGGCATTTAACAAGAAGATTCATAATTTCACTTTTATTGCCAACACCATATTATCAAGCTTCGTTAGAGTGTCATTCTAGTCTTTTGACATGAAGACAGACATTTTGTCGTGAATGCCTCGAATTACTTAGTTATATCAGAACTCACAACTAGCTATTGGCTGTATTTTAAACCCCTTTTGCTGGACCCCATTCCCGAGGCCCGGCCGAACAGTGCTGGTCCCCGTTCCCGGAGTCCAACTATCCAAAATGGAATCACAAACGGAGACCGCTGGACCCGAGTCCCGACCCCCAAGGCTGGACCCAGGGTGACCCGTCGGGACATATAAAGGAAATAAATTTACGGAAGCACTCACAATCAATTATCTAAGCATGCTCATAAACAAAGAAGCATAACATTACAATGTCAGGGGTTTAATCAACTGCATACAATTCCAAAGTTTAAGACAAAATACATCAGAATGCTTAATGCT
>JAOQMQ010000004.1:11152669-11163256 GCA_027563845.1 Erythroxylum subrotundum
CACTCCTACATCATTTCTAAGCTCATTCCAAGCCTAAAACATGCATAAACTCAACAAAATCACAAACCCTACATTTTTGACATTTTCGACCATCGACGTTCTCTAATTTCTTCCCAAACTCAAACAATCTTTGATTTCAGTTAAAAAGACACTAAACCAGGTTCAATCAACCAAGATAATTGCAAAGAAATCGATTAAACTTACTTGGAACGCTTCAATCTTCAGAAATTGCAAAACCCTAGTTTCCCTCTTCTCCTTTCTCCCAAAACCCACGACACTTCTATCTTCTTCTTCTTCTTATTTATTCACTTAAAACATGCCAAATGACCCTAAGGCCCTTCCACTAAAGCCTAAAACTCTAAGACTTAAGTGGTCTACCCAAAATGCCCTTGATTCATTTAATCCAATTAATCATACTTTAGGCCACAATTTAATACCTTAATCAATTCAAATTAATACTAACCTTAGCATAATTCAATTCCAATTCACTAATCTAATAAGACCACAAAAATGGAAATCAAATCATGCATCAAAATAATTAAACCGATTTGGGGTCCAACACCTTTTTTTAAACGAGCTAGTAAAATTGGAAATTTATTTAACATATTTATACAACACACTTTGTTGTTTTTGATTTTTTTTCTCATTTTACCTACTTCACTTCTTTCTAGTCAATTACTCCTAGGAAAGGTTACTACTGATGTCTACCAATTAAAATGAATTTAATTATAAGTGCATTCGAACAAGTGTCATAAAAACATATAAAAATAAAAGGAATATAAGTAAGGGTAAGAATACTTACGGGGATTATGGCAGTGATGGCATTAGAGAAGGAATTTAAACACACTTTATGCCATGAAAATCCATCATTTCAATCCACAAGAAAATCATAAAAATAAGATAATAAATGCACATAAAATTATATAAAAATACTTAGAACATAACATGCTACTTTTAAGGTCATTAGCTTGACCATTTCAGCTTAATTTATTAACCAACTCTTCTTTTGAATATTAAGGTCCTATACATCATCATATTAGGACTTATGCTTCTTATGTCCAAAATTTTCCATCCTATGGCTCTCATTATCCTTTTAATTATCTCCAACACCTTCTTTCCTTATTCCCCATCATTTTTCAACTCTAAAATGGATAGTTTCTTAATGAAGGGTATCATCGGTGCTTCCCTCCTTACTAATAATTCCTATTTTAATTTGTCACTCAAGTCCTCCTTTCCAAGTTCATGTTCATCTTTGTCCCCAACAGTAACTTCTTTTCTATTACACTCATCTTGATTTTTTATACACTCATCCACTATATCAATATTCCTTCAGATTCTTTATTACTTTGTTCATATTCAGTTCAACTTTCTCATCACTAATCCAAAGAATAAATTTCCTTTTATAAACATCCATCAACGCTCTTCTTGTATTTATAAATGGTCAACCAAGAATTAATATATAGTTCTAATCCTCTTTACTATCTAGCACTGTGAAACCCACAGGAATAATAAACATGTCCACTTTTACTAGTTCATCTTCCAGATGCCAAGTGGTTTCTTTATAGATTGATTTGCCAATTAAATAAGCATGGATGTTGGCTTCACTTTTCCTAGCTCCAATTTCCTAAAAATTGACAAAGGTATAAGATTAATACTTGCACCTAAGTCACATAAACACTTAAAGAATTCTAAAGAATCAAGCCTTTCTTGCTGAAATCCTAGTGGATCTTGTGCTTTCATTAGATTCCCTGTAGCATTGTTAGACCAAGAAAAATTTACATTGTTTTTCTACCCACGATTATAGGTATTGGAATAAGGGTTATTACCACCTGATAGATGAACAATTGATCATATTTATACCTTATATTTGATGTATTTTTTTCTTGATATTTTATACTTTTATTGCATAATTGGTACTTAATTCACTTCAGGTATGTTTGTAGAGTACAATTGCCTTCACGGACTTAAAGGAGAAGAATTCAGAGGAAAACACGACATAAAATGAAGATTTGAAGAACAGAAGTGATGCACGGCCATGCATCAGCCTGTACACTTCTTCCAGGCCATACAGATTTGTGATTTTCAAATAATTTTATGCATCAAAAGGTGCATCGACCAAAATCCTAAAATATAAAGAAGTTTTCAAAGGCAAACTAGGGAGGAGACAGACAGAGGCATTTTGAAAATCTTATAGGCAACTCAAGGGGTGATTTTGATCCAAATAAGCTGGAAAACATGAGTAATTCAATGAAAGATCCATCAAAATACAAGACCAAACCTCTACATGACAAGAATACTTGATAAAACATAACCAGGGAGGTTTAGAATTATGAACTCATTGTTTTCAATTGATTTTTCTTTCTATTTATGTTTGATTTCATGTTTCAACATATGTAACTAAACGCCTTATTAGTATTTAGGTTAGATGAACCACCCTATGTTGATAATTTAATATGATTTGATTCTTTTGTTAATGCAATTGGTTTGATTGGTATATTGTAATTCAATTTCGTGTTTCTATCTATGTTCTAATAAATCTGGAATGTAAGACCCCAAATTGTACCCTAGTTGCATGTTACATGTTCATAAAAATACATGTATGATAGGTGTTAAAAATTGTGATATGATTGAGAATTGCATAAGACTTGAATTTTGGTTTAATGGACCATACTTAGTGATTTGGAATTAATTGATACCATTAGAGAATTGAGGTTTTAAAATTTGCATTTGGACTAGGAAAATTGTCAAGTGGCAAGTCAAGTTGGTATATGAAAAATTAGAATGACTAAGCCTATGAGTTAGTGACATTTGGCATAGCTAATGCATTGACATTTGGCAACATTGGTTAAGTGACAAGTGGCCTAATTGAATTGTGTCATTTGGTAGCCACACATGAAGACATGTAGATGGCTTCATTGAAGGACAAGTAGCACACTTTCATGAGTGACAAGTGCCTTTTAAAAATGAGGACACCTTGCATCACAAGGTTTAGGCAAGTGTAGATTCATTCTAGCTCATTTTGGTGTTTCTGTTGCCTTTACTCTATCCTTTGCTTCTCACCACCAAAACCTCTCACTCCTTCTCAACTTCTGGAATTTTGCTTGTTTTTGGATCATTTTCACCTAGAATCTTTGTAAGTTACTGTATCAAGAAGTAGGTTTTGCTATTTTCTGTGTTATTGTTGTGTTGGTGCTGAAATTTGCACCTTCATCTCGGAGTTGTGTTTGGTTGCTTAGAAGACTAGTTGGCTTGTTCTTTGGAATTGTTCTTTGAAGTTAAAAAGGTAAGGGAATGCTAAACTTGATTTCATGTTATAATATGAAATGTTTGATACTTGAATTGAATAGAATATGTGTTAAGATGATGATAAATGAATGTTGAAAAATGATCCTTGTATGATAACTTCTGGTTTGGTTTTGATGTGTGGAAGGTATTGATTTGTAAGTTACTTAATGAATGATTTTTGAATTGGTTTTGGACATCAATTTGATGTGGAATTGAGGCATGAATAAGGTAGAATTGAAGTGAAATTGATGAACTATGGTGAAGGGGTGTGAAAAGTGTATGAAGGAGTTAAGTTTTGGAAGCAGTTTGAAGGTTGTGGGTGGGTGAACCTTCAGTTCACTCATCCCACGATCGTGAGAATTATAGGGCATATTTCCATAGTCGTGGAAAAGGGTTAATAAGGTGAAAAACTTGGTTTTGTGCAATTGTTGACATCTATAAGGTTAGGGCACTTAGTAATGGTTTAATTGAACTTAATTGAAGTTGAAAATGAGCCTAGATGATGTTAGATTAATTGAGTAGAAGTTAATCTAGTTATGGACTATTAATTAAGGTAATAACTTAAAGAACGTGTGATTAATTAATAATGTGTCTAATTTTAAAATGTATGGTATGTTCAAGATGAATGTGTTCTTAAGAATTCAAATGTGTTCCAAGGGTTTTATGTGATGTGAATTGGATATGGATGTTTGTAATTTGGGAATTTCTATGATGTTATGTAATATGTAATGACTTAATGTTTCATTGATATATTTATGCAAATGCTTATGTTTATAAGGCATATTGAGTTTGATCAAAAGGGAATGAATATGTTCAATTAAAAAAAATGAAATAAAGACATATGTTATACACTACATTATTTGCTTGTGATTTTGAAATCCAAATTGGATTGTTTTAAAAATGATAAGTCCTAGTTGTGGCTAAATAGGCATGTCTAGAAGGGTCTACAGCTACTCCTGTGACACTTCGGTGTCTCCTGATATTGACACTTTGGTGTCTCCTGATATCGACACTTTGGTGTCTCCTAATATTTGACACAACAATGTCTTCTGATGCTGAGACATAAGTCTCTCCTGTTCTATGATACCAATCATGATGTCTTCTGTTCTGGTCCCGTTACCCACTTCGGTAAAAAGGATTAGTAGGCTAACCTGGTTTGTATTTTGATACATGTCGATTCTATTATAAACATGTTCTAATATGAATTCTGATCTGATACAAGATGAATTCTGATCTAATACAAGTTTTGATATGTTTTGGCACAATTATGTTCTGTTTTAAGACTTGTGCATTTTGTTATGAAGTAATGACATTCTGTTATGATATTTACATGTTTTGTTCTATATTGACGAATCATAAACTATTTTAAGACATGTAATGTTTGGGTTGCTCTTGAATATGAATAACTAAAGACTGCTTAGGATATGATTTGATCCTGAGCATGTGAATATTAGACAACTGTTAGAAACAGTCGCCATTATGTATCCTGTTTAGTTATTCCTCACTAAGCTTTATGCTTAGCATGGTGGTTTTGCCTCCTTGTAGGTTCTGATAAGAAGACTTAAGGCTGGGACAACCGTGATGGCCAAAGGAGGATGTGTTTTGTTTTGACAAGACGTATAATTGAGTTTGTTTTTTAGTTGTATTTAATGCAATGTGACATTTTGTATAATTGTGGATAAGGTTTGTAATTTCCTATAAATGATTTATAATAACCTTACTACAGGATGGATTTAATATATATGGCATATATTTTGATAAATTCATTATGTATGATGTATATTGTGTTTTGTTTATAAAATAACTCCTAATGGATTGTAATGTTTGTTTGCTTGAGTTTTTGGAAATACATGTAAGGAATGTTTAGTATGTTTTGGATTATTTTAAGTTTGTTTTGTGTGGCACCTGCATATGCTCCTAGGGGGTATGAAGGCGTGACATCGTTTGGTATCAGAGCCTGGTTTAGGAAATTCTAGTTTTAACCAGCACTTAACTATTGCTTATATATGGATATAACTGCTGTGTTTGGCCTAATGTGGTTTGTCCCATATTTTGGTTATAGAATTAAATGTGTAGAGATCTCATAGAGCCGTTGACGAGATTGCTGAGAGTAATAATCCTGAGCGATCTCGTCCATCTATATTTGGACCCTCTGGGATGAATCGAGATGAAATACCACCACCTCCACCTCCACCTCCAGCTCAGAGGGAGGCTTTGGTTAAGCTGTCACAAGACATGATGACATTGTTACACCGTATGACGACACCCAAGGCTCTGATTAATCAGTTGCGGAAGTATGGAGCTGAGGAATTTACTAGAATATATTTGGAGGAATTTGAAAGAGCTGAATTCTGATTAGAGAAGGTGAAGAGGGTGTTAGATGAAATTGGATGCCCACTAGATCAGATGGTGCACTGTGTTGTTTCTCTTCTTTAGGGAGCAACCTATGAGTGGTGGAAGTTTGTTTTGAGGAATTCTCAGTTACCGAAGCTTCTGACTTGGGATTTCTTTTTCCAAGCGTTTAAAGCCAAGTATATGACGGAAACTTATCAGAAGTAATTCCTGAACCTAAAGTAAAGAAACCTATCTGTTGCTGAGTACGATAGGGAGTTTAATCAACTCAGCAAGTATGCACATTAACCTGTACTTACTGAGGAGTTTCAGTGTCATCAGTTTGAGGATGGTTTGAGTCGATCAAAGAATATCTAGCAGCATTCACTCTCTTGTAGCAAGTGAGTTACCATCAGCGGATGCAAGCTGCTAATAAGTTAGAGAAGCAAGAGATGGTGAAGAGAGAAAAGGCTCAGCGAAGGGGCTTTGCTAGAGGAGGTCATTCCTTGGGCAAGCAGAGTCATAAAGGTGTTTCCTCTGCACCGAAATTTACTTAGAGATCTGTAGCTCGGGAATGGAGACAAAACTTTTCCTCATCGACTGCTTCTAGTGGGGGTTCCTTTGTGGGCCGAGGTTCTGGTGCTCCGGAGTGCCATCATTACTCCATACATCATTGAGGTACTTATTGGAGGGCCATGGGTGCATGTTTTCGATATGGCGGCACTGAGCATCTGATAGCCAATTGCCTTATGAGACAGTCTCTGACATCACAAGCTAGTAGGGAGGCCTCTCATACACCTGCTAGAAACAGAGGACAAAGTAGAGTTCTTGGAGGATCTAGTCAGATTAGACCTAATCCTAGTACTCATTTAGAAACTGTTGATCGACCTGCTATACCTTCTGCCCCAACTCGAACTTATGCTTTGAAATCTCATGAGGAAGGATGCACCTAAGGTTATTATAGGTGTTGTTTCTCTCTTTAATTCTAAAATGCATGCTTTGATTGATCCTAGATCGACTCATTCTTATATCTGTGTTCGAGAAATTCCTGATATAAAGATGTATATAGATCAGTTAGATTATGATATTCATATAACCAGCCCTTTGGGTAGTAATGTGTTGGTTAATCAGGTTTATAGAAACTGTCTTGTTATGATCCAAGGATGTGAATATATAGCAGATCTGATTAGATTGCCTTTTTATGATTTTGATTTGATTTTGACTATAGATTGGCTGTCCAAGCATCAGGCGGTGATTGATTATAGTGCTAAGATAGTTATGCTTAGGAAGCCTGATCAACCTGAAATAATACTGAATGGCATCCACACTGGTTCTCTAGCTAATACGGTATCTGTAACACACCACTACCATAGAACATATACCTGATCATCCAGAGGACATTTAAGAACATACCCTATGAGAATGGCATGTTAGAGCAATCATATTCACTATTATGGCATCATACAGAACATAAGTGATCATAAGTTCAACATTTCTCATTTTATTTAACAAACATCAATTACATTGTCATTACATCTCATAATCCATATATTTACATTACAAAAACATCTAATATGAAATGAGATGCTAATCTATCTAAACTCCTCAAACATCAGCTGACCAGACCTTTGAGCCATTCCTGGTTCCAAAATTGACAATACTAGACTGCTACTAGATTGCCTTATAAGTTAGGTATCCTCAGTACCTGAAAAACAATGTTGCAATTTTGATGAGTTTTGCAAACTCAGTAAGTGAACCATCATCGATGTGCTCACTCGAGTCAAAACACAACATCACAAGTATACAACCAAATTCACAAGTATATCACATTAGCTTGAATCAATTCCCATACAGTATTGCATACAAAATCATGATATACATCATATCTCAATAGGCACATTATAATATAAACATGTCATATAATCTTTTAAGAACAATCCAGTCTCTCACCTCAATCATTCATATAATCAACATATATACAAGTATTCCAGATCACTATATCAACACAATTTAGTATTTTTTTCACAATCATTCATATGATACATGTAAAGATATATATATATATATATATATATATATATATATTCGTGGAGCTTGTGGCTCTGTGTGCACATTTTTAAGCTTTAAGCTCTTTTTTCACGTTGGTCACTCTGGTCACAACTCCTTTATCTGATCATGCGTATCGATGTAATGAAAATGCATCAAATCATATATTATGCTATCAATAAATCTCATTTAGTGTGCACAGTCATATAGCACATTAATCGGATCTAAGTCCGACATTCAACATATAATTGAGAACATAATTTCCATATTCACATTCAATTTGCAAACACTTCCAATACAGTCCAAAATATCAAACTCCTCGGACCATCAATGTCCAAAATTAACACAATCATATCAGTAATAGTTCAATATCTAATAGTTAATTAAGAACAATATAAATATAGTGAGTAAACATCTAGGTTAACTCACAATATGCTACAGATAGCTATTGCCTTGACGAGCCGACAATATCGGGAAGCTGTCGGTCAATTTGTGCTTTTAAATCATGAAATACACACATATGTACAAATTACTAACTTGTTTAATCAAATAAGTACTCAATCATACACATGTATATGTTTTATGTTCAATGCATGCTCAATTGACCTTTCCGGGTATGTAACTATTCATAAATTTTGACCATTCAAACTTCATACTTTGTATACTGCCATTTTGCAATCAAGTTTGTACCCTTAAGTTAGCTTGATTTACTCCAAATTTATCAACCATATTTTACACTTATCCATGAAAATTTCCATGATCAAAAGCATCTTATAAAACACACACAATTGTTATTTTAAATCTGGAATTTTAGCAAGCTAAATCTATACATTCACCAAACTTTTTCCAGCATCATATACTCATACATTTACCCAATTCTAATTCATAATTACCCTATGTTCTTTAATACTCATTCATCCATACCTTATAAACATTTCTCATGTCCTTTAAGATCATGTTTGCATTAAAAGAACTCATTTATTCCGTTAACAAATCAGAATTTCCAGATTTGAACTCAACACATCAAAACAGTCCATTCTTTAGATAATGACATCAATTAACTATATAAACTTATCAAGATCTTAAAAAATTAATCAAGCAAAAATATAGGCTCATTCATCACCTTAATCAAGTCCAAATATACCAATTTAGAGTGAAATTTCTCATCTAGTTCAACATGTACATAAGGCCGAAACTAAAATTCCAGAATTTGTCAACAACATCACTAATGTGTGTAACTTTTCTACCTTCAATACCTCACGAATTTAACAAGCTTAAAGACATCACTAACACCTGAAAATTTTCAGATTTCATGTTCCTTAAGGTTACTACATTTCAGGTTAATTTAACTTCCATATTGGTTACACTAAAGCTTACAAAAATTATGTTCACTTATGTCAATAACATTCATTGTTTTACAAACACACTTACAACTTAAATTTTCCAGATTTGAATTCATCTTAATGAAATATATCTTTAGCATGAATTTCTTATCAATTATACTTCAATTCCCAACTTATATCATCCATAAACAGTCCATAAACTACCATTTTCGTATATGCAAAAACATAACAGAAAAGTACTCATTCATTCTCCATTTTCCAGCTTTTCTCATGATAGGTTTTCGGGTCAGTTTTGTATGGCCATTATGACATAGAAAATGAGGTATTTAGGCAATATATTCTTCTAAAAAAAATGTTCCTTTATGTATTAAGTTTCTAATTACATAAATTTAATGCAGTTTGGATCATTATTACTAGAGTTATACCCAAAATACTATAGACTATTCTCAAACAGAGACAACAACCAGTACTCAACTTCAAGCCAAATTTCAAAACCCTTAGAGATAGAAATTAAATTCAATTCCTTCATACAAATTGTAGGTATATGCATCTAGTTTAATATAAAATTAAAATCATCCTATTTTGATAACTACAGATCAAGATATTGCTAAAATATGTATGTCTGTTCAGTGGAACCACTTCATCTAACGAGGTACACACTCCAATTAACTCACTTCAGTCATATTATGAAAATGTAACGCCAAAGACACATGCAAATGAACCAACAACATCCCATTTTCATCTAGGCTACTTTTGTTAACAAAACCCCTCATGTTACACTCAAAAAACACAACAAGATATCAAAGTTTCCATATAAAAGAATTCACGTTCATCTAACTTACTCCAGCTCACTTCATGATCAACATCTTATACAATCTTTCCTAATTCAATCATCATAATCACATTCCTTAAAGATTAGATTTCTACTTATCTATTAAGCTTAAATTCTACCTCAAAGCCTCAAAGAGGCCACAGATGTTTTTATTTAATTTCAAGGCTCAGGAAGAACAGTACTAAAGGTTGAAAGACAAGAAGTTTGGAGCCAATCGGTACATTGATTGGGGGGTTTTGGAGCAGGTTGGGTTAGCCCAACAGGTAAGGGAGTTGGTAGATGTAGGAGTATGTTCCAAATTTTTTTAAATCATGGAACCATCGTATAGAGAGCTGACTTTGCAGATCCTCTCCACATTCTCTGCGTTGAAGGGATGTTACAACGAGGATCACCCCATCTCAGTCCAGTTCAGGATGATAGGGGAGATGCACGAAATAAGCTATACTGAGTTCTCCATCACTAGGGATTTTTATGATCGAGAATACAAGGAACACCAGAGTATCAAGCTTTACAAACTACGGTCTGTCACTATAACACTTTGATACATCCATGGTACTCTGAGTCATACTTTGAGTGGTCAAGGAGATAGCTAAGGAGTCGTTGACAATGTGGATGTCTTCTACCTCTGGAGTATGGGTGAGTGGGTGCCTATGTTGGACCCCGACTCTTTTTTTGAAAATTTGATTTATTAAATGGAATTAAATGAGGAATTAATGGTGAAAAATTGAATATTAAAATGAAATTGAATGA
>JAOQMQ010000004.1:11200101-11218294 GCA_027563845.1 Erythroxylum subrotundum
GTACCAAAAGGATTCAAACAACCATGTATACATCAATATACAGTAGTATCTCCAATTACAAAACAACACAAAAGGCTTGAAAAATCTGGTGTTACATAGATTGTGGGTAACTATCTTCTCTTTGATGTTGTTAATTGTTCTAGTAGCTAAAGCCAGCTCATTTAATTCATTCATGGTGAATTTTATTCTATCCTTTCAAGCAAGATTAGTGCATTTTATTGAGAGAGCTAGTTAATTAATAATTCATTCCACTGCCTTTTCCTTCTTTTTCTTGCGGTAACATTGAATTATCTCTTCCAATGCATGATAGGGAGGCCTTGGATGACATAGATTCTGATCTAAGGAACATATTTGAGCTAAGTAGTGGAAGGTGAAAAACTAGTGTTTGATTATTTCTTCTTCTTTATTACAAAGAATACAAGTTGTCGAGACTCTTAAGAATTTTTTTAGATGGACAAGAGTGCTTAGATTATTTTTTGTTGTCGTCCACATTAGCATAGATTCCCTTGGATTCACCTTTTTAAATCGTACTAGGCTATACCATGGGACATTTAATGAGGTTCCATGCAATAATTTACTATATGATAAGTTAGTTAAAATACCATCGTTGGTTCTCTCCTTCATCTAATTTGATCTTCCTTATTCAAAATTAGTTGAACTAGTGTGGGTTGACACAACTTAATACAATAATTCATCTTTATGTAAGGTGATAACAATGTACACTAATGCATTCTCTGGTATCACACCTTTGAGATGCACCATTTCTTATACTTCGTTTAGTGGTCCTATATTGGTCTAATAGTTACACCAAAAGAGAGTTATTTTGCCATCCTTTAAATAACATATAAATTCCTTTTTGTATCTTTTTTTAACTTAATGATCTAAGTTATTATCTATGAAAAAACAAGTATATGATCTGAAGTCTAAAATTCTTGTTGGTTTATGTAAAAAGCATGAACCAATTAAACCTATAGAGACTCCCTGTCACTTATGATTATCCACAATCTTTTGAGCATTAGAAGCTTATTCATCTTCTTAAAGGGATAGGTCTTAAGTTCACACCTTCCTTCTTATCTTTTCAAACCTCAGTGCATCTCACCTTTGCATAGAATTTATCCTCTACACTCCATTTGTATAAGAATCTCTTCATCATTAGGTCAATTTCCTTGGAGATGCCTAGATAACCAAACGAGAGCTCTAATATATGTGCAACTTATTTATAATGGATTTGATAAGTTATAGTCTACTTGCTATTGACGAACATTAGGAGCTCCAATTAAAAATTATTAGTTTTATCTTTTCTAATTGGAGGTTTAAGGTCCACATAAGAGGGGGTTTTTCTTTTGTTGTAATATGGATCCCTAAGTAGGTAATAAGAGGCTTATATAATTTGATATTTGTGATTTAAGCAAGCCATCTAGGATTCTATTCTACACTTGATAAAGCGATGAGTTGGCTCTTTTGCTTGTTGATAAAAAGACCTAGCATAGATTGGAAAAGATTGACTGCACTTGATCATTGGTAGGCTTATAGAGTTGGGTCCACTTTTGGAGAATCCTTATAAAACATTATCTTTTGAAGCCTCAGGAGCACTTCACTGGCTAAAATGAATAAGTAGTGTTATAAGGGGTCTCCTTGTATGATGTCTCTAGCTCCCTTAATTAGTATGGTAGATTCTCCATTGATAAGTATCCCATAAGATACAATAGTAATACATTGAGTGGTCTTTTGAATAAATTGACCAGGAAAGTTAAACATTTGTAATATGTTGATTAAGAAACTCCAACCTAAAGAATTATAAGCCTTTTGGAAATCATTTTTTAGTTCATAATTATATGGTAATTTCTTCTTGAGTAATTCTTGAAAATTTCTTCGAATAACAATATGTTATTCCCTATTGGTCTCCCTTATATGTAAACTCTTTGGAATCGATTTATTATATTACACAAAATTGGTTTCAATCTTCCTACAATGATCTTAGCAATTACTTTATAAATGGTGTTATAGTTACAAATTGGTCTATAGTCTTTCACTAAGTTGGAGGATTGTATCTTTAGAATGAGTGTTACATAAGCCTTGTTACGCTCACATAGCATTCTTTCCTCCTTAAAGAACTCTTATATTACCTATATCACAACTTCCTTTATGTGATTCTAAGTTTTTTAAAGAAGTTTCCATTGTATCCATGTAGCCCTACTACTTTGTTGAGATGCAAGGAGAATAATGTTCTTTCCACCTCCAAGACTTCAACTGACTTAAGTAGGGATTCCATCAAATGAGTAGGAATTCATTACCTCATATTGATTTGATGGTGTTGACTATAGATGAAGCATTGGTGTTTGATCCTATTGAATTAGTAAAGAACCTAAGTACTTCTTCTTGTATTTCCTCCTATTCGTTTAGAATTTTCCCCATTAATTTTTTTCAAGGAAGATATCTTATTGTTATTTCTCTTTGTTTGTATGGATATATGAAATAATTAAGTATTTCTTTCTCCATGTGGAATCCATAGTGCTTTTGATCTCTGTTTGAATAGAGTGAAGCTAATTTCTACCATATTGTTGTAATGATCAAGGGCCTATGCAATAGCTGATTTTTTTCAAATTAAGGGATTAGAACCCTAGACTATTTCATAGAAGCTATATCATTGAAAATTCATGAATTGCATTTCATTCACATGTATATCAATAGCATAAACACATGAATTATGATTTAGTACACATTACAAAGAATTTATATGCACTTAATTGGCTTATTACGGGGTATTGTTAAAATGATCATGATGTGAGTTGTGTATTGTTTATGACTTGCATTTTGGTTTGATGGATTACAAGTAGTAAATTTGGAATTAATTTGGTACAATTGGAAAATTGATGAATTTAAATGTACATTTGGTCTAGGAAAAATGCCAAGTGGTAACACAAATGGATAAATGGAAATTTAGGATGATTAAACCTATAATTGAGTGACATTTGGCGAAAGTTATTAATTGACAAATGGAAGCAATGATTGTGTGAAAAATGTACTAAGTAACTACGTGACATATGATAGCATGTATACATGATAAATGGAGAACATGCCTTTGTACGTATGTCAAATTAATTTGGTGACACCTAGCACCTGAGGTGTTAAGCTCCTGCAGGAGTAATCCTGTGATTTGCTATGTTTGTGTCCAATTGCTACATTAATAATCCAAACTTTTACCCTTCACAAGATAGTTAAAGAATCAGATTATTGTTGTCTCTTATCCTAGCCGAAAATCATCCTATTACTACCTTGAACATGTGATGAATCTTGCATGCATATAAGGCAAAATTGACCTGATGAATTAGGATGTAATTGAAGCTAAATAAGTAAGTAAAAGATTGATATTTATGGTATGTTATGATAGAGAATTTATAATGATGAAATTGGGATGAATTGTATATGATATTGATGATGAATTGTGCTAGAAATTTCTGCATGAACTTAGATACTTTTTTGTGTGTTCTTGATGTATGAACAATAGTTTATGGATTATTTTATGGATGAATTAGATTAGGATTTGAGGTATAATGAAGGTGAATTTATGTTAAAAAAAGGTGCTAATAAAGTGATCTTGAAATGGCAACAGAACTAGGATACATGATTGATAGTGAATGATAGTTTCTGTTTTAATTTTGATGTGTGAAAGATAATGATTTGTGAGTTGTCTAATGAACAATTTTTGAATTATGGTTGGACATGAATTTGATAAGGATTGAAGCATGAATAAGGTAGAATTGAAGTGAAATTGATGGACTTTGGAGAAGGTGTGTTGGATAGAGTATGAAGGAGTAAAAATTAGAAGCAAAATGAAGCTTATGGGTGAGTGAACCGAACGATTGTGGGATTTATAAGTCTCCTTCCCATGGTCGTGGGAAGTACTTTGGAAGAAGAAAAGGATTATGGGATGTATAAGGCTCCTTCCCATGTTCGTGAGAAGTGCTTTGGAAGAAGAAAAAGGTTGGTTTTAGGCAATTGTTGGACTATATAAGGTTGAGATAATATATAATGGTGTAATTGGACTTCATTGAGGCTTAAAATGAACCTAGAAAGTTGCTTGATTAAGTGATTAAGTGTTTGATAAGTTTAAGTTGTTAATTGAGGTTATAAATTAAGGAATGGACTGATTGATATCAATGTATATGAATTTAACAATATGAGTTGTTAATGGTATAAAGATGTTCATGTGAATGCAAATGTGATTCAAAGGATATAAGAAATGAATTAGGTATAATTGAATGAGAATTGGAAAATTGTCTGAATATTTAATGCTTGGAAAGAATTGATGAATGTATGATTGATGAATTTAGGGTAATCAAACTTGCCTAAAGTGTAACCTATTTGCAAACAAGTTATATACAAGCTATGATGAATGAATGAGCAAGACTTGTGAATAAAGTTACATACTTGGGATAGTCAATTGAGCATACATTAAACATAACACATATACATGTGTATGATTGAGTACTTATTTTGTTTAAACAAGTTAGTATTGTGTACATATGTGTGTATTGCATGATATAAAAGCACAAATTGACCGATATCATCCAAACATTGTCAGCTCATCGAGGCAATAGCTATCTGGAGTTTACTGTGAGTTGACCTATATGATCCTCCCTACAAGTGAATTGTTTTTATTTAAATTTTAGTTACTGAATTGCTACTTATTTAATTGTGATATTCCAGATATTATTGGTCCGAGGAGCTTGATATTTGGGAATGTATTAGAAGTGCTTACTGATTGTATGTGAATGGGGAAATGTGTACTCAACTAAATGTTGAATACCAAACTTAGATCCGATGCTTGTGATAACTGACTGTGTACTCAACTAAATGTTGAATACCACATAATGTGATTGATAACACATTATGTGGAATGTTGAACTTCATTATATGAATATGCATGATTAGATAAAGGAGTTGTGACCGGAGTGACTAATATGACAAGAGCTTAAAGCTTAGAATGTGCATAAATAGCCACAGGCTCAATGATTAATGAGCCCAGTATCTATAATGGGTACGGGATAGTATCTGAAACGAGCCCAGTATCTACAACAGATACGAAACAGTTCAAAAGGTGCTCAGTCACAACAAAATAAAAATAGAAGTGACTCTCATGTGCGTTTGCATCTATATCTTTACATGTGTTTTTGAGATTGATTGCAAGTAAATGTTGAATTGTGTTGATATAATGATGTGTAATGCTTGTGTAGATGTTGATGATATGAAAAATTGAGATAAATGATTGGATTGTTCTGAAATGACTATATGAAGTCTTTGTATTTATAATGTGCTTGTTGAAATATGATGAGTAATGTGATATGTATGGGATTTGAATTTGGATGAGGTGTTATACTGATTAAACTGTGTTTTATACATGAGATGTTTATGTTATGTTAAAGTGAACACATCGATGATGGTTCACTCATTGATTTCACAAAACTCATCAAAATTGCAACGTTGATTTTGTATGTAATAAGAGGAGACTTAGCTTCTAAAGCAATCTAGTTGAAGTCTAGTATTGTCCATTTTGGGAACAAGATTGCAATGTTTAGATAGAATGCTTTTGTTTAGTATCTTATGTCACGTAGAACTTGTTGTATAAAACTGTGAACTCACAAATGGTTTTGTAATGTGAAAAAATATGGTTGGTGTGTAACGAAATGACTATGTAAATTATGTTTTGTTAATGAAATGGGATAAATTAAAACTTAAAATACTTATGTTCTTTATGATGTCATGATAAGCTGATATGTTTGCTCTAACATGCCGTTTTCATAAGGTATGTTCTTGAATGCCCTCTGGATGTTTAGACATATACTCTATTGTAGTGGTGTGTTACAACCTATATCTCTCTCTCCTGCATTGTTGATTTCTATATAGTGCATCTTAAATTTCCTCAAGCCTATTTCTTGATTGTTGAAAACAATTTGAATAAGAAGAAAAAAAATAGCCAAATACATAAGCAAATAATTGCATAAATAAAAAAAGATAAAATAAAAAACAAAGAAAATCAAAATCAAAATAAAGGTAAAAGTAAGTAAACAAATAAACAGGTAAAAAATAAATAAGTAAATAGAATAAATAAGGAATTGAAAGAGAAAGAAAAAAATGAAATAAATAAATAAAATGACCAAGGGGGAAAGGAAAACAAACTAAAGTATTTAGGGTAAATGTGAGATATAAGAAACAAAGAAAAGGAAGGAAAAGTTTCAAAATTCCTATGAAAAGAGAAGGACCTCTTTATAAAAAGAAAAGAATCTTCTATGTAAGATCTTCTACCCTTATCAAAGTTTGCCAAAGTATTCTATTAATGGTCAAGTGATTGGTAAGCTCTAGTGGGGTCATAACATACTTGATCACCTCCCTTAATTCTTTTTAGGTCTTCCTCTTCTTCTTTATAGTCCCTAAGTACATTCTTCTAATATCTTCTCACTAGGGCGTAAAGATGTCATCTCCACTATATTAACATATTTTTAAAACTTTGTCACCAAATCATCAACAGAAATTAATAGCAAAATTATATAATAGACATATAAATTTTCTTTCTAATTTTGATAACTCTTCTCAATCCTAATCTATGTCCAAAAATTTTGGTTCATTAATACTTAGAGTCAATTATAGTAATCAAAGGTAATTTTTACTCAAAATAAAATAAAAATGTAAGAAAAGAAACAATAATTTATGTGCTATGATAACAAATAAATTAGGACTTTAATCATTTATTTAGATAAAACCACTATTTTATTCAAGTTAACACCCTCCTTGATGGGGATCAAGATACTAATCGAATGGCTCCAGACGGTGTTAGCAAATTTTCCTGAGGCCCATTGCAAGTAATTGGAGATCCAATGACTAAAGCAAGAATAAAACGAATGAAAGAAGCTTTGCAAGGATTAATCATGGAGATGCAAGAAAAGGAGGTCGTTATTGAAGGTGTGATAAGATCTCATCTTGCTATATTATTTGATATTATCTTTTTTGTTTTGAATTTATTTTGGTACTTAAATGTTAAAATTAATGTTTGTTTTGTTTTAGGAGATAAAAAGTAGAGACTACATCAAATTTGGGCTCTACTGGTGATAATGACAAATTTTGGATAAAGAGAAGAGATTATTGCGGTGGATAAGGCTGATCACTTAAAGAGTTTGAGTTTGACTGGAAGACTTCGTCTTATCCTTATCATGAAGGAATTTGATTTTGAATTCATTTTAGATAGATATCTTTACAAGTTAGAGTTAGATTAGGATTAGATTAGAAAACCATATAAAAGGGGCGTTTCTCACAACAAAAAAAGGTTCTCTTTTCTTACGTTTTTAACAATTCTTAGTCTTTCTTCTATCTTTGTTATTGGAGCAAAAGCCATGTGTGGCTAAACTCAATCGTTTTGATTTAAGGGGATTCAAAATTCTAGTTGTAACCTTGTGAGGTTTTGTGTTTCAAACTTTTAATCACATTTTAATTCAAGTATTTCTTGTTTTGAGTTCTCATATTTCATGAATGATTTATATTTGATTAATCTGACAATTTAATTTAATATTGATTATTCTACTGCTATCTAGGAATTCAGTGATCCGTAATTATCATGAAGGATTGGTACAAGTAGCAAATAGGTTATTTATGAATTTTCATATTTAAATTATGATAAATAAGAAAACTATATTGAATAGTTGCAGCTATCATGATTATTTAATTTAGGGTTTAGTCTTTTTCACGGAGCTTATTGCTATCATTTAGTTGATATGGATTGCTATCACACTCAGTCAATAAATGATAAGTTTTAGTTTGGGTGTTGGGTTTGAACCAATTAATTTAGAAAATTCTAAGACTTATTATGGCTATTCTAATATGTTTTGGACTAACTGCTTAAATCGTGAAAATATTCTTTTTAGATCAATGGTCAATGTTACAATTAGATAAGATCTTTTCCTTGAATCAGAATTTGGTAATCTTGACTTTCACATATTTAAATTCAGTTGATTTAATTTATTTTTGTCTTATTTTTAGTTAATCGGTTATTTAATCACCCCCCCCCCCAATTTAATTTTATTGCTCGAAATTAAAAAACTAGTGTTAAGTTCTCTAGGGATTCGACCTAGTTCCATGACTACTACAAAAGTTTAGAGAATCGATATTATTTTGGGGGCTTCGACAACCCGACCAAGGTGCTAAGGCATTACCAAGATTAATTGCTTATCTTCATGTACAAGATGTTGGACAAGACTTAGTATATGGTGAACCAAGCTTGGAATCCAGGATACAAGGCCATCACGTATGGGTTTAAAGGAAGCCCAATCTGCATAATTAAAATGCAATCAACAAGTGAGTTGGTTATGTTGATTCCCAAATTTACATTTTTTGAATGAATAAGGCCTTATTAAGACTTGTTCCTTAATAATTTCATTCATATCTTGATAAATCAGGTTGTTTCCTTAATTTAGGTGATATCCGCATTCAAGATTGATTTGTATCCTCAAATTAAGGATTCTCTTTCCTATTTAGGTCTTTCCTACTTAAGTATGAACTAGGAATAGGTAAGAAAGCCCTTTCCTTATAGGATTAGGATATTGATCCATGAGCATGAAACCGAGTGATGGGACAAAAGGAGAAATATAAGACCGCCAATGGGAAAATATGTTACATTTATTAAATTGAAGGAACGGATAGGCGGGGTTAATGCTTTTGGTGAGTTTAAAGATTGAACGGAGTTAGTCGCTTTTGAAGTGTGTTAAACGTCCGAATTTAGTCTGCTTTTGACGTGTTCTTATTACTTCCATTCCATTACTAGGCATGTTTAGGAAGAAAACAACAGACCACAAAGGAATCTTGCTTAGCTCTATTTGTCATACGTACATGATTTCTATATTCTTCTGCAACATAATTTGTTATTACCTCGTAGGAATATATGAGTGGTTGAAGGAAGAATATGCCACCAAACACCTAGAGTCCTGAAACAAAAAGACTAACAATTTGTTTTGCAGCAGTAGAGTTCCTAAAGGGGATTAAAACCACCATTAGCTCTGGAACATAACGTGGGGATGCCGGATAATACAAACGGAAAACAGACTTGGTGCTTTCACGTCTTCGATTTTTAGGACATTTATTATGCCCTTACACCTCCGAATTACATGGGTTCCCCATTTTTAATTGATGAAAAGAAGTAGTTCGAATCCTATGGCATAATTCTTCGCCTTTTAATTGCTTTTGCTGTAATTTCCCACGATTCCGTTGCGTGATCGCGATTTTCGCGCAAGTCCACAGAGTCGCGATCGCGACTTTTCCCTTTCTGCTTTTCTTTTTCCGATCTATATTGGTAAAATGGGCATAACTTTCACTAGAAATATCGGATTAAGGTCATTTTTGGACCGTTTCAAAGAAGACTTCTAAATCTACAACTTTCCTGAAATCTCGAAAGCAATTTTTGCCTCTATAAGGCAAAATTTAAAAAACATGTAGCTATCCTGATTGTCTATCCTATACAACATTACAAACTTCAAATGACCATAACTCTCAGTTCCGATATCCAAAAATTTTATACTTTATAATTTTTACTTTGAGTTCAGAATATAATTTCTACATCTATGAAAGCTTACAGAATACAATATATTTTCATATCAATTCAACTACTAAGTACTTTTCGTTAAACTCTCAAGTCTCAACTCATTTGATTCATCACCTACATCTAATTCTCATCATCCACAAAATCCTATATTTCATTTCGATAACCTCTTACTTATAAGTAACAACCATTTGCATTCAAAATTTATCATCTCAAATTGATAACTTCCTCAAATGTACTTAATTCCAACTAACCTCATCCTTAATTAATTCATATTTCAACTCCATCTTATCCATACACAAATTCTCATTTCAACCTAACAATCATCTATACACAAATTCATATTTCATTAGCAACATAGAATAAGAGTTTATACAAAGCTTTAATGGGCATTTCAAATTACAATACATCAATATCTCAAAATCCTAAAATACAAAAAGATACAAAGATACATGAACAGTAATTTGCTCAAAATGCAATTAAAGCCTTTTGGTTACAAATCTAGCTTAAAACACAAAAAGATGCAAATTTTGGAGTGATGCCTCGATTCTCTTTCACTCGATTTCTTGCTCATCACTTGAAGACAGGAAAGAATGGGGGTGAGCTTGACAAGCTCGTGGGTAACAATTTTATAACAAGAAACAATCAAAAATGTTGAAATATTTATTTCCATGGTAAAATTCACATTGAAATCCATGTAACACATATTTTCCAAATTCACAACTTATCAAGCAATTCATAAACATCAAGAATAATTAATTCATCAAACTTGTCATAAATCATAAAAACATAAGCACATCGGAATGGTTTGGGTGAATCCAAAAACAGAACGTACTACACATTTCCACATAGTGGTCTTATCTAGTTATGAACTTAGGGGAGTCTATGAAGGAGCTCCATGCCACTAACGGGCAGGCGGGAGAATCTTTTTGTCAAAGTGCACTTGACTTAACTTAGGGGACCACCACAAACCCACAAAATCATGCATATCACATCTTGTAAACATATTGCCCAAACTGGCACATTTTCGGAAAGTGATTTCATAACCATAGTATCTTTTCAAAAATCATTATCACATTCTTTTTATAAATCATCAACATAATATCCATATACCAAACTCATAGCACTTTTTTTAAAACATTCAAAGAGCAATAAAATGCACATTTATAACATAATTGAAAACATTTAACTTTCTTGATTTAAGAGAAAACATTAATGGCTTATTGCTGAATTATAAAAATGTAATCCACCTTGAATTTCCTTGCTTTAAACTTGCTCAAAATGCCTCTCCTCTTCTCTCTTCTCCACCGAAACTCTCTTCTCCTCTCTTTGTTTTCGTTGTTTTCTTCTTCTCTCCCACAAATCACGTTTTTTGCTTCTTTAGTTGCAAGACATCACTCAATTGTTCCATTTATGCCCTTAATGAGTAAGAAATGCCCAATTTGCCCTTCCTTATAAGCCTTATAACTTTAATGCTTAAGTAGTCTTCCAAAAATGGCTTTGAACCTTCTTATAACCTTAACACTTTAATTCCATTAACCCATGCAATAAATACTATTAACTTTGACATAATTAAATAACTCCAAAATAATTAATCTATCAAAACCTGAAAAATTATTTAAATCATGCTTAACTTGTAGCATCCCAGATCACCCACTTACAGATATTGTCTGCTTTGGGCCTTAGCCCAGTCAAGCCCTCAAGGTTTTGCTTTTCCCAAGGCCTTCCCAGGAGGTCACCCATCCTAGTACTACTCTCACCCAAGCACATTTAACCTCGGAGTTTCGATGAGATCCGTTGCATTAGGTCATGAAAAACGTGTCTGTAAGGGAGAGGTATCCGTACCCTTATAAGGCGTACTTCGTTCCCCTCTCCAACCGATGACCCATGCAAAAGTGTGTTTGATGAGCTAAAGGAGCGACTCACTAAAGTACCGATTATTCAGCCACTTCGATGGGACATGCCCTTCAAGTTGATGTGCGACACGTCGGATTATGCAGTTGGCGTCGTGCTGGGCCAAAAAGTGGATAAGGTACCTCATGTTATTTATTATGCTTCTATGACACTTAATGATGCCCAAAAAAATTATTCTACGACGAAGAAGGAATTTTTAGCGATCGTCTTTGGATTGAAAAAGTTTCGATCATACCTGTTGGGGATGAAGGTGATCATCTACTCCGACTATGCAACTTTGAAGTATTTGGTAAACAAGAAAGAAGCCAAGCCAAGATTAATTCGATGGATATTACTGCTCCAAGAATTCGACGTGGAAATTCACGACAAGAAAGGACTAGAAAATTTGGTGGCCGATCACCTAAGTAGGATCACATTGAGTACCACGTCTGATGTTCTTCACGACAAGTTTCAGGATGAGAGCCTATTCGCAATTCAACAGGTAATTCCATTATATGCGGATATAGTAAACTTTTGAGTAACTAAGTCTTTACCTAGTGATTTATCTAGAGGCGAGAGAGATAAAATCAAGTGAGAGGCTAGATATTATATTTGGGATGAGCCTCATCTGTGGAAATTTTGTTCTGCTCAGTTTGCTAAGAGATGTGTCACAGATGATGAAATTTAGTCTATTTTATATTTTTTCATTCATCTGTGTGTGGGTGACACTTTGGTGTTAAAAGAACTGCTCGAAAAATTTTAGACTGTGGACTGTTTCGGCTTAAGTTATTTTATGATTCTTATATGTTTTGCAAGTCTTGCGATGGTTGTCAAAGAACAGGTAACTTGGGATCAAAGAATCAAATGCCACTGACGAACATTCTGGTATGTGAGATTTTTGATGTTTGGGGAATAGACTTTATGGGTCCTTTCCCCTCCTCTTTTGGTAAGAATTACATTTTGTTGGCTATAGATTACGTTTCGAAATGGGTTGAAGCTAAGGCTACTACATCTGACGATGCTAAAACTGTTATTAATTTTGTTAAATCAAATATTTTTGTCAATTTCAAAATACCTCGAGTTATCATTAGCAATCGATGAACCCATTTTTGCAACAAGATTTTTGAAGCTTTGATGAAAAGATGTGGTATCACATACCGAGTCTCTACCGCCTATCATCCGCAAATCATTGGGCAAGCTGAGGTGTCCAATAGAGAGATCAAATCCATACTAGAAAAAGTGGTGAATCCGACCCGAAAGGATTGGAGTCTACGATTGGACAATGCTCTGTGGGCATACTGAACCACGTACAAAACTCCTATCAGTATGTCGCCTTATAGGTTAGTTTTCGGCAAGCCTTGTCATTTACCTATGGAAATTGAGCATAGAGCTTATTGGGCTGTGAAGCAGTTGAATATAGATCAATTGGAAGTTAGTAATAGTAGGAAGTTGCAACTGCAAGAATTAGAGGAGATTCGTAATGAGGCATATGAAAATGTGAAAATTTACCAACAAAAAAAACTAAGGCTTTTTATGATAAAATGATTTCTAGGAAGCATTTTTCCACCTGACAAAAAGTTCTTCTTTATCATTCAAAGATTAAGTTATTTCCAGGAAAATTACGATCTCGTTGGCTTGGACCGTTTATTGTTACTAACGTTTTTTCTCATGGTGCGGTAGAAATTCAAAGTTTAGATACCTCTAAGGTATTTAAAGTTAATAGACATCGCCTAAAGCCGTATTATGAAAAATCTTCGGTCGAGCAAGTGGAAGAGATAGAGTTGGTACCTCCAACATATTTCTAACCAAGTAATTAACGAAACATGTCCAGCTAACTACCTTAAAGAAGCACATTAGGGGAAACCCGTAAATTTTTCAAGTTTGTCTATGTTATCTATTTAACAGTTTGTTTTTAATTTTCATTTCATTATATTATTTCATTTTGTTAGGAATTTAAATTCACATTTTATTAAGTCCTTTTATTTTTCAACTTTTCATTTTAAGAATTTTAAAAATTTTAAAAATTAAAAAATAAAAATAAAAATTTGTGGCTGTACCGCCACTCCCTTCTTTCCCTCTCTATTTTCCCTCCTCTGTTTTGCCCAAAATTCCTTCTCCCATTTTCACTCTCCAGCTGTCGATTCTCCAAAACCACTTTAGCCCATCAATCTCATTTGCCCACCATACATTCACGCAACTCTTAGCCTTCCTTACACATTCACCCATCAACCCTAACTTTCGTTTTTGTGTTTGTGTTCTTATTTTGTGAAATTGCAGGTGGTCTCCACGGCATTATCACAATGCCTAAGAAGAAAAGTGACTCCCAAAGGCTACCCACGCCCATACAGTTTACTGTTAACTTTTCTCCACCATAACTTACACCCAACACCACCGACCCACGTTCCACCACAGCCCCAATGTCAACTTTCGACCCTCCACCACCAAAAACATGCCAAAGGACGAGGAGTGGTAAGGAGGTCAAAAACATAAGCAAATGCACTCAAGTTAGGGGCTGCACCTCTTTCATAATTCCTAAAGATACAACCCAATTCCAACAGCTAAGTGAACGAAAAATTTATCCATATAAGTCCATTCTTTTCGACACACTTAAAGCATTGAATGTTTATGATTCTTTCATGCAATTGATGGGTCCCCTTAGATGGAGTGCTTTAGCTAGAATAAATTGCCCTGCCTTCGTTAAATTAACCAGAGAATTTTATAGCATCTCCCAGTTCAATTATGATAAAGACTTTGATATGTAAACGAAAGAGGCTGTTGAATTTTGATTGATGGGAAAGGAATTTGTGTTTTCGATTACTGAATTCAATGTTTCCATGGGTTGTATTTCAACTGCTGAAACTAAGACTGAGTTATTTATCAATGCTTAATGTGACTTTCATGAAGATTTCAATGCATCGGAGTTATGGAGTCAATGGTCTGTTGATACAAATTCTTATAATGCTAGCATTTCAAAAAGTTCTTTTCTTCGAAATCCTGTTTTTAAAATTATCCATAGACTGTTGGCATTCAATTTTTCTGGTCATAAAGATGCTGTGGGCACGTTGTCAAAAGTAGAATTTTATTTCCTGTGGTGCATGAATAGGCACATTCTGGTAAATTTGGGTTTTTGGTTCATGACACAATTTCACTCCGTGTTGCAAAAGAAATCTAAACCTTTGATCCTTGGGTCCTATATCACACAATTAGCGATTAATTTGGAAGTGTTAGATCTTGAAAACACTGATATGAATGTGGCTTGTGGTATAGAGCCGCTGGATTTAGATTGTTTGTGCAGGATGGGCATTATGGATCTTAGCCGTGGTCACATTGCTTTCACCATTCCCGGTCCAACTACTTTTCCCATAACAAAAACTTCCACTACATGAAGTCGAGCACCACCAGCTGAACCTAATAACCACCCACAGGAAATCACCGATTTGGAAGCTTGTCTCATTAGGATCGAACGGACAATGCACCGTTTGGAGCACAATTTGATGGCCTACTGGGAGCATGACAGATTTCAACTGCCACATTCGCCAACACCTTAATTTCGGCACTTCCATAATAGAGAAGCTTTCTTTAACTTTTTCCTTTATATTTATGCTTCTTTAACATTGAGGACAATGTTGGTCTAGGTGTGGGGAAGTTTAGGAATTGGAGTTGTATTTGTGAGTGTGACTATTTTTTGATTTTGTGTGTTTATTTTCAGTTATTGTATTTTTGTTATGCATGTGAAGCCATCAAGCTTTCTCATATTAGTTTGAATGAAATTGAGTATATGAATGAAATTAAATTGGCTAAGTGAGTTTTGAGGTGAATCATGTTGATTGATTGCAATAACTGATCTTATAGACTTGGTTAAAATTTTGACATTTGAGTGATAAGGTAAATTATGGAATTAAGGTGAATTCTTAAATTAAACATGTGAGTGAATTTGAGCCTAAATGACATCGTCTTTATGTCATGTTATTTCTTTGAATTGTGTGATGCTCCTCTATTCATGTTGCCTTCAGAACTTGCATGAAACCGGTTTGAATTTGTTTGATCACATGAGATATAGAAATGATTAAGGCCTTCCTTGTTTTTACACCCTTAGCTTAAAATCAACCCACCAAATTATTTTCCCTTTGCAAACAATTTTGAGCCTTTATCCTTGTTTTCCAATCAATCACCTTATGTTAAAACCCAAAAACTCCATTAGCCTTAACCTATCACAAGTTGAACGAAGCATTGAGTAATTTGAGACTTTTGTTCTGTATTGTGTTCTGAGATATTTATATAGGTACTTCTACTCATGTGTTTATTATTTTCTCTTGTTTTTATCATTTTCCTTTATTCTTAGCGTTATTCGAAAAATAAAAAAATCAAAAAAAGAAAAGAAAAGAAAGAAAAAGAAAAAATAGAAAAAGAAAAAGAATAAAAAAGAATAAATCATAGTAGCAGTAGTTAGTATAAGTAGTTGTCTTTTATGTCATATGCTTAGCTCAAATTTTGAAATTGAATGTCCCTTTTTACTTGGTCCTTTGTGAACGCTTGTGATTAACCTTTGCCAATATTTTTACCTTACCTGTGAACCTAGCCCCATTACAACCCTAAATAAAGTCCTTATAATCTATTAGCTCATATGATCTGAATGAATGATAACTGGTGAAATTGCAAGCCTATGACAGTGCAATATCTTAGAGAGAGATTTGAGAGAAATACTTTGCCCTCAAACACTTGAGTGTAAGAGCGAAATCTGTGAGAAGAATTCACTTTGATTTCATGTTTGCTTTTGAACAATGATGTCTTATTTTGACTTTATTTATCTGTATCAGTGAAAAGTGATTTTGAGATGTGTTGTAACTTAAGTCTTACTGGCCCAAGTTAATAGATTTTGGGGAAATTTGTTAAGTTGTTGTTTTGCGTTTATTTTGTACTTAATTCTCTTTAATGTGTTGAAATTATTATTCAAAATTAATGGAATTGTCTTATAAATATTTTCAGATGATTTTCAACACCTTAGAGATGAAATTGAATCAAAAAGATGCAAAAGAATGAACAAAATCCGAAATTCCAAGTTTGACAGCAATTTAGTGACTAAGCGTGGGCACGCATAAGAATGGAATAAATCTGCAGATCAATTTTCAAAAGTCAAATTCGAGATTCTCACAATCTTTAAAGATTATATTGCCATCTTTCAAGGGGATTGACCACCTGAAATTGAGGGATACATTATCTGACGAGAATCAAGGAAAGATAGGAGGAAAATTGGAAAAACAAGCATAAAAGGGGAGAGATGCGCTGTTCACAAAAGCAAGTTTTAGAGAGATTTTTGTTCTGCTGTTTTCTTTCCAATCTTTTATGTTTTTTGCACTTTTACCATTAGTATTTTCATATTTTTAGTAAAGAACCAGGGATGGAGACTTTAAGCTTTGTTATTTCTTATTTTTTAGTAAAGAACCAAGGATGGAGATTTTAAGCTTTGTTATTTCTTTTGTTTTCAATTCTATTATGAGTAGCTAAACTTATTGTCTTGGTTGAGGGGATGCATGATATCTGCTATTATGTGTGAGATATTTTGAATAAAGTTTATGTTGTTAATAAACATTGAATATCTTCATATCTACTCTTTCTAATTGAATTCGTTGGTTTCTAGGTGCGCAACTAGGGATTAATTTATTCAATCTCTAGATTAACGAAATATGACGTTCAGTTTCGCTAATCACAAGTAGCAATTAGGACTACCTTCTCTACGTTAGAGTCAAAAATTCTAAGGAGATATTCATTTTACTGATTGCACTTCGTACATGTATTTTGCTTGCTCATTGGTTCTTAATTCGTAAAGCTATTATTCAATTAAACCTAAGATCGTATCTAGGTTGTTGTTTAATAAGAATGCTCGGATACATGTTTCTATTCATTACTGTTATCATTAAACTTCCCCAATGAATGTTTGTTAATGATTGCAATTTTATATCGAGGATTCATATTAGTGTGATAACATCGGTGACCCGAAAACCAAGGGATTTTCTCATTAATTTTTCAGATTCAATTATTGCTTTTGATTTGTGATTTTTCTTATAATTTCTCTTATATTTTCGTGAGTCAAACCCCCCCCCCCCACTTTTGTTACTTTGTTATGTTTGAATTTGTAATTTCATTACTGTTAAGATTCCTTATGGAAACGATATTCGCTTACTGCTACTACATTAATTTGTATTAACAGAAGTGATTTCTTTTGAATTTGGTTGCAGGCGACAACAGTACCAATTCCCCCTTATAAAACTCCCTTAAGATTTGAGATACTTCAACTGATGTCACACAATATAAAGTAAAAGATCTAATATATAGTTTTTTACCTATTAATGAGTACCTCAAGAATTTGCATTTAATCCTTTTAGTTTTCGTGGTTTCACTAAGCAACTCCTACGTTTAATGTATTTTTTTTAACTATTCATCTTCTAGTTGTTAAACATTATTCACTTGAAGTTTTAGGTATGTAAGCTTAGTCTTATATTCCTAAAAGACTCCCCTTTTCGAACTCCTTTTGCCTCCAATTTAGATAGTTAGTTTGCCGTTACATTATCTTTTTAGGGGATCAGCTAGAAAAGTATGGTTATATATAGCTTAGACCATTTGAAGTGTTGTACCCCGTTTTCGGAACCCAACATCGGACACTTAAGCGTGAGGCTTGCCCTTGGAGGTAAGATTTGGAAGTTGACAGATGTTCCTCGG
>JAOQMQ010000004.1:11218394-11236504 GCA_027563845.1 Erythroxylum subrotundum
GTGCAAAATCTTACCTTATCACTTGATTCCCACGAAAATCTCTTCTTCCCCCTTGGATTTTCCTTCCTTTTCTCCCTCTTTTTTCTTCTTCTTCGTATTCTCTCTTCTCCCCCTAGGTGGTTCACGAAAATGCTCATCTCCCTCTCTTTTTTGGTCTTTTATTTTCCTTCTTGGATTTCCTATTTTGCCCTTCACTTAATGGGCTCTTCCAACTATGCCCTTGGTTAACTTCCAAGGACTCCAACTAACCCCTAACCATTTGGTTTCACTTCTAACTAACTAATTACTAACTCTTCTTTCATTTAACCATAACACAATTAATCAAGTAAACAATTTAAGCAAATGGAGCAAGGTCTAATAAAAATGACTTTGAAAACTTCAAAGATTACTTTAGAATTTGAGAGATGATGATATTGAAACTGTTAGAGACATAGGGAGTAAAGTTGAATTGTGTTAAATCGTCTGAGAGACGAATCCTTAAAATCTTCCAGCGTTTGTTATTAGTTAAGTTCAACTCCAACTAACTGACGTTCTAGTACATTCTTCAATTACTTCGTCTGCATCTTGCTTAGACGCGTGTACTTCATCTGTGTCTTGCTTGGACTCATGTACTTCTTTTGCGTCTTGCTTGGACGCGTGTACTTCGTCTGCATCTTGCTTGGATGCATGTACTTCGTTTATCTTGCTTAGACGTGTGTACTTTGTCTGTCTTGCTTATATGCGTCTAGTCCGTCCAATTACATTGCCTTGCTTAGATGCGTCTACTTCATCTGATTACATTGCCTTGCTTAGATGCGTCTACTTCGTCCAATCATCTTGCTTAGATGCGTCTGATCATCTCAAACTTAGTCTGCTTCGTCTGATCATCTCAAACTTAGTCTACTTCTTCTGATCATCTCAAACTTAGTCACTGCGTCTGATCATCTCAGACTTAAGCACTTCGTCTTATCCAACTTAAACGTTTCATCTTATTCAGCTTTCACTTAAGTATCGTCTTGATTTGATGAATTCTGCCACATGTATTTATCTGCACACTTAACAAATTCATCAAAACAGTTCACACTTCCATTATTATTATTATTATTTGACTTTTATAATAGTCTTCTCGACTTACCAGACCCATTTCATGTTTCTTTATATACTTGAAAGACTAAGTTACTTTTTGACTTAGTCTTTTCTTCAAAATTATCTTCTGCAAGCTTTTTCCTTCATGGACTTTTGATTCACCGAAACCTTCACTAGAGTTATATCTTGCTTTCATCTACCTTTTTCTACTCCAACTTCATTATCTATTCCTTTTTGCCTCAAGAAAAACCTAAACTAAACCACCTTCAAGATGATGTATGTGGGTGCATAAGAGTTAGGGTTTCCTGGAGTTTTTGAAGATTTTGGAGTTTTATCAAGTGAGTATCTTGTTAATCCTTTAGAGTTGTTATTTTATGGAACAAAAATGGCGATTTATTGTCCTATCATCAATAAGAGAAAAAATAGACATTTTTCATGTTCACTGTGAATAAAAGATGGAAATGTGGATCTATAAATTTTTTGTTTAAACACCCGAGAGAAATTGCAAACTGAACAGTTTTGTTTCTTTTGACCATAACTTCTTCTCTAGACATCCAAATGAGATTATTTTTTTATTTCGAGTAAACTAGATACATAAGGCTACAAATCATCTGAAGAAGTTGATTTTTGATTCAATCTCTAAGACTTTCAATTTCTGGATGGAAGTTGAGTACAGTGTACTGTTTCAGAATGAGAATAGTCCGAAAATATTAGGAGAATAACTTTCAGATTTCTAAACCAAATTGAATGATTTTGGTGTCATTAGAAACTTAAGAGATGGGAGAACAATTTTCTAGAAGAAAGTATGACCAAATTTCATCATTTTCATGGTATAAATGATCAAGAACAGTAGACCTGAAATTTAGTTTTGGAACAATATGAAAGTGATTCAATGAGTTATGAATTGCAATTTTAAGAGTTTTATTGAGGTATAAACCTAAGTATAAATTATACTCAGGTGAGTTTTGAGAAAGGATTGATTATGTGATGAGGATAATGGAAAAATACTCGGGATTGTCATGAACATGCATTGTGCATATTTCATATACATACATGTGCATTTTTTAAACACTTATAATTGTGCAAATTGTGATATGTGTATATTGCTTGTTATAGAGGAGCAACTGGAACGTCATCCTCCAGACGTTACCGAAACTTCCAGGCATTAGCTTCGGGAGCAACTTGTGAGTAACCTAGACGGTCTCACTCAATTAATTGTTTGATCTTATTGTGTTTGAATTATTGAATGAATGTGATTTAATTGTGTTGATTCCGGACAATAAAAGTCCGATGATTGTGATATATGAATGAGATATTGAAGTGGTACTTGTATGTGAATGTGATGAACTAAATGTTTCATGATATGATTGATTTCGAGAGATGCATTCCATACATGAATGCATGATCAAATAATGAGAGTTGTGACCGGAGTAGCCACCGAAAAAGAACTTAAAGCTCAGATTGTGAAAAAGAGCTTAAAGCTCAGAAAGTATATAAGAGCCAAAGGCTCACTATATCAAATGAGCCTGGTATCCCCAACGGATACAGGATAGTTGTCAATGAGCCTGGTATCCACAACAGATACAGGACAATTTAGACACTCGGTCACAACAACGAAAAATTTGGAAAAAAAGTCACATGAGCATTTCATATGCATTTTAATAAGTATGTTTGATTGATTGAAATGCAAAATTGCTTATTCTTAAGTGAGAATGTGATATGTGATTAATTATGCAAAGATGTGAATAAATTGTTACATGTATTGATGTGATGCATGAATTGAGTGACGCAAAACTCACCAAAATTGCAAGCAGTGTAGACATATGATTTGAGAAGAGAAGTCATGGCTCAAAGGTCGGTCAGCTGGGTTTTGGACAGATTAGATAGGTTTTGTGTATTTCCTCTTTCATGTAGCACTTGTGTATTAGGCTTTAATGATGTACATGTAAGGAATGTTGAAAGACACATTATAGACCTTCAATTTTATAAAATAAAATGAGAAAATTTTGGGTTTTAAAATATTGTGAATTTCTTAATGACTCTCATAAGAGAATAAGATATATGATGCCATGTAAAGTGAATATTGTGATTGATCGTAGCGCACCATTATCATAGGTTATGTACTAGAATGTCCTCAGGGCGTCTCAGTATGTACCCTACAGAAAAGGGGCACTACACCCAAGATATGGAAAGATGTAGCAAAGCTTGTAGAGGGATGCAACACATGTCAACAAGCCAAAATGACAAGGAGGGCCCACGGCCCATGCTTACCGTTGCCAATTCCAAATACTCCTTGGGAAGATGTATGTATCGACTTCATTGTAAGCTTGCCAAGAACTCGAAAAAATCATGACTCCATTATGGTTATTGTGGATGGATTCTCCAAAATGGCCCATTTTATTGCTTGTAATAGAACCAATGATGCATCTTATGTTCTAAACTTGTACTTCAAAAATATTGTAAAACTCCATGGAATTTCTAGGAGTATAGTTAGTGATAGAGATGTAAAATTTTTAAGCCATTTTTGGAGACATTTGTGGGCTAGACTAGGAACTTCTTTAAAGTTTAGCACAACCTTCCATCCTCAAACGAACGATCAAACGGAAGTAGTCAACTGGAGTTTAGGCAACATTTTGAGAAGCTTATTGAAGGGGAAAGTGAAGATTGGGGACAATCTTTTGGCCCATACTGAATTTGCATATAATAGTTCAAAGAGTAAGACTACAAATTTTACTCCTTTTGAATTAGTTTATGGAGCTAACCCACTTGTTCCTTTTGATTTGAGTCCGGCCCATTCTAGCATCCCATCCAACATGAAGGCTAAAAATAGAGCTCAAGAAATTGTCAAACTCCATGCCAAAGCCAAAGCCCACAATGAAAAGAAGAATGAGGCTTACAAGAAGTAAGCAAAAATGAAGGCCATTGTGGAATTCAAAGAGGGTGATCTTGTTTGGGTACACTTAAGGAAGGTAAGGTTTCCTATGAAAAGGAAGAACAAGCTCATGACAAGAGCGGTGGGTCCATTTAAAATTCTCAAAAAAGTGAATCAAAATGCATACAAGGTAGAATTGCCAAACACTTACAACATTTCAAATACTTTCAGTGTTTGTGATTTAACCAAGTATGTGGAAGACACAATGCAATCTGACCAAGCCCAAGTCCAAGATCGAGAAAAAGCCTTTGAAGGAGAGGAGAATGATGGAGGCCCATCAAGCCAAGCATTAGAAGACGTTACTAATATGGGCCTCAATCCAACAGGTAGTGATAAAGAAGGCATGGTCGAAGAAGAAGAACTTGAAGAGGAGCCCAATCTTATTTTGAAGCTGCAAATCTTGTTGAAGCCCTTTGTAGTTTGTCAGGCCTTGATTTATGAAGCCCAAAACCAACCATTTGAAGGAGTTATTTCGACAACAAAGGGAGTCTTTTTTGTACACTTTGACATGGTTTTACAGCCCAAAAGGCATCTCAAGCCCAACCAAAGTGATGAGAAGAATAAGAGCCTTTAATTGCTTATTTACTTTCCTTTTATGCATTGATCTATTTTCCTTTAAGAGACCTTCTATTGCAGCCTTTATGATAGTAGTTATGAAGGTTTTATTTCTTTATTTTTGATGTTTAATGGTAGTATTATGGGCTGATGAGAAACCAAATTTGTGGTTATCCATCAAGACCCTTAGTTTGCCTTTACATTTCCTTATATATGCATTTGTAATCTCTCTAAAAGGGACAATTATGCTTCAAAAATTAAGAGAGAATTTGCTTTTGCAATTTATTATCTTTCTTTAGGTTTTGTTAGTTTCCAAAAACTAAGAGGCCCTGTTTGGTTGACAGGAAATTAAAGTTAATCTGGAATCTGATTCCTTAGAAAATAAATCTGTGGAAAGTAAAGATATTTACATGTTTGGATACTTATAAAAATTCTAATAGAAAAATTAGATAGATTATTATTACAATGTTTGGTATGTAACAGAATGTAATGTAATTTTAACTTATTTTTCCAATTATATCCTTTTACAAACAAAATTGAAAAAAAAGAAAATCAAAAAAAAGCAAACTGCGTCTCGTATCGTACTGAAGAAGCTTGTGTCTTCAAACCTCATCCCAAATCTTCGCCTGATTCATCCGGCAACTGCTCCCTCTGTATCTCTCTTTGTTCAAACACTAAACATGCTTCGGATCTTGTTGGAGTTTCTGAGTTGCTTCTGATTTACAAGTATTTTCTTTCTCCATCAAAGACTCCCTATTTCGAGTACCACGCTGAATGCGAGAAGGAATGGGAGTCAAGCCTGTCAGATATGGAAAGCTACATGAGACCCTCGGACAAGAAATCCCATGTAGCTAAGTAGGTTTCGATTTTGCTTATGATTGCTCATGGTGAGTTCTCAATGTCTGTGTTCTGATGGCATCCTTATCGTTGATGAAATATTATTATCATCTTCAATATTTGATGGCATTAGTTTGCCTTTACATTTCCTTATATATGCATTTGTAATCTCTCTAAAAGGGACAATTATGTTTCAAAAATTAAGAGAGAATTTGCTTTTGCAATTTATTATCTTTCCTTGGGTTTTGTTATTTTCCAAAAACTAATAGGGTTTTGTTTGTTTCCAAAAAACACTCATCCTTTTCATTCATTTTCTAATTCAATTCCGTTTCCACAACTTTCCAGACACTGGTGAACTAAATCAACCATTGCTCCAATTGAACAATTTCCTTCATCAAAGTTGTAGCCCACATCCTGTTCTACAATTTTTCTTCAAGAATCACCTCCAAATTCCAAGCCATTTGTCTAGAATTTGCCTTACAATCTGGCTGTTTGTTTGTACTCGGGAAATTCCAATTTTTACAAAACTTCAACCATCATACCTAAACACCATAACCATCACTTCCAGCCACCTTAGACCACCACACTCCATCAAATTTTGTAATTCAATCTTTGCCTTCTATCTTTCTCAAGTTGATACTCTTTAAGCAAAGGCTTCATTTGTCAATTTACATCATGACTCACTTTTTTATAAGGCTCTATATCACCTTTAACCCCACTTAAATGCTTATTTAATTTGGTGATTCCTCCACCTTTCAAATGCTTGTTACAAAATAAATAAATGGTATGGTTCTTTATTCCGAGGATTAATCCAACATGAGCCCAAGCTGGATCATTGAGTCTTATTGAAGTGGTTGAATTATTAGGAATACTTGAACTGTCTTCCATTTATCTGTAAAAATAAATGAAAACATATAACAAAATTAACTTAATAACTTCATATCAAAATAAATAACACATAATTTCATCGTCAACTATTATCACAAAATATGTATTATTTAACTCAAACGTCAAAACTAACACAAAAGCACATACATCTTATATAACTCATTTTAGATGATTATATCATTCAACCATAAACTAAAGATATGCACTCACAACTATAACCTATTAAATTTAAACCATAACTCACAACTTTATAACCTATTTTATATAATCACACAATTCAACTATAAATTAATCTATTTTGTTTGCTTATGCAATTCACTTTGTAATGCTTATCAACATTTTGTTTTATTAACTAAATTTAATCAACATTGTTACTAAAATCTTAATTCTCAACTTTAATTTAACAATCTTGCATTCACCAATTTAATCAACATTCTTAGTTTTTTTACTTAAATTAACTTTATAGTCAACATATACAATATCTTACATAATTCAATTTAATTCATCACAATTCACCAATAACCAACAATTTAACATATAGAATTACTATGCAACACAAAGTCACAAGACTCAAAAACACAATTCATCATAAATGCGCAATTCAATATTCATTTATCTATATCAATATTCAATACATAATTTAATATTCAAATCAACATCAACTGATTAAGCGATCAACACAATTCAATATTTCAATGTCAATTTCTACAATTCCAAAATTCATAATTCCACAAAATTTGTTGCAATTTTTTGCAAACTTCAACTGGTGTGGGTCAAGTCAACGAGTTTATGTGAATATGTGTGGACTAGGGTGACTGGAGTTTATGGAGTATTAGGACAAGGTTTCCTTTAGAGAACTTTAACCCATCTTATTACTTGAAGCTTCCTCGTCAATTGAAAACTCTTACATCTAGCAATTAAAATCCCCGTACCATTTCTTACTACTTCTCCAAATCCTTCCAACTTAAAGACAAAGTTGAGAAACATAAAAAGGGCTTCAAGAGGAGAACAAGTATTTTATTTAGTAATTTCAATGAAAGAATGGTATGAGTAAAATGAATGCCTAAAGTTGGTAAAGCTAGCAAGAAACTTATTAAGTCACTCCTGGTTCACCATAGCTCGAGCTTTTTCCTGATCAGCCATTTACCCTGTTGTCTATTGCACTAAGTGTGGAGCTATCTTGCAAAATCTAAACCAACCACCTTTATATGATTGATAATATGGCTTAGCTTCTTGCTAAGTTTCTTTGGATTTACTCTAATACCCTCAATTTCATCGAGGTGGAGGAAACAATTAAAGTCCCTCATTAATACCTAAAGGCTTTTGAATATTTCCATTAATTCTCCTTAAGGCCTCTTATAGCTTGACCCTTTGGAAGGGAAGTTAGATGTATAAACAATAGTAATTTCAATAAGATCTGGAGCCCCAAAAAGGTTATAAGCAAAATGAATCAATTAGTCAGGCATTTCACATTGGAAATTTGAACATTTGAGAATCATAAGCCAAAACTATCCTGCCATTGAAATGGAAAGCGTGATAGTTCAATTTCTGTTCTAACCATCTCCCCATCCATGTCCAATTTCATTATAGGAAGTATATCAAGGAAATCCTCCTCCATATTGATCTTTATATAAATTTTGGCATAACCAATAATCTCTCGTTTGGTGTTTTGAACATCTAGGCATAAAGGTTTTCCTAAGGAGCTTGCTAGGAAGCCAAGTCCATCAACTGTCTAATATTCTAACAGGATATTATGAAAGTTACCCACATAGGAATATATTTAACCTTACTCCTATCTAGGCTCATAGTATAACACCACTTTTAAAGCAAGAGAGGTTATCCTGCAATGTTCCATAGTCCCTGTTGAATAATGCTTAATAGATTTGCAATGCATCTCTCGTAAACTTAAAGATGAAGATATCATTCTCAGACATTAGTGTTTTCTCTAGTCTCAGATTTCCCCTTTTTGAGTTCACTTAATACTACACCTGGGAAAAGTTAGATGCTTGTCTAGGAAATAACCAACTAGTGAAGATGACTAGACCATAACCCTTATTGAGAGTAGTTATATTTGGGGGGATAGATACCCATCGATCTTTGAACTTTGGTAATGTTTAAGATTTTGTTTGACTATATTATATTCCATCATATTTCTCCATATTTTAGTTATGGTTGAGGCCTATGACTTTATGTTTAATGCAGCTTCAGATGTAGTTAGAGCGAGGAGGAACTTACAAGGTGAAATTTGAGTATCCACTCATTACTCTTGGTGGACTTTTGCAGTTTGCTCTTTAGAAGACAAAATACGAGGAACCTTACATGGTCGTATATAACCCCGCAGGCGCAAGATAGCAGACAGCAGCCGGTAGTTAGTAGTTTGGCAGTCAAAAGGACACATCAAGATATGTGTCAGAGGTCCTGCGACTATCTATCCACGTGGCATCAATCAGTTGGCTTCCTTGTTTTAAAGACGAGATCGTCTGTTCCTTTCACCAATTCCCACTCCGTGTCGTTCTATGGCATCCACACATTTAGCGAGACACAACTAAATGCGTGAACCTGATGGGAACAGGGGAAGAGGAACAAAATATCTCCTCCCCTTGTTTTGTATGTTTTTTTTCCTCTCTTTGGGTTCGGGTACTGACCACGAAGTGAGGTCTAGTGATCCCACTGTTGCTGAACATTTTGATGAGCACAAAGAGACACAAAATTCTTGAGACTGAAGTTCAGAAGGGAGACTTTAACTTGGAAAAGAAAAAGGTTAAAACAACATTAAGTTTTTCAACTTGTTTTATTGCCACGAACTTCCTACATTTATGCTCTGTACAAATGTAAAATTTTAGAAAATAATTAAACTTGTTAGATTTTATATGAATCTCATTTTAATAAGGTCACTTGACACCACATTAACATTTGTATTCAATTTAAATAAAACAAAATTCATAGATTTATTTATTTCCCTATTTCCTAGGTTTTCTTTTTTCTAGCATATTTCCAAGTTAATTATTGGGTAAGTTTTATATATAATAAAACTTTCAATACCCATAAGTATATAAGTATTACAGTTATCGTTCTCACAAGGACTATAGACACCTGCAACTTGAATAAGAATGTCGTCTAAGGTACTAAGAATTGATTTGAATTAAAAGAAACAACTGAAATTTAAACAAATAATAAAACAAAACAAGTAAGCAATAAAATAGTTGAGTTGCCAATGAAATTGATATTTATCAAAGTTAAAGACTTAAGAACTAATCTATCCTTATCTTGTTTACTTTAATCCTGTTGATTCAATTTATATTTGATCCAAGATTTCTTAAGGTTTTGATTACTCTCTCTCAAGATCTAATCAAGTAATCTTAATTGAATTCGATATTCATAGAGTTGTAATCTCTCGATTCACAAAACTACTCATAACTTGTTCAGTTAGATCTAAAGCAATCATATAAATAATTAATTTCACCATTAAGATCTCTCTTCAATTGTTAATTAATCTGATAATTGTAGGCCTATTAAGCTAACAACTTCATTGTGCACCTTAACACATGTAACTTGATTCACTCTCTAGTTTTATTACCAAGTATAAGCACGACAATTATCATAAACATTCATCAATATATTGAATTCAAAAAGAATAAAGTTCATAAAATAATTCAAGAACAATCCCTAATAGGGATCTAGAAACCCATAATCACATTAAACATCTAAGAAATTCAAATAAACATCCAATACAATGAAAGAAATAAAGGGGAAAGAAAGACAAAATAGTTTGTATCTTGATTTGAAAATCAGGAATTTCTCTAAAGCTCTTCTTGATGTCACCTCTTGATCTTCTTTGATGGTTGCTGCGTTTTTTTTTTTTTATATACGTTCTTATATAATTCTTGAGACTTCTAGGGTTCTTTTTAGGATTTTCGTACTTAATTTGGTTCCAAAACTAGTTATGAAATGTTCAAAGAACAAAAAAAAATCATGAGCTAGAAAAGTTAAATTTGTTGGAATTATTGTTTGTCATGCGTGTCACAATCGTGACTAGCCTCCATACACCAAGATCTTCTCTTTTCTTCACATTCTTGTTTTCATACACTTACAAACACATCAAACGCCTTTTAAAACATAAAAATTAAGATCAAATTCTTGCTCTAAACTATTCAAACACTTAAAACGCATTCAAACATTAACAATAACACAATTATAAGCCTATACACGTGATAATCATCTAATAAATACTTAAAACACACTTAAAAATCTATAAAAAAAATAATATAATCTACACTTATCAATATCCTCACACTTAAACCTTTGATTGTCCTCAAGAAAAACTAAAAAGTACAAACCTAAAAAACCCATAAATACATAAACACACAATCATACAAATACAATAATGATATAATGGCATCAAATCTTATGAAATTAACTTAACATCAAAAAACAATCACTCAAAATGTGTCAACATACTAACTTATTCCTTTCATGTTTATGTGCTTTGATTTGAATATACATATCAATCAAAATATTAACACCCTATTTATACACCTATGACACTTGTAAGCATGTATTTATTATTATTATTCTATTAAAAAGGAAAAATATCACTAAGTAACCTTTCATGAAAATTCTTGCTATTGTTAAAAGACTGATAGGTTTAATTTATTATAATACCATTTTTTTAGATTTTCTTTAACTATAACCTAGCCTTTTGATGCGAGGCAAATACTTTGGTATAAAGGTCCCCTGGTTAGTCAACTAGGTCATTTTTTTATTTAGCTTGATTGGAGTGTCATTCTAGCCTTTTGACGTGAAGATAAATATTTTATCGTGAATGCCTCCTGTTATCAAATTAAGAAAATCAAGTAAGTTTAATAATGCCCTTTTCAGTAACAAATTGTCAATAAAATAGGAAATGATGAAACTCTCTGACTCGTCTATAGAATCCAGCAATTCGTCCTGTAAGTAACTGAATTGTTCTTCTTCTTTTGCAACAACCCTCATTCCCTCTTCTTCTTTCACTTCTAGAATAGAGACTTCCTTATATTCTCCAAGCTTTATTTCCTCTACCATCTGTTACGCTTCCTCTTCTTCATCCTTTGAGGATTTAACTACATCAATTCTCATGAACTAGTCATCCTCTTTTGGATTCTTTAATACCTTATTCATATTGAATTCTAGTTCTTAAAGGATAAGGTTCCCTTCATGGATATCTACTAAACCTCTTTTAGTGCTCAAAAAGGGTCTATCAAGAATTAGTAAACAGTTTCAACCCTCTTCAAATTCTAGCATGACAAAATCTATAGAAATGATAAACTTATCCAGTTTTACAGCCACATCCTCCACCACGCCAAATGGTTTCTTTATCGATTGATCCGCCAACTGAATAAGCATAGAGGTTGGCTTCACATCACCTAGCCTTAATTTCCTGAAATTTAACAAAGGCATAAGATTAATACTTACACCTAATTATATAAGCATTAAGAAAAATTATAAATTACCAACTACACAGGGTATGGTAAAACTCCCTAGATCTGTCAATTGTGAGGGCATATGTTTGGTAATTATAAAGCTGTAACATTCCATCATAGAGACCGTTTAATTGTCATCCTAAGTCCACTTGTTTGATAAGATATCTTTCAGAAATTTAGCGTATTTAGGTATGTTGTCCAAAGCTTTCACAAAGGGCAAGGTAATTTGCAATTTCTTAAGCTTTTTCATGAACGTTGCAAATTGTATATCCAATCTGTTCTTCTAAAGTCTTTGTGGGAATGATATTTTTAGTGGGTAAGGCGAAGGAGGAACATAGGGAGGGTCCTTATTCTTTTCTTCATATTTCTTCTGCTTCTCTTGATATTCTACAAGATGGGTTTTAACTTGTTTTTCTTCTGGTTCTTTTAGCTCTTCCCCACTCCTAAATGTGATAGCCTTAAATTACTCTCTAGGTTTTACTTCTATATTGCTCGAAAGGTTTCCCACACTTCTTATAGATAATACATTGGTAAGCTGACCTACTTGAACCTCTAGATTGTAAATAGAAGAGGCATGAGCCTTCACTACTTTATCGAATTGCCCTTTCATCCTCTTTTAGGTCTCTTCCATACTCGTGAGCTTGTCCATTATCTTGTCCAATTTTGAATCATTTGCACTGGACTCGTTTTGTTGAAATCTCGGTGGATCTTGATTTCTCAATTAAGTCCCTGCATTATTAGACCAAAAGAAATTTGGGTGATTTTGTCACCTAAGATTTTATATGTTCAAGTAAGTATTATTACCTCCCTGACCACATTATGCTCCATTGAAGTGGAATTACTATACATTGTTGTTTTCCACTAGGAAGCATTCACTTGTGATATGACTCTCTTATCTATATAGCTCGCATCTATGTTGAATTGCTTTGAATAGAGTGAAGATGTGGCTATCAGGCTGTTTAATTGCTTGGTGAGTTTATCTATTTCAGCCTACAATGTTGTCATTGAATCTACAATAATCATTCCTTTTGGATCCGGGATGGTTAACTATTGTCCACTTCTTTTTTATGTCCAAAGACAGTTATTATTCGTCATCTCTTCTAACAGATTGTGTGCCGTTTACACTAGTGGTCATGTAATTCCTTAATAATTGGCATTGAACCTTAGCCTCATGAAGTCCATAAGGGTCCTTTACTGCTCTCCGTGATTTAATTACTCCACCATCTTTCTTTCCATCGCTTCTTGGTGTTTAGCTCTTTGAATTTCTCATTCATGCTTTAGGATGTCTAAAGTTGTATCTTCGACTTCCTTTGCAAAATATTTTTATTTTTATTTTTTTATATTTTGTTTAGGCACTTGTACTCACACAAGAAAAATATTAAATTCTTAAATAAAAAGAATTCAAATCATACAAGATGCTAAAAGTCCCTGAAAATGGGGCTAAAAACTTGTTAAGCAAGTTTTATATATAATAAAACTCTCAATATTCGCAAGTATACGGATCGTATCTTGTAGTATTAAAGTTATCATTCCCACAAGGACTATAGACGCCTAAACAACTTGAATAATAACTATTTCTAAGGTACTATAACTGATTTGAATTAAAATAAAAAATTGAAATTTAAACAAATAATAAAACAAGACAAGTAAGCAATAAAATAGTTGAGCTGCTAATGATAGTTAGGTTTATCAAAGTTGAAGACTTAAGAACTATTATATCTTTATCTTGTTGATTCAATTTACATTTGATCCCAGATTTTCTAAGGTTTTGATTACTCTCTCTCAAGATCTAATTAAGTAACTCTAATTGAATTCGATATTCATAGATTTATAATCCCTCAATTCACAAAACTACTCCTAACTTGTTCAATTAGATATAAAGCAATCCTATAAATAATTAATTTCACAATTAAGATCTTTCCTCAATTGCCAATTAATCTAATAATTATGGGTTTATTAAGCTACCAACTCTCGTTGCGTACCATATAACTTGATTCACTCTCTAGATTTATTACCAAGTATAAGCACTATAATTATCACAAACGTTCGTCAATGTGTTGAATTTAACAAGAATAAATTTCACAAATTAATTCAAGAACAATCCCTAATAGGGTTCTAGAAACCCATAATCATGTTAAACATCTTAGAAATCCAAATAAACATTCAAGACGATGAAAGAAATAAAGAGAAAAGAAACAAAAACTAGTTTATATCTTGAGCTAGAAATTTGAAATTTCTTTGAAACTCTTCTTGATGTCTCCTCTTGATCTTCTTTGATGTGGTGGCTGCTATTTTTTTTCATGTTCTTATATAGTTCTTGAGGCTTTTAGGGTTCTTCCCAAGATTTTTCCACTTAATTTGGTTCAAAAAATAGCCCTGAACATCAACAGATCAGAAAAAACTCGCGAGCTGGAAAAGCTAAAATTTATTGGTTTTGTTGTTTGTCACGCCTGTCACGATTGTGACATTTGTTGCCACAATCGTTATCAGCTTCCACAGACACATCAACCACCTCTTGAAATATGAGATTAAGATCAAATTTTTGCTCTAAATTAATCAAATACTTAGAACGCATACAAGTACTAACAATAACATACTTCTAAGTCTATATACATGATAATTATCTAAGAAATACTTGAAAACACACTTAAATATCTATAAAAATATAATATAATCTACATCTATCATTAATAAATTCTAGTTCTCCATCTTTAAAGAGCTTTCTTTTTATCTCCTAACAGCCTAAAGAAGATAGTTTTATGAAGATGCTCCTAACATTTATAACAGTGAGTCATATATTCCATTTAAAGTAAAGATTCCATGAAAATTTAACCCTTTTACATGAAGAAACATTTACAGGGTAATGTCTTACATTTAAAATCGCAGGTTATTTCTTGACTCCAATTTTGGCTTTGTTGGGCATCCATTTTCTTCTGTTAGTTTTGTAATCCAAATACCAGAATAGAAAAGGAATAATTGAGTTACAGGCATACATATGTAACAAAAACATGCAACAAATGAGACACTTCAACTTATAATCAAACTCTAAACTTTGAACCGGCAAAAGACACTCGATTCAATGTCCATAACTCTTTTTTCTAATATATACAAAGTCACAGGCTGATGTTATTATTGGCGAAGAGCAGGCAGGAGACTTATATAAGTAGACCAGCTCTACTTAAAGAGAGACAAACAAGAAAGCACAGGATTTGTAGGAACTACTGAATTAGTAAATACCTAAAACCTCAAGGCTGAAAAAGTAGGAACTTCTACTTGTATAACTTCACAAAAGAAAAGACAAACAAGTCATTTGTATAACTTGCAGGTGTTAGGTTTTATTTGTTAGAATAAGAGTCCCTTTTCTTCATTTTGTAAAGCTTTGATCACACAGCCACGCTCGTATGCTCTTTGAGTTTATTACTAAAGCAAGTTTGTATGCGAAAGTAGTGGCCTCAGAATCATTTAATATACTGAATCTAAAAAAACAAAAACAGGGTGGAATTGGGAAGCAAGGAAAAGGAATAACCAAGTCTTGGGGCGGGACCCACAACCTGAGCTCTGTGACAGAGACGGCAGTTTCAGTTTCATCTCTCCGTCCCCTCCCTGTAAGAACTAGTGATTTTTCGTCTTTGTATCAAAGAAAAGAAAAAAAGAAGAGAGCTTTGTGTCCTTATGAGTTGAATGAGAATTCAAAAGCAAAGTTAAAACGAGGTCTTCCCCTTTCACACCTTTGAATCTCAGTGCCATGGAGCAAGCTTCTAAGTTTTCAAACTTCCACAAAGTCTACCAAGGTCTGTTCCTTAGATCCTTATTCTACTCACTTTTGCTCTTTTTATGTCGACATGTAGGTTCAGTCTTTTGGGTCCTCATGTTGAGCTTTTTTTCTTCCTTCTCTTATCAAATTTCAGTGGCACTCTGTGGAATCTGACCCTCCTGGACATGTTTTGCTTTGGAAAATTGAGTCTTTGATGAGTTTAGCGTCTCTGAGTTTGATTAGAAACTTCTATGTTGGTTTTTGCTTTAGTTGCAAAAGAGCATATGGGTGTTCCTGGTTTGTTATGAAGATGTATGGTTGAACAGGGTTCTTAAGATATTTGGAGTTTCTATGGTCTGTTTTGGTGTGGGTGACTGAAGATTTTTGCGGGAAAGGTGTGGCCTTTAGTATGGAGGAAGTTGAGGAAGCTAACAAGGCAGCTGTGGACAGCTGCCACAGAGTTATAAGTTTGTTATCACGGCCCCGAGAGCACGTCCATGATACAAATATTCTGGTAGAGACTAGGGAGGCTGTGTTTAGGTTCAAGAGAGTTTGTTCTCTTCTAAATACCGGTTTAGGTCATGCAAGAGTTAGGAAACTCAATAATTTGTCTCGCCCTGTATCCCAGAGTATTCTCTTGGATAACCCACACCGTACGACAGACGGATCATCCAAGGATATTATTCAGTTCCTTCAGTCTACTGGTCATCTAAAGAACCACTCCATTCAAGAAAGTGGTTCAAACTCTAAGACTTCCCTGTGTTTGGGAGCCCCATCTTTGGAGTTGAGCTCAAATGGAAAGAATCATCTCCAGTTAGCCCAGCAAACACAACCTAAACCTTACCACTTCCTTCATCAGCGACAACAGCTTCAACAAAGGTTACAGCTAGAACAGCAGCAAGCTGAGATGATGTTGAGAAGGACCAATAGCAATAGCGGGATTACCCTGAATTTTGATAGTTCTAGCTGCACCCCGACGATGTCATCCACCCGATCTTTTATATCGTCCTTGAGTACAGATGGTAGCGTGGCTAATATGGATGGAAGTGCATTCCATCTCACTGGAGGCCCACGATTCTCGGATCAAAGTTCTCAACAACATAAAAGAAGGTGCTCTGTTAGAGGAGAAGACGGGAGTGTGAAATGTGGAAGGAGTGGCAAATGCCATTGCTCAAAGAAGAGGTTAGATTTGATTTGTCCATGTTCAAATTGTTCACTGCGATATTGAGCCCTTCTCTTTAAATTTTTGGTTTGAATTCTGTTCTGCTCTATTTGTAGGAAACACCGGGTGAAGAGGTCAATCAAGGTACCTGCCATCAGCAACAAACTAGCCGATATTCCTCCTGATGATTATTCTTGGAGGAAATATGGACAGAAGCCGATTAAGGGTTCTCCTCATCCGAGGTAGGTTTAGTTAAAAGTTTGTTAGTATCAAAACCCCCTTGGACTAATTTGCCTTCCTTATATTAAGACTAAACCCGGGTGTTTTTGAGGTGCAGAAAATGATTAAATTGGAGTGTCATTTGGCTTTTACCAGTAGCATCATTCATGGAGTAGTACTAACACTACCCTTACATATCGAAATGTTTCCATCACCAAGGCTGTGGATACTTGTTTATTTATATGATCTATATAGGATGGAGTGTTGTATGTTTTGTATGGTTCATTATGATGGTCGACCTCAAGTAAAAGTACTTGCCCTTATCTATATGGGTCTTTACCAGTGTAAAACTAATTCCTGCTTTTAGTTTTGGGGTTTGGGTTATTTGCTGATCACAACCTTAAAGGAACTTAATCCCAATTTGTGCAGGGGATATTACAAGTGCAGCAGCATTAGAGGTTGTCCTGCAAGGAAGCACGTGGAGAGGAGCTTGGAGGACCCATCGATGCTTATTGTTACTTACGAAGGTGAACACAACCACCCGAAGATACCAACACAATCTGCAAGTGCAAACGCATGATAATCAGTAACTTGGCAAAGTTTTAAATGCCTAGGGAGTTGACTTTTGCAAGGCCGTGGTAATATCCCATAGCAAATTGGGGTGTCAAAACTCTGATATCTTGGTGCAATTAAATGCTCCTTTTGTTCTGCTCCTTACAGAGATGTTGAAATGACTTAAAAAGTGTGTAGCGATCGATTGGTTTGGGGAAGTTAGTAGTTGATTAGTTGAGAGCTGCGGGGTCTCTAGGCACGGATGCAATGTCCTTTGCTTGTCTTGATCTGGCGTGCATGATTGCATTCCAACGACCCATTGTGTTGGGTATGAATTTGCCGTCTATCCCCACAATTATTGCCGTGTTATATGTATGGCTCTCGTCACATTTCGCAGAGACCTATATCTATCCTACCCTATGCTATGCGTGCCAGAATAATACAAAATAGTTGCATGTAGCTACTAATTTCAACAACTTAGTTGAACTCCATAGACAAGCATTTTCAGGATTTGCTCTCTATATCTTCCCGAGTCGTATCAATCGAACAAGAAATAGAGTTGAGAGATCTGATCCCGTGGCCAATCACTGCGTTATTCTTTCTACTTTCCTCAACAACTTAGTTGAACTCCATAGACAAGCATTTTCAGGATTTGCTCTCTATATCTTCCCGAGTCGTATCAATCGA
>JAOQMQ010000004.1:11258385-11276798 GCA_027563845.1 Erythroxylum subrotundum
CACTCAATGTATGCATTCTTTGAGAGATCTGATGAGTGTTGAGATATGTCCTGGTGAATCCGAATACCTAGGACAGATAACTTTACTCCCCTCAACTTCATAGTACAGACATCCTTTAACTTTATTTTCCAAGAAGCCGAAAGAGGTCATAACTTCATCAAATGTAAGGTATCACCTTCAGGAGGTTTATTATAAACTATATATTGATCTGCATAACTCACAAACCATGTCAGTATTGTCTGGATCCTGGGACCCTACAGATTGTACCATATAGACCACTTCATAAAGGTTTTTACTCAGGAAGGTGGTTTTGACAGCTTTCTGATGTAACTCTGTATCATCATAAGCTACAATTGCTTTTATCACTCAAAATGTATCCTACGAGGATACGAGAGAAAAGGTAACACAAAGTCAGCCTTTTTTCCCTGAGTGAACCCTTATGCAATTGAGCGAGCCCATAAACCGTTGAACTTTATCCTGAAATCCTTTAGGTCTCAACTTTATTTATAACTGACGAGCTTGCAGTTCCTGATGTAAATCAACTAGCTTCCAGACCTTACTATGCTTCATGGCTTGTATCTTATCATTCATCGCATCCCACCACACATCCGCATTGGGTCCAGAAATAGCTTATGTAAAAGTAACTGGATCTGTAATATGTCTAATAACATAGTCCAGTACACCTGACAGACTATGTTGTCAGATGGGATAGCAGGTCGTCTCACTTTAGTGGATTTACTTAACCTTATTAGATCTTGTACCCCAAGGAATCCCTCTATGTACAGGTATGAGTTCTTGTTCCTGTTCAGGTAAGGTATAAAAATCTAGATCCACCGGATCTAGCTGTATGAGTAGCGGATATGTGACAACTGTAGTATCCACCCTGCTATCATCCGAAAGGTCAAAAGATCCACCATCATTATAGACATGGTATTCTAGAAACTTGGCTGTTTGTAATTCCACTATTCTGGTCCCTCCTTATCTACAGTAAAATCTGTAGCCCTAAAGTGGTTGAGATATTTACTAAATAGCAATGAAGAAAACGAGTATGTAATATTTCTTTATAAGGATTATCCTACCTCAGTAGGGCAGCCCTTTATACGATTGTGCGCAAGGCTGTGTTTTTCAACTTCTAGATAGGTAGATTTGTCCTGCTCTGCATTGACTTCTTTAAGTCCTTTAGGGTGCAGTTATGCCTTTCGGCAACACACCATTTTGCTCAGAAGCTCAATGAGAAATTCAATTTCCCTAGGTGGCAGTAATCCTGGTAACTCCTCGAGAAAGACATCTGAAAATTCCATGACCACTTGTATATCTCCTAACTTCCCTCTATCTGCCTTCGTGTCTACCACATAGGCCAAAAATGCCTCACATCCTTTCCTCATCATTTTCTATGCTATCAGAGCCGAAACAATCCGAGATGGACTGACTTTTACGTCTCCCAAAAATACCACCTATCTTCCATTATCCAACTCGAACTCCACTGTCTTTCATTTGCAATCTAAGTTGGCATTATACTTCTCCAAGGTGTCCATACCCAAAATCACATCAAATCCTCTTATCTTTAATGACATTAGATTCACCACTAATTGTTCTCCAATATGTATCTCACAGTCTCTATAAACTTGACTAATCATGATATACTGGCCGATTGGAGTACTCACCATCAAAGGAGTATCCAATAGGCTCAAATCCCTATCGTACATAGCTCTACCCAATGAAACAAAAGAGTGGGTAGAGCCCAGATCAATCAAAACAATTACATCATCATCAAATAATTTAATCATACCAGTCACAACTTCTGGAGCGGTTTCTGCATCCTTCCGGGTCATTGCAAACACTCTAGCTGGTGCTTTCCCCCTTGGTCTACCTGGAGGATTCACCCTCCTAGATGTATCAGAGCTACCCCCTTCAGTTGCAGTCTTATGCCCCATGATCTCAGTTCTCTTCGAAGCTTACACATGTGTTCCTTCTCTTCTTGCATACTTCGGACACTCTCTTGCCCTGTGCCCTTTCTCTCCACACTTGAAATAAGCTCCAGTCAGCTTATAGCATTCCCCTCCATGGAACTTATTGCAATGGTCACACTTAGGGATGGATGACTTGTCCCCTTCACCCCTTCTACTGCCTCCCATTGTTGAGGCTTGATGAGAAATAGTAAGAGTCCTCATCGGTTTAGGCCTGCTTGCACCACTGCTCCTCTCCTCAGACTGCATAGGGAAAGTCCTGGCACCCCTCTCAGGCATAGAAGTACCACCTCCCCTCTTGAACTGTTCTCTCCCCTTTCTCTTTTTGTTTACGACGCTCTTTATATTCTCAACGTTCTCCACCCTCAAACCCGCTTCAACCAGCTGTTGAAAATCACAAAAATTCTGTACCACCACTTTCTCTTTGATAGCTAGGTGTAACCCCGATTCGAACCTACGACACTTAACTGCCTCACTCATCATTAGCTCAGCTGCATATCGGGCCAATTGTGTAAATCGACGCTCATATTCGCTCACCGTCATTTCCCTCTGGGTGAAACTTAGAAATTCTCTCTGCTTCTGCTAAATATACACCTCAGACAAGTACTTCTTCTTAAACGCTGCTAAGAAATCCTTCCATGCGAGCATTAGCGGTCTCATCTGACTCCCCGGCACACTCTCCCACCAATGCAGATCATCTCCCTAAAGCAAACTAGCATCATAGATAACCTTCTCCTTATCCTCGCAGTCCATCTGATCCAGTATCCTCTCGATCTTTCTCAACCAAGTCTCGGCTTCTTCTGGATCTGTGGTCCCATAAAAATTCACTGCCCCATACTTCCTGAGCTTGTCAAATTGCTTTCCTTTCTTAACTGGGGTCGGAGTAGAAGATTGTGGCATCTGGCCCATGGCCTGAGCAAATGCCTGAAACATCATCGGATCCAATGGAGCAAGCACTTGCTCCTGCGGGAGAGGAGACTCCCGCATCTGTGATCGATTGGGCTCACTACTAGGACCTACAGAAGCCTCAGCATTCCCTGGCCTCCCTTGGCGGAGAGTCAGGTGCAATCGATCCTTGCAATACTCCTCGTGTCCTTCTACGAGGTGGCATCTTACTCCTTCAATGCAAACACTATCCATTAGCTTACATTTTATTTTAGTCTTAATTCACTTAATACAATTCAACCAATTCACAATGCAACAAGTAATCACATAATATAACAATTCATCATACTATGCATTCTAGAAAGCCTAGGAAGAACCTAAGCTCTGATACCAAACAATGTTGGACCCCACTTCCGAAGCCCAACATTCGGAGACATTTAACCGAAACAATACTTGTCCATAACCCTATTGAACTTGCTTAGGGACAAAGGGAATAACTTTCTCTGTAGACGTCGAATTTAACAATTCCTTAGACTATTCGAAAGAAGACTTTGAGATCTACCACTTACATGAAGACCTTGAAGACAGATTCTATCATCTGGAGGGTCAAAATTAGACTAGATGATACAAGATGAACAGTGCACAGAAGAAGCGGAAGGTCAACTAGAGAGGAAGTAGAAAACAGACGAAGCCAAAAAGCAGACAAATGTCGAAAAGCAGTCGAATGCCAAAAAGCAGACGAATGCCAAATAGCAGACGAATGTTAAAAAGCAAACGAATGGGAAAAGTAGACGAGTGCCAAAAGCCAGACGAATAGAGTCAACTTTAGATGATGCAACTCTTAAGACGAGATGACGTCATCTTAGACGATACGTCTCTACAGATGATACATCCTTACAGATGATATGACGTCATCATAGACGATATGACGTCATCACAGATGATATGCCTTTACATATGATACATCCTTACAGACGATATGACGTCATCACAGACGATATGACATCATCACAGATGATACATCCTTACAGAAACAGACGATATTACCTATACTACTGAGCATCTTCCCTTAAAAGGACTATAACTTCTAACTCAGATGCCCAAAAATTTCGTGCTATATACCGTTAGAAAGCTAAAAAGATGATCTATAACTTTCTAGAAGGCAATTTTGACTAGTTTAGCCTAAATTAGTCCAATTTTATGAAAGACTTAATTTATGAAATATACAACTATTAAAGAAACATGCACATACACCTGGGGAACTTTTCAGTTCTAAACTCATTTGCCGAATCCACAAAAACTCATATATGACTTTAATTTACATAAAAACATTATAAATGAGGACTTAACACAAATTACAACATATACAGAATGCTTAATGTTTACATGCTTATGAAGCTATCCACAAGTGATTAGACTAACTTAGTTACAAAAGTTCATAATATCTTGGAGTTTCTGATGCCTTGCAAGGATTGCTACTCTTCTCGTTCTGCACCTAAGGAGGGAATAGTGGGGTGAGCTACACAGCTCAGTGGCTAATATATTTATAGCCATTGGCAATTAACCACAAATTCAAGCATGTGTATATATATATAGGCGTATATTCAATAATTCCAGCTACCTTCCATTTAGTCAATTAATTTAAGCATTTGATCAATTTAACTCAAACTTATAACACACAACATAAACTTCAACCATTAAACATAACATTCAATTATGCACCATACTTAACAATTCAATTATGCAATGCACAAACAATTGGCCCGAGGGTTCTATGGAAACAGAATGGAGAAATCGAAGTTTACCCCATAAATAGAATGAGTCCAATTTCGGAGCTTATATGCGACAAGCAGGCAGCTGAGAGAAGGCTCTTGTCAATGTGCACGTGAAGAACAGAATGGTTCCACTCTCGCCTAAACAGAAGCACATAATCATGCTCATAATTTCATGCTTTGTCCTCTTTTCATTTAATTCAAAGCTGTTATAGCCTCTTTCAAGGTATAACATAATCATAATGCAACATGTATTTTGTTTTCAATCAAGTCATAACAATTCAATTTCAAGCAAAATCCATTTCGAGAAATCACATACACACACATAGGCAAGAATTTGCCTAATCACACAATAACCATAAATAAATTACCCACCTAATTAGCTTGCGAAAATCCAAGTCAAGCTTGCCTTTCCCCTTGCTCTTGGGTGGGATTCCCTTGGTTTCCTAAAACAACCAAGGTTCCATTTAAAACAACATTCTAATGAAATTCATAAACTTCAGAAAATCACAAAATTGAAATAAACACAATTTAAACTCAAATCTAACCTCCCCACAGTCCATCTAGGTTAGAAAACCTAAGATCTACTTTAGAAACCTTAAAATTAATTGGGTTCTCCTAATCCATCTTCTTCCCACACAAACCTCTTTTCTCTCTAACTCTTTCATCCTCAACAAAATCCATTCCTTTAATAAAGCAAGAAGAAAAGATGGTTAACTTACCTTAACAAACTTGATTTCACTTCTTTTCTTTTCCACCGAAACCTCTCTTCTTCTCTCCTATTTTCATTTTTCACTCTTTGGTTCTCACGACACTCTTCTCCCTTCTTCTAATTCAAGCCCTTTTTATTTGGTCTTTCTTCCTATTTTGCCCTTCATTAAACTTGGCTTTCTATACTTACCCTTCCTTTCATTTAACACAAACCTACTAACCTTGACATAATTATAACTCCAAAAATTTAATCTATCTAAACCACAAAACTGTTTCAAATCATGCTTAACTTAAAGAAAAAATTTTAGGGTCCAACAATTTGTAACTATGGAAGGAATCTTCAGTGACCTTTCAGCATCATGGAAATATGCTATATGTCAGCAACTTCAACCTCATCTTGAACACAAATGTAAATATTATCCATCCATTGCTCAGCAAGAAGACACCGAATCAGTAGACACAATTATTGAAGAATAAGTCCTCATCAATGCACTAAAGATGTAGGCCAGATGGACGGCGAGCTTTTAATACTTTAGCATCTTTTGTTTGTAAATTATTGTACGATGTTTGCTTTTACCTTATTAGCTTTTTGCTTTTACTTAGGTAGATCCCTTTACCTTTATTTTTTGTTTGTCATCTTTACTTTAGCATCTTTCTTTTGCCGGTCAACACGTTTTGGCTTTTTCTTCTACGCTTGTCTATAAATGTAGCATTCGAGCTTCATAGTTCTTCATGAAATAAAAATATTCTCTTTCTTACCTTCAGGAAATTCCTCCTCGCCTGGTATTGGCATCCTTTGGAAGCGCAAACGGTATGAAGTTAATGCTTATTTCATCACTTTACATATTCATACATTTAATTTAGCATTCATTTTAGTTACTATGACTTATTTCGACCAGAAACAAGAGCTAAAGGAATTAATACAATATAGTTATTGGTGTACATATCTCCAGAATAAACAACTAATTAGATATCAGAAATATTTAAAACAAATCGAACTCTCTAATAATGCTAATAGACAATCTGAATGTATACACATAATTGATATGATAAAACAACTTTAATGGTTCAATAAAGAAAATATAAAGGATTATATCAAACGCATTAATCAACTTATAGATTAATCTAGTTTTTCTAATTTTTTCAGATATGAGATCATACTTTGACAGAAAGCAAGATTTAAAAGAATTAATCCAGATTACTTATCAATGAGAAGAAAATTATGACAATATTCTTAGAAGATATCATGCATACAACAAAAGAGCATATAGTTCAACTAATGCGCGACGATATAGAGATATGTTTGAAACATCTCAAATGATTTTGTATTTCAAGTAGCTAAAAGCAATAAATATCCAACTTCAAAAGGCACAGATTAAGGAAATCAGTAAACTTATCGACTTAGCCTATAACAAACTACACCTATACTTTGTATTTGAACAGTTGTAGCCAATAAAATGAATTTCTTTTTCATAGTAGCATGCATTTTCCTTTCAGTATTATTTGCACAAATTTTTCTTAAATTTATTGAAATATGTTATTTTGTACTTAATTCAGATGCTATTATTAGTTTCTTACAAGCAGTCAATCATTTTGGTCTTAACCATAGACTTAGACGATTTTTATATATAGAAAGTATATTATTTATTGATGACTTTCTTGCCTGGTTAAACTAGAACCAGCAAGAAGTTAATCAAATTATATGTGATTAAAATAGAAAAAGAAAAAGAAATTAAACCAAAATTATGACTTCACATAATTGTTCTATTTGTGATCAATTTACAAATTGTTTGATTTGTAATCAGTTAAACGATAATATACAATTCATTGAACACTTAAAAGATCAACATTATATAGAATTCAAATATTGGGAAAATATATATAATTATGTTCAATTTATGATAGCTAATCCTATAGCTATACAACCTATCAAGGAAAATCTAGATTTTATATCAATTTTATACACAACAGTTAAATCATTTTGAAAGAACATTGCATAATCATAAAATAAGTACTCCTTGGCTTCAAAATGACTAATCAAGATCACAAAACAAATATATTAGATATAGATAATTTAGAACTATCTGAATCAACAGGAACTTTTCATATAAATATGCTCTTCTCTAATGAAAAACAAAAACAAAAAGCTAAAGCCTAGTTAAATCTAAAAGCAGGACAAGATATACAATCTTCACTATTTAAACATTTATTAGACCGAAAAAATATTATCTATTTTGGAAAAATAGTTCATGAGACACCTATTCGAATGGATCAATGTAATGGACACATTCGAATTAGTTTAATAGACCAATAACAAATCACCAAACATTTACAAAAGATATCTGAAGAAAAAAGATTAAAAATTGGTTATATTCATCTCTCTACTATACAAATTCTTTTAAAATCTACTTTCCAAGAAGGGATAGATTCACCTATTAGAATGGCAATAGTTGATGAAAGAATGAACAATTTAAATGATCAAATAATAGGAATAATGAATGGAAATCTAGCCTATGAAAAAATAAAATTTAATATTCGAATAAAATTAGGAATTCCTCTAAAATCACCCAATCTAGATGATACAATTACAATAGCTTATAAATTTTACAGAGCAATTTTAATGACTCATTTGGTCCTAATGTAATATGTTTGGGAGTATATTCAGTTGGATATCTACGTATTTTTGATCCTTTTTGATAATATCCATGCTGATTTATAAACTCATCGGGTTATTACAATGTGTGTATGTATAAGAAAAAAGCCTCGCCGTCATGTTTGTATATATATATAGAAAAGTTTGGTTACCATGTGTATAGATATATAGAAAAAATGTTTTATGGTTAAATGTGTATATATACTCAGAAAGAGTTTGGTAGCCATGTTTATATATCGATATACATATATAGAAAATTTTTTATAGTCATGTGTGTATATATGTAAAATTTGGTGACCATGAGTCCATATATATATGAATTGTTTGTGGCTTGTCTATATATATATCTTGCAAAAAAATTTCATGGCTATGTGTTTGTGTGTGTGTATATATATATATATATATAGGAAAAATATTTGACAACCATGTATGTATAGATATACGATAAAAGTTCAGAACTTATGAATGCTTGTCTATAGAAAAAAGATTTTGAGAGCATATGTGTATGTGTGGGTGTGTATATGATAAAAGGTAGGTGGCTATGTGAATATATATAAAAGATAAAAGTTCAGTGGCCATATGTCTATATATGCAAGAAATATGTTTGGTGATTGTATGTATATATACACATATATATGTTAGTAAAAAGTTTGGCTCATAAGGTTTTGCATATAGGAAAAAAGTTTTGTGACCATATGTGTTTATATATTTAGTAAAGGAGTTTAGTGCTCATGTGATGATATATATAGAGGCAAAAATTTTGGGGCATATGTGTTTATATGTATAGAAAATTCTTTTTGTAGCCATTTGTGTATACATAGGAAAAGAAATTTCTAGCCATGTGTGTATATTGATGTAAGAAAAAAAATACAGTAGCCATGTGTGTGTGTGTTTGTGTGTGTGTGTGTAAAGTTTTGTGACCATTTGTATACATACATACATTATATATATATATAGTGCCCGTATGTGTGTATATAAGAAAAAAGTTTGGTGTTTATATATGTATATCTATAAGAAATAATTATGGGGGCCATATGTGTATAAATATATAAGAAAAAAGTTCGGTAGCCATGTGTGTGTGTAGGAAAATAATTTTGTGGCCAAGAATTTATATATAAAGTACAAAAGTTTGGTGGCTATGTGTTTGTGTATATATGTACATAGGAAAAAAGTTTGATGGTTATGTATATATATTTATTGAAAAAATATTTCGAGTCTCTTTGTATAGGAAAAAAGTTTGGTGAGCATGTGCATATATATTTTAAAAATAGTTGTGGCTGTATTTGAATATATTTAGGAAAAAAATTTGTTGCCAAGTGTGTATATATAAAGGAAAAAGTTTGTTGGCCACATATTTTTCATATATATATGAAGTTTTTTTTGCGAGGTGTTTATATCTATTGAATGTTTTTTGATTATCAAATGTGTATATATGTATAGAAAAAAAGTTTTGTAACTGTATGTGTATATATATTTTTATATATATTAAAAAGATTTACTGGTCACGTGTGTATATATGTATAAAAAGTTTGGTGGCTACGTATGCCTATATATATATATATATATATATATATAGGAATCTATAGAGATAGATCTAAGAAGTTGCTTGGTCTTTCTTAGTCTATATACATAAATAAGATGCTAAAGAGGTTTATCATGGAGCAGTCTAAAAGAGGTTATCTTCCGATGATGCATGGGATTCCACTCTCGAAATCTATGTGTCCAAAGACACAGGATGAGAGGACTCGCATGAATTTGATCCCTTATGCTTCGGCTATAGAATCAATAATGTATACTATGTTATATACGAGACCTAATGTATCATATGCTCTAAGTGTTACGAGCAGATACCAGTCAGATCTTGGTGAGGGTTAATGGGTGGCAGTCAAGAATATCTTTAAGTACTTGAGAAGAACTAAGGATGTATTCTTGGTATATGGAGAAGGAGATCTTGTTGTGATCGAGTATACAGATGTCAGTTTTTGATTTGACAAGGATGACTCCAGATCCCAGTTAGGATATATTTTCACACTGAATGGTGGAGCAATCATTTGGAAGAGTTCCAAATAAGAGACAACTGCATAATCAACAAACAAAGAAGAGTACATTTCCATTTCAGAAGCAGCAAAAGAAGAAGTTTGGATCAAGAAATTCATCATAGAATTGGGTCAACAATGCTAGGAACCACTCCAAGTTCTATGATGAACTTCTCGATCCAAATTGCTTCCTTTGCTGCTTCTGAAGCGACAATGTACTTTGCTTCAGTTGTTGAATTTACAGTTGTCTCTTGTTTGGAACTCTTCCAACTGATTGCTCCACCATTTAGTGTGAAAATATATTCTGATTGGAATTTGGAGTCATCCTTATCAGATTGGAAACTAGCATCTGTATACCTGCTCACAACAAGATCTCCTTTTCTATATGCCAAGAATACATCCTTAGTTCTTCTCAAGTACTTAAAGATATTTTTAATAGCCACCCAATGACCCTCATTAGGATCCGATTGGTATCTGCCCGTAACACTTAGAGCATATGCTACATCGGGTCTCGTACACAACATAACATACATGATTGATCTTATAACCGAAGCATAAGGGATCAAATTCATGCGAGTGCTCTCATTTTGTGTCTTTGGACACATAGATTTCGAGAGTGTAATCCATATTTCATGGGAAGATAACCTCTCTTGGATTGCTCTATGCTAAACCTCTTTAGCATCTTGTCTATATATGTAGACTAAGAAAGACCAAGCAACTTATTAGATCTATCTTTATAGATTCTTATCTCCAAAATATAAGTTGCTTCTTAAAGGTCTTCATGGGGAAATTCTTGGACAACCAAATCTTGATTGATTGTAAAGCTGAGACATCGTTTCCTATTAGTAATACGTCATCTATATACAACAGAGGGAATATAATTGCAGTCTTACTAACCTTCTTATACACACAAGGTTCATCTGAATTTTGTGAGAAACTAATCTCTTTAATTGTCTCATCAAATCGAATATTCCAACTCCTGGGTGCTTGCTTCAATCCATAAATAGATTTTTGAAGCTTGCATACCTTTTTGCCATCTTTGGATATGAAACCATCGGGTTGTGTCATGTAAACATCCTCAGTTGGGATATCTCATAATCATAATGGGCAACAATGACTAGGAATATCCTAATGGATTTAAGTATAGCTACCGGGCTAAATGTTTCATCATAGTCAACTCCTTATTTTGTACGATAACTTTTAACTACAAGCCTAACTTTATAGGTAACTACATTACCCTCCATGTCAGTTTTCTTCTTGAAAACCCATTTGCACCCTATGACAAGTCATCCAATGTACTTACTACTCTTATTAAGTATCCACATGTTAACTCTAAATAACTCATACTTACAGCTTATGACACTGCTTGATCCAATCAAGGAGTATAATATGTGCTAGTCTGTCCAGATTAATAATGTCCTGTATCATTAATCTTATGAATATGGATAATTTAGATGCTAACATAATTACAGATGATACGAATCTCATTATCATGATCTCATCATGAATTCCTTCATGCTATTTAATGTATAAGGACTTCATTAATTTGATTTAAGATCATTATCAATTTATAAAGAACATGAACATCAAATTAACAAAATGCCTTTTATTAATCATAAAGATTAGTACAATAAGTGCTAAAGACGATTGCCTTTAAAGCACTTCTCTAACAACCTCCCACATGCACTAAAGCCAATCACCTTTGTATCTAATACCATAGGCAAGTACATAGGAATCATATAAAGAGGTTTAGCATAGAGCAGTTCAAGAGAGGTTATCTTCCCATAACGTATGAGATTACGCTCTCGAAATCTATGTATCCAAAGACACAAGATGAGAGGACTCGCATGAATTTGATCTCTTATGCTTCGACTATAAGATCAAACATGTATTTTATATTATGTACGAGACCCGATGTATCATATGCTCTAAGTGTTATGAGCAGATACCATTCGGATCCTGGTGAGGATCATTAGGTGGCTGTTAAGAATATCCTTAAGTACCTGAGAAGAACTAAGGATGTATTATTGGTATATGGAAAAGAAGATTTTGTTGTGAGCGGGTATACAGATGCCAGTTTCAGTTTTTGTCTTTTATTGTTATTGATATTTAAAACTGGATTGGACATATCTACTATGTATATCCCATTGCATAATGTACCGATGGCATAAAACATTCCATTTAAACTAATAGAACAATCATTGTTACTAAAATTTAAATGGAAACCAGCTTTACTAAGATTAGAAACTGAAATAATATTCTTAGTCAATACAGGTACATGAAAACAATCATCCCATTCTATTACAAGCTCACTAGAGAGTGTCAATACATAAGTTCCTATGGCTAATGCAGCAACTCTTGCTCCATTGCCAACGTGCAGGTCCGACTCTCCCTTGTTGAGTTGTTTACTGTTCTTGAGGCCCTACATATTAGTACATTTGTGTGAGCCACAACCGGTATCCAATACCCATATGTTATTATTAAAAACAATATTAATATTAATAACAAATATACCTGAAGTAAATAGGGCATCTGATGCCTTCTTCTACTTCAGTGACTCCTGATAGGCCTTGTAGTTCCTCTTCATCCTTATCACAATGGAAGCATGTTCCTTTAGGTGCAGTCTCCTTAGCTTTCTTCTTGGCCACACCTCCCTTAGGCCTTATGGACTTCTTCTTCTTTTGGTTCTTTCTCCTTGGACTAGAAAAAGTCCACCAGCATCACAATCTTACTGTCCTTCCTGACAGATGGCTCAATTATTTTGAGAAAGTTGATCAATTTAATAGTCGTGGCGGATATCTAGTTCATCCTATAGTTAAGCACAAATTATGAATACCTATCAGTCAAACCAGTTAGAAAAGTCTACACTTAATGTATGATCCATCATGAAACCCAAGGACACCACCCTCTTAATATAGCCATTCATCTTTAGTGCATATTGCACCAGAGATGTCCCCTCAACCATCTTGGAGCGGAAGAGCAACCTTAAGGTCTCGAACCTTTTAGACCTAGCTTATTCATTAAATAGCTCCCTCAGATAATAGACTATGGTATGAGCATCCATAACCTCATGTTGTTTTTGCAATTTCAGTGACATAGTAGCCAACATTATTCAGTTAGCCATCTCACTAACATTGAGATGCTTTCTGTATGCCTTCTGATCACTATAAGAAACATCAGCAATAGGGGATCGAAAAGTGTTTCTTCTAAAACGTAGCCTAGTTTCTCTAACTTGAGAACTATTCTCAGGTTCCTATGCTAGTCTTAGAAGTTGGGTTTACTCAATTTATTGGCTTCCATAAGTGAGCATTGGTCCACACTAGTGGTCATGGTGTCGATTCTTGTAATATAATTTCAAAGAGAGAAAAGGTGTTATACTGTATGTAAATGCATGTCAATTAGGAATTTACTAATACGCATTATGACACCCACTATTTTCTTGCGAATCCATAACCCTCAATATGAATCCAAAAGAACTTGTATAGAAGTTCTCCTAGTGAGTCGATATCCAATATCTCTAGGAATGACCTTAGGTTTGCTCAACAAGCCACCTTAGGTCAATCAGTAGGTATCGGTCACACCAATTGCATTTATAATGCAACTATCGAATCTAGTGCTATCAACTGTTGATGTGTGCAAACATATTGGGCTATCAACTCTTTATGCATGTACATCTCATATATACTGCCCAACTTCGTCTCTATCTATGTTGACCTTAGGTTTGCCCAACAAATCAACACTTCTACTTAAAACCCACCCATTAATCCGAAAACCCTGTTTCCATGGTTCAAACATATTCATGTAGAATGGGCTTAGGTTTGCCCAATAACCCTAACTCTAAAAGAACTTTGGTTCTCACCATATTAATGAAAGGCACTAGTTTTAATATTCTAAGTGAGGGGTTTCTACTTAGGTCTCATCTAACTAGGATGGTCTTGTATATATATATCTATATAGTTACTATAACTATATGGCATGATATGGGCACCCTAATCATATTGAGCTTAAGTCCATAACCATCCATCATGCAAGGCCATTCATACTCCTAACATGAATCCTTTAATACACCCAATCATATTGGGCTTAAGTCCATAACTATCCATCATGCAAGGCCATTCATACTCCTAACATGAATCCTTTAATGCATAAAATTAAACACATCAAAATTCATTATGACAAGTTATGGATCCTACATTTTGGAAGTTGACTGAACTCTAGAATCGAATTTCTTCCTAAGTGGTATCTTGCCTAAAATTAATCTTGTATGTCATTTCAGTTTAGAATTTAATATTAATAAAATTAAATTAAACTCTTAATTCCAAAAATTAATTCAAAATTAATTCACCTTAAAATTGATTATTTGATGTCAAAATTAAACATTTTAATTTTGTTTCACATGCCAATTTCTAGTCTTATTAGAAAATAATGCTCTACTTAAATTAATTCAAAATTAATTTCCAAAATTTTTAGAACATCAAATCATCATTCCATGCATCTCCAAGTCATTTCAAGTTCGTCAAAATAATTTTTGTATCACCCAAAAATTATTAAGATAACCGAAATACCATTGCGATGCTAAAAATGACAAATTTGGCATCTAAATTTTTTTTTTGGAAATCTTAATTCTTGCAAAATCATTTTGGCATGCTTCATTCATCAGAATAACATATTTTTATCACATAAAAATATTTGTTAAGGTTCTAGAACCGAAACATAAACATACAAAATTATCAAACAAAACAGATCCATCTATTTCTTCAAAACAGATCAGATCTGATTATTGTTTGAAAATTTATTAAAACAATTTTAATAAATTCTGGAAAAATTACAGAGGCGTAAACACATTCTAAATATGTTAGCATAAAATTTCCAAAATCAAAATCCATGAAAAACATGTTAAACCTCATTAGTTTAGCCAACTAACAACATATGTTCAACAGAAAATAGTTTTCCAGTATATTGTTAGAAATTCGACAATATATATTTCAATCACATTGAAATCAGTTTTCAATCACTAAAACCATCTAAAAACATGTTATGAGAAGATAAGTGAAAGAAAATCATGAAATTAAAATTTCATAATTTAATATCGAATTTTCTAAGAACAAACCTACAGTTGTCACAGTCATGCAATCTTATTGCACATATAATAGAAAATACATCTAATAGGCACAAGATGGCTGTAATACCACTTTTAGGTTTCGATTATGCATCACATATCAAAATATGCAGTGGAAAATAAAACGAAAGCCAGAAAATACAGAATCAAGGGTTGTCGTAAACCACAACGACCAAAGGAGGATGTCTCTAATGATATCCACATAAAGAGAAAAGCCTAAAACCCCTTAGGAAGAATGGTTAGCACACACACAAAGTGCTAGCTTTGATGTATGCTCTTGAGAGAATAGTTTAGAGAATAAGTGTGCGTAAGATGAACTCTTCACTTTTCTCACTAGTTTTCTTACAATGCTATGCACAAAAATTAGTGAGTTTCTGCCAACTTTTGGCCTCCTCTAAGCCCATCATTAATCAAGGAATAATGAGAATTCAATGGCCATAATGCCACTTAATTTGGCTTGAATGGAAATCTGGAAACTTTCCGGCTGACAACCATGCAACACTTGCTTTCTTTCATTCCTACAACTTTTCTTACCACGACATATCACGATACAATCCTGAAACATTATCTCATAACTTGGACCACTATCCAAACCCATTTTACTCATTCTTTGCATCTCTAATGCGTGTGATCCATTAGGTTCTCTGTTATGTTGGCCACTTAAATTAACACTTAATTCAAGCAAGTCATAAACGGTATCTAGCAACACATCATGACCCCCAATTGACTGGAAAGTCAATGGTTTGACTACAAACCCTTCCACAGATAATGTTCCCTTGCAATTCATCCTTTCACCATCTATACCTCACTTGGTTCAGAGCATGGTTAAAATATCAACTCCCACTAGATTGACTACGTCATATCTAGCCTAAGTTATGTTAGTTCTTGTCCCTAAGGCTCATTATTCAATTGTATATATCACTAAGGATGATCTTCATGACATTACCACTCTGGCCAGGTATTCCCAAGTAATGATCCCAACAAGAGGCCGTGGGTATCATCTCCTTCTATTAGGAGTGGTGAATCCTTTATTAGCTACTCAATTACCTTCAAATACCTCAAGTTGTACCCAATCACCACCCTATGAGCAAACTCTAAGAGACAACGAGGAATGGAGTCAATGTACAAGAACAATATCACAAGATATCCTTGAGCACTTCAAGTCTAAGGATATTTGCACCATTGCTATGATTAGACTATCATTAACACTAGAATAGATTATCCATATGATTGTCTCATGGCAGGTGATCCAATGTACTTACTACTCTTAGTAAGCATCCACATGTTAACTCTAAACAACTCATGCTTACAGCTTATGAGATTCACTGCTTGATCTAATCAAGGAGTATAATATGTGCTAGTTTGTCTGGATTAATAATGTCCTGTCTCATTAATCCTATGACTATGGATAATTTAGATACTAACATAATTACACATGATAGGAATCTCATTATCATGATGTCATCATGATTTCCTTCATGCTATATAATGTATCAAGCACTTCATTAATTCGATTTAAGATCATTATCAATTCATAAATAACATGAACATCAAATTAATGAAAATGCCTTTTATTAATCATAAAGATTTGTATAATAAGTGCTAAAGGTGATTGCCTTTATAGCACTTCTCTAACAACCTCCCACATGCATTAAAGCCAATCATCTTTGTATCTAATATCATAGGCAAGTACATGAGAATCATATCTCTTTTGGGGAATCATCTTAGTCAAAGGATCAACAATATTATGATCAATGGGCACTCTCTCTATCTTGACATCATTTCTACTGTAGCACCCCTTACCGTATGGTACACACCGGGATGCCCGCAGGTTATTCCGGTACATATCCTACGACAAGAAAGAACTACGAGCAAACACCACTATACTCCATATGACATCATAATAATAAAACATCAATATAAAATCACAACTTTTTTAAACCAAACCTTTTTCCATTCCATTTCATCATAAGGCATTTCTGCCTTTTACCTAATCAAAAAGATTCAATCAAATGCATATGAAATGCGTATGTGACACTTTTTTCATTTATTACGGTGTTGTGATCGAGCGCCTAAACTGTCCCAATATGGGGGCATTAATCGTTGAGCCTGAGGCTCTGAATCACTGTGGGCTCGAGGCCCAAATACGTTGAGCTTTTAGCTCTCGGTGGCTGCTCTGGTCACAACTGTCATTATCTGATCATGCATTCATGTATGAAATGCATATATCACAATTAAGCAGTAAATGTATCGCAATTAATCCACGTGTCACAATGTATCACATCATAAACAAGTAGTTCACAGATTCACAAACAAGTAACACTTCTATGTCATAGCTCCCAATACATCGGACCTTCTGTCCGGAATCCACAATCATATCCAATCACAAAACCACCATTATCTCCACAGTAAACATATAATAATCGAGAGAACCATCTAGGTCACTCACTAATAGCTTCCGAGCTAATGCCTGGAAGTCTCGGCAACGTCTGTGGCTCGACGTTCCAAATGCGCCTCTATAACAAGTCAAATACACATAACATTACCAACAGTACAATTAAAAATAGTTAATAATGCACATGAAGCAATTAAAATGTATACAATGCATGTTCGTGACATTCCCGACATTATCCAAAAATTCTCATCATAAAATTTGCCTCTAAATAGTAGAAATCTAAAGACACCAAAACCACTCAATTCGGACTTCTATAGGTCCAAATATTGATAAAACATGGACCAGAAAAATAATTACCCGATCCCCCTCACTTTGACCTAACCAATCCACGTCAATTTTGCCTTTAAAAATTTCCCAATTTCACATAGAAATGAAATTAAATATTCTACGAATCCGATGCCTCAAAAATCAGGTCAATCGGAGGTCGGATGAAAAAGTTATGGTCAAAAGAATAGAAGAATTAAGAAAAGAAATAAAATAAAAAAACAAAAAAAAATCAACAGAAGCCGGCTCGCGATCGCGAGTCGCGAAACCATTAGATCCGCTCGCGATCGCGAGTTGCGAATAGCCAGAGATGCTCGCGAGCGCGAGTCGGCGAAAACGCCATCTCGCGATCGCGAGATGCTTCGCGGTCGCGAATTCCATGTTCTTCCTTCTGAATTTTCAACTTGCATAACTCTTTACACAATTGTCCAAAAATTATAAATAAGGTCTCATTTGAAAGATAATAACAAACCATACAAGTTCCTTCAAGGACTCTTGAACCAATTTCACCCCTAAGGGTGTCAAAATTTCAATTAAAGTTTCTGCCTAAT
>JAOQMQ010000004.1:11277027-11289366 GCA_027563845.1 Erythroxylum subrotundum
CATTTCCTCTTCCTTCTTATTCCTCTCTTATAATTTTCTAAGCCCAAAGCCCATATTACTTAACTTCCCAACTAACACCTTTAATTTCATCTACTTAGGTCACCTAACTTAATTAAATGCTATCATACTTAATTAATGTCAACTTAATAACTTTAATTTTCTCTAATCATGCTTACTAACATAAAAAAAATTTCGGGGCTAACAATATATATAATGCTCATTAAAACCAAACTCTTTTGTTTTATTAATAATAAATATTTTCATTACATAACTGTAATTGAAGAAGATTAAGGTACATGTAAATACACTTGATTTCCAGGGCACTATATTTACATAACTTCAACACTTTCTTTCTTTTCACTCACTCTTTTATGATTGCATATTGAATGGTCAAGCTAATGACCTTAACTTAGTATGTTTGTCTTTCATTTGCTTGTCTTTATGTTAGTGTGGCTTTGTTTTGATTTAATAGTTTTTATTTTAGTTTTGGTTGGGTTTTAACTTGTTTCTTCCTTCAATCTCTTATTGTTTAGGTGCTCAATGATGTGTTTTGAGGTTACTTGTAGGTTTGTTGTTCATCATAGCTTGTTGGAGGACTAAAGGACGAGAGTAAAAACTTGCCACCTCTATCGCCCCCACCACCATGAGCCCATCTGGCCTTTACTCTCTTCCATTATTCTTCTTATGTTTTATGTTTTTTTTCATTGTGTTGATTGTTGGTTTTGGGTGTTCTCATTTTCACATTGAGGACAATGTGTTGTTCAAGTGTGGGGAGGTAGTCTTTGCATTTGTGTTTACATTTTTGCATGTCATTTAGGATGTACATTAGGTTATTATATTAGGTGTATCATTTCCCTTACATTTGAATCTTTGTGATGCATGTGTTGTCATGAGATTCTATCATGCTAGTTGGAATGAGATTAAATGCATGCATGAACTTAAATTAGGCTACTTGAGTGGAGAGTTAACTATGTGGAGTGATGAAAGTAGTTGGCTGCATAAGATTACTCAGTACTTGACACTTGAGTAATGAGGTAGTGTATAAAAGCATAATGGATTTTCATTTAAGCCTATGTGAGGAATTGAGCCTTTATGACTCCATTTTATAGTCATTTGATTTCCTTGTTTGTGTGACGATTCCTTAGGTAATTACCTTTACAACTTGCCTTGAATCAATTTAAATGTACTGGATGCATGCTAGATAGACATGATTAAGGCTCTTTTTTTTTAACCTTTGGCTTAAATGACCTATCCTTTTATTATCCCTTGCTAGCCTTGTTGAACCTTTAACCTTTTGTTTCTTGAAATCACCCCATTTTAAAACCCACAAACCCCAATAACTTGCCCAATCATAAGTTAATAAAGTGTTAAGTGATACTGTAGTTTGGGATTTTTTTTTCTACAATTTTTTTCCTTTCTGAGATGCTTTAAGCAGATTTTAGTACTTCTACTCTTAGAGAACATTGCATATAGTTGTTGTTTTTTGTTCATTGTTTCTTTTCAACGATAAAAAAGAAAAGAAAAAGAACAAAATCAAATAATAAAAAAAGAAAAAAAGAAAAGAAAAATGATAACATGTAGTAGCATTACTAAGTGCGGAGTATTAATCATAACCATTTGCATATCTCATAAGTTTATCTTTGTCATCCCTTTATACACCTAGTACTTTATAAATGCTTGTGATAAACCCCTAAAACCTTTTTGACCCACCTTCAACCTAGCTACATTAAAACCTAAAACAAAGTCCTTTTGATCTATCTTAGCATGTAATCATTGTGTAGGAGAATTGGTGTATTAGCAAGCTTATGATAGTGTGGTTTCCTATAGGAAGTTTAAGCGAAACATTAACCATCAAACACTTGAGAGAAGTGGGTGAAATCCGTAAGGAAGTTCCATTTTGAATTTATACCTATCTTTGAGTGATGGTTTCATAAGTTGGGATTGCTTATGTGCACCAATGAAAATTAGTCATGATGTGTGTAGTAACTTGACTTGGCCAAAGTATGAGGAATTACATGCTTTAATCTTTGTGAAAATAAAGTGATAAAATTTTATTGGTCGTATTTGATTTTTTCTTGAAGACAAGCAAATGTTTAAGTGTGGGGATGTTGATAGTTGTAGATTGCATCATGTTTTAGCGGGTAGTTGGTGTATGTTTAGTTGTTAATTTGATTATTTATTGTATTCTTAGGTTAGAATTGTGTTAGTTTGTTAAATATTCATGTTTTAAGTATTTTATGGGTTAGAGCATGCTTGTGAGCTTCAATGTTGTGTATTTGAGGTGCCTTGATGAGTTTGCTAGTGTTTCAAGGCCAATATGAAAAAATGGAGGAGTTTCAGGGGAGACCCGAACCAAAACACAAGCCCAAGATCGTGGTAGGCAAGCCACGATTGTGATAGAAGCACTAGTATTAGACCAGGATTGTGGTCTGCAGCATGCAGGCCACGATCGTGGGCTAACCATAGTGCTTCTATCATGATCATGGAATGCATTCCACGATCATGATAAAATCACTATGATTAGCCCACGATCGTGGCCTGCATGCCACAATTGTGACAGAGAGCTTACTCAATGCCACGATTATGGCCAGTTTTGGGACAACCGCTGGAACACTTCCAAACTCAAGTTTTCAAGGGACTTTTCGGTCATTTTGGACCCCCAAAAAAATCCTAGGTGACTAATACACACACACATATTCAATAACCACCATTCACAATTTTTAGGGATTGTTCGCGAAAAGTCATAAGCTTTGAGGTACAAAAGGTGGAAATCGGGACAAATAATCAAGAGCTTCCATCAAGTTTCCATTCTCCAGATTTATAGATACAAAAAGGGAAGAAAGCTACCAGTGTATTTGTTTTATTTTTGTTTTTTAGTATGTTTTGTATTATGGAGAATATGGATATGGTTGAACTTGTTCCTATTATGAGTGGCTGAATTTATTATAGAGATTATTTTTAAACTACTTGTTGAACTCCTACTTTGTTGTTTTGAATGAATGAATACTTTTGATAAATGTTGTGCTTAAACCTTACAATATATTGAGAAATTGAGTTGGGCAAATTATGTAGGGTTGTACAATGAGAGTTGGCACCTTATAGACCTGCATTTATCAAGTTAATTAATTAGTTAGAGAGAGATCTTGACTAATTCGTTGATTACCCATAGGATAGCTTCATAACTAGTTAAATTGATGGACTGATTTTGTAGATTGAGAGATTGCATAGTCAATTCCATTTAATTTGGCTAGGGGCGTTTGATTACACCTTGAGAGAGGGTGATTAAAACATTAGGACATCTTAGGTGAGGTTTAATTCATATAACAAGGTATGAGGGAGACAAAATAGGGAAAAAGTGACCTCTAATCTTTAATCTTGAAATCAAAGTTTATGCACTTTTGATAGCCTGTTGCTAACTACCAAATAATAAATTCCTAATTACCAAACTATAAAGTAAATGGTGAGCTATGGTGTAACCACAGAGAGCTTAGATGCAAATGATATTTCAAATGTTGTAACAAAAGAAAACAAAACACCCAGAATTGATAAAGACGAGACAGCTAATATTCAATGAACGTAACCAAAAAGACAAGCACAAAGCAAATTTAGAAAAGTCTAATAGCAATGGCAAGGAAGTGGGCTGGAGATATCTTTGGGATTCCGGGATGTTCACTGATCCTTGAATCTAAATAAAAGGCACTCTTTTCATGGTGTTAGCCTATGGACTCGATTAAGCTCTCGAACCTTTAATTTCTCTAAAATAGGCAAAACTAATAAACTAAAAAAATGCCCCCAATCTCCACTATAACCTATAATACGCTCTCTAAGTTCAATAGCGAAGATGCATTAGGTACTAAGAAACAACTAACTTAGGCCACCTACTCATAAGCTCAGAAGTTGAAACTTAAAGATATGGGATCCTAGATTAGTTGATTAAGTATCCTGATAAATTCAACTAACCTATTGCTACTTCCGAGAATCACTATGGACTATTACATATCACACGCTCAACCCTAGCCTTCAAATTAGAAAATTATCTAAAGGGTGATCAAACCTACAAGCAATTCCTAATTCATGACATTTATCCTAAATCCTAAAACAACCTAGACCTACAAGTATCAATTCATGACAAGTTCAACACCATTCTCACAATTTTCATCCCTTCACCCTTATAATATCTCCAGACCCCCAAGTAAAGCCACACATGTTCATATCAAGCACAATTGATATTAAATACACAAAACCTATAACATAATCATTAAACATTCAAATACCTAATAAATCCATATTTACAAAAACGTATAAATAAACTCAAACAACCAAGATTAAAACTAGAAAGTTATAGGAATAAACATCCATTGATATATCACAAAGGTTCATTACGAAATTCATGAGTTTCAACTATAAAATCCATCAAACATTCATTCTAAATATTCTAACACATGTAAAAACGTGATTTAACACTAAGAAAGTTCTAAACTAATGGAATGAATATATTAAGACATATGAATATAAAACATTGAAAATGAAGTAAACTAGCTAAGAATAAAGAAAATAACAAAAACTTCTCTGGTCCTTCCTTCTCTCTTCTTCTTCTCTCTTCTTAAAGTTTTCCAAAAGTGGCAAATTGTGTGTAGCCTTCCTTTTAGTCCCCTCCCTTTCTTTATATAGTATGTTCCATTTAGGGTAAAACCTAGGATTTTTCTCTACCTCAAAAGTCCAAAAAGCCCCTAAAAAAATGTAAGTTCAGAAGGCCGTCCGCATCTATCTGTGTGCAGGTCACAATCATGGCCTTTAGTGCACGATTGTGACCATTTTATCTGCTCTCTATCATGATCGTGGTTGACTCCCCATGATCGTGGCCGTAGGTTATTTCTTGGATCTTCTCCGATTCTCCTCCGAATGTCCTTGATGGTTTCTCCTCTATGGATGGCTCTACAATCTCTGTCAAACTTCTTCCTTTTAGCTTATATTTGTGTTCACTCCTTTAATCTATATGTAAACACAAGGTGAACATAAATTGAGTATTTAAACACAATAACAGGATTGAAAAGACATTGGAATACATAAAAATATAAGATGATTCAATCCTATCAACTTTGTTACATTATTTGTTCGTTGCTAGTTTGTTTTATTTATTTTATTTTTAAGTTTTTATTATTTGAATTTGAGTCTTAAACAAAGCACAACCTGAATTAAGTGGTGTCTAAACACAATCTTTGTGGGACGATAGTCGCTTTTTACTACAAGTAATGACCCGTATACTTGTGGTTTTTAGCGTAAAACAAGTAATTTGTTTTTGCATTCAACAACTACATAACCCACCACTAATGTCTTTGTCATAAGGTACCCTTAGGCATAAAGTTGTGAAGCTGGTTCTGCATCGCCTCCTCGCTACTGGTTAACCACTAGTTATGGAGCTAGTTTTACATTGCTTACCTGTACTAGGTTAACCGCTATACATTGGTAGTTATGAAGTTAGTTTTGCATCGCTTACCCACAACTAGTTAACTACTAGTTATGGAGTTGGTTCTACGTCACTTACCCACAACTGGTTAACCACTAGTTATGAAGCCCATTTTACATTCCTTACCAACAATTGGTTAATTGTTATACACCGATATAATAACATTTATAAAACCTAACGATGTACTATGGGCTAAACTCATTTCTTTTTATCAACCAATGACATAATTTTAATGTAACTTCTAATCGTATGAAATTAAACTTTCAAACTTTAATTCATATATTGCTAAAACATAAACTTATACTAGCAATATTCACTTGTAATGTATCATTCACATAAAATTCATAATCATACAATTTAAAATCAAATGTTATCAATTCTTTTGCAAAAAAATTATGCAAATAAAACGATTATAATACACCCACTATTTTGCAAACTTATCGCCAAGCACATTCACGCGTTCTGTACCTCTCCTTTACCCTCAGAAACTATATTTCACTTAGGCATTTATTTCCAAATTAGGAAATAAGGCATTAAAACTATGTATAATGTTTAATCGAATGCAAGATTAGTATTTAATCGCGTAACATGTACGATAATTGCATTTCCGCTTACTTCCGTAAGTTAAAAAATTGTTTTATGTTTCAAAGTCTAACTTCGAAAATTACTTAAATACCATCTTTTACCCATTCTAACTTATCAATTTCTTCAAAACACTATCTTACCCAATTAATTCACCATAACCATAATCAAACTTCGACAACTCATACCAAATAACTACATTTCCTCTTAAGGTCGTATTGTCCTCACGACATATATATGTACTATCATTTCATTTTCTTTCCAATTTTTCAACACAATTCACCTAAGATACATGCCAAGCATCATCCAAACATATCAAACTAGAAATTACAACTTTTCTCCAACAATTTTCTAGCTTGGCCGAATGTGATACACATCCATTATCCTTCCATTTTCTTTATTTCTTTAGCATCAAACCATGTTATGAAGATCATAAAACATCAAGACAACATTTTGGATTATATCACACTAAAAAACACCTAGCCATGGATGATTTTTACAATCTTGATTTCTTGGTTTACTTTCTTGTTTTCAATTTTTAAATGCATCTAAGCTTATTATCTACTCTATGGAAAGTCAAAAATCACCATTGATCGTAAACACATATATCCCACTCAAAAACCCACACAAATTAGAAATTTAAGTTAGAAAAACTTACCACTTTTTCCTCCAATCTTTTAGGTAATTGATGAATACTTAAGCTTGATCAAGATCTCTTCAAACCCAACTCAAAACCCATAAGAAATGACTGAACTCTTCTTTTTCTTCTCCTTAGCTGAAACTTCACTTTGTTTTCTCTACTTTTCTCTTTTGTTTTTAGTCTCTCATGTTTATGTTAAAAGAATTAAACAATTTGTCTTAATTTTCGCCTTTTTGTACTCCTCATTAATGATACACATATCACTCGCTAATGACTCATTAATCCACTCACATCATGTATAAAGACCAAATTGCCTTTTAATGAATTTAATTCATCAACTAACCAAATTAAATTCCGAAAATATTCCACAACCATCTTATTATCTAATTGATTATGAAATAATCTAATTAAGGTCAATACTTATTAATTGGATGCTTTAAAATTTTTTGAATGGGTTTAAAATCATTAATACCCATTATTGCCTAAAAAGGGCATTTTAGTCCTAAACTTTTGGAACTCCCAAAATCCATCCAATCAGACTTATTTTTTATACGTTTCAGTATCATAAAATTCTAATACTTATTTTGGATATTTTTCATTATTTCGAGGTTAGGTCCCCCAAAAATCACTATTCACTCAGATTCACTATTCATCCAAAAATACTATTCTTCGAAAATAAAAATTTATATTCAATGAAAGGAAAGGTTCGAGGTTTTACAATCACCCCTCCTCATACAAACAGATGGGGATACAATGTACGTATCTGCTACTCAGGTTCCCGTGTAGCTTCCTCTACCGCGTGATTCCTGTACATTACCTTAACCAAAGGAATGATCTTATTATACAGAACTTGTTCTCTTTGGTCGAGGATCTATACAGGTTCCTCCTCGAAAATAAAAATTTCCTTTAGGTGCATCGGTTGTGTTGTGATTACATACGAAGGGTTTGCTAGATACTTGCGAAGCATAAATATATGGAAGACGTTGTGAATCCTCACGAGCTCATCTGGTAGCTTCAATCAATATGCCATTGATCCAATTCTTTTTGTGATCTCGTATGATCCTATGTAATGCGGACTTAGCTTACCACATTTCCCAAATTTAAGCACACCTTTCCAAGCGAAAATCTTTGGAAATACTCTATCTCCAATTTCAAATTCAAGATCCTTACGGCGATTATCCGCATAACTTTTTTTCCTTATCCTGCGGTATCTTCAATTTTTCTTGAATAACTTGAATTTTATTTGTTGTCACATATACAAGCTTGAGACCTTTAATTTCCTTTCACCTACTTCATCTAAGCATACTAGATTTCTGCATTTTGTTCTATAAAGTGCCTTATAAGGGGCCACGCCAATACTGCCCCAATAACTATTATTGTACGTGAACCCTATTAGTGGTAAGTGCATGTCCCAACTCCTCGTAAACTCCATGACATAGGACCTAAGCATATCCTCAAGTGTCTGGATAGCCCTCTCTCACTATCCATCCATCTGGGGGTGAAAGGCATTGCTAAACTTCAAACATGCACCTAAGGCTTTTTGTAAGCTAGGCCAAAATCTTGATGTAAACCTAAGGTCACAGTCTGAGACAATAGAAATCGACGTATCATGGAGTCTCACTATTTAATAAAGTTAGGTTAATCTATTTAAGGGATAATCATTCTTTATTGGAAGGAAATGTGTGGACTTTGTTAACCTGTCCACTATCACCCACATGGCATCATGCCCCCAACATTGTAGAAATCCTACTATGAAGTCCATAGTAGTCTTCTCCTACTTTCATTTTGGGATTAATCTCGTAGGCTTCTGATGTTCTTCTTTCACTTGTTGATAGTTAGACACTTAGAAACGAACTCCGCTATTTCCTTCTTCATCCCTATCTACCAATAGTGTTCTTTAAGAGTGTGTTACATTTTCGCGCTACCTAGATGCATAATGTAAGTTGAGGAGTGAGTTTCCTCTAAAATCTCTTTCTTTAAGTCTCCTATATTCGGTATGAATAATCCTTGCCCCATCATCACTGTAACATCTTCCTTGATTATAAGATCTATTCTCTGCCTAGTCTCAACTTCTGTCTTCAACTTCATCAACTGTGGATCTTTTTTCTGTCCCTCTCTAATCATTTTGATAATGTGAGTACAAGACTTATCGTCAGCCTTTCTTTCAATTCATCAAAACTTTGTTGATAGGCATTTGACCACTCAAACTTCTCCTTTATTTGTGTCAACTTGGTCAGTGGGGTTGTTATTCTAGAAAATTCTTCAACAAATTTCCTATAATAGCCTGCCGATCTAAGGAAGCTCTTAGCTTCTGTCACAATGGTGGGAGGCCTCCAATTAGTAAGAGCTTCAATCTTTTGGGGATATACACTAAGTCCATCAGTTGAGATGACATGACCTAGTAAAGCAACCTTGTCTAGCCAAAACTAGCACTCACTGAACTTAACATATAACTGGTGCTCTCGTAGGGCCAGTAATACTATCCAAAGGTATTTTATATGCTCCTCATGACTGACTATGTACACCAATATGTCATCAATAAAAATGATCACAAACTTATCTAGGTACTCTAAAAACACCTTATTTATCAAATCCATAAAATTAGATGGAGTATTTGTTAATCCAGAAGGTATAACTAAGAATTCATAATGCCCATACCTAGTCCCTAATGGTAGTTTTCAAAATATCCTTACTGCAAATTTTCAACTGATAATAACTCGATCTTAGATCAATCTTTAAATACACCTTAGATCCTTGTATGGAGTAATTGAAATTGATTGGGTTTCTAGAGTTAAATCTATCTCAAACTCTATTACCCTATCTAGGGGTAATCCTAGTAGTTCCTTTAGAAACACGTCGAAAAAATCTCTGACCACTAGAACATCTCCTAATTAAACCTCATCATTACCCTATTCAATCATGTAAATTAGATATCCCTGTCATCCTTTACGAAACATTCTACTAAATACCATAGCGGTCACTATACTAATAGGAAGAACTTTCTGTATCTCACGAAATGTTACCTTTGGTTTCACTAATCGTCTTAACCTAACCTCTTTTTTAAAACAATCCACCATCGTTCAATATGTGGATAACCAACCCATTCAGAGAATAATGTAAAATTCTCAAATATCCAATATGATTGGGCTTGCTGAAAACTCTTTACCCTCAATCAGTATGTTACTATCTATAAACACTCTTTCAGTAAATAGTGAGTTTCCCTTTGGGATGGAAACTACCATCCCAACATCTAATAACTAAGGCTCAACATTCAATTTTGTAGAAAAATTTATAGACATCTAAAACATATGCATCTTGATTAAAAATAGAAATCATACTGATGACTACAACTAGTATGGCATTGGCCTTCTTCTGAGTCACCGTAAAAACTTGGGCTTATGCGTGGGGTCCACTTGCCTATCCTATAGGGGTTGCTCCCCTACCCCCTGAACCACTGCTGGATATAGTAAAACTTGAACCTCTTGTTTGAGAACCCCAGCCGCCCTGGCTGTAAACCCCTCTAACTTGTGAAGATGCTAAAGATTCTATCATCGACCTCTCTACGGTGACTAATGGTTGACAATCACTGATAAAGTGGCCGTCCTGACGATAATGGAAAATAACCCATCATATTCATCCAACACTCACCCATATGTCTTTTTCTGCAAGTAGTACATTCTGGCACGAGGGTCCTAATCTCACGGGAGTCTTTGGGCCTAGCGGGTGGCCTAAAGGATCCCTGGCTGGATGATCCTCTTCTATTAAACCTTTTGCCACTTGACCATCTTGATTTATTGTTCTTTGCTGGACCTTGGGATGAATTAGCTGATGCACTACGCTTTGTTCTGATCTTGAGCTCTTAGTGATTGTTGTCGCGTTTCTCTCCACTTTGATTGCAACTTCAACTAATTCCCTGTAGTGTGCTTATAAAGCCAAAGACAGATGGATCCACAATCTAGGACTCAAGCCTACAGTGAACCTCTTGCATTTTTGCTCTTCGCTATCAATAATAAATGGAACACTTCTGACAACTTCCGAAAATCTCCTCTCATAATCCTTCACTAATTTCGAACCTGCTCTAAAAGAAAAAATTCCTTTACCCTAGCATCCTTATAACTCTATAGGTATAATCTTTCTGTGAAGTCTCTCTAAAATTATGCCCATGACACCCTATCTGGATGTTGTCTCTCATTGGCCTCCCACTAATCCTTCGCCTTGTCCTCAAGGAGGAAGGTGAAAAATACAACTCTTTACTCATCTATGCATCCCACAACTCTATATATTTTCCTAACCCGGTCTAATCATGTGAGTGCACTCTTGGGATCTCCATTCTAATCAAAAGTCTTAGCACCAATTTACAGACGCAGTCAATCGATCACCCAAAAGTTTCCACATTTTCACATGGCTGACGCATCACCATAGTGAGTTTCTGAACCATCTATTCCACATTAAAGTTCACCCTGGCCGGTTCCACCAGCCCTTACGATTCAAAATATGGCTGGTTCATTGAGGCACTTACTGAGTCTGACAAATGATCATCATCCCATACAGGAGGTGCCTTAGGTGCAAGAGTAGTTGGAATGGCTTCTTTGCGGCATCCACGACCTCGTTTATGCAACGTGTTGTGTATTCAACAAAATGCAAATGTATAAAACTTTCAGTTTATGAAACCATATGCATATAAATTACAACATTTTACCGGTTACCTCAATTTTAAAACAATGTAAAAACATTAAACCAAAAAAGAGGCAACCTATTTTAAAAAGTGGGCTTTAATACTAACACTAATAGGCCCCTATCCTGAAACAACTAGAAGGCTTGTCTAGCACCCCTCAGTAGCCCTCTAGTACATATCTTATTGCCCTTTTATAAAAAAGCTTTAACTTAACATTCATCAATATAAGCGGTGGAGTTTTTAAAACCATTTTATCAAAAATTTCAACAACATAATGGTTGTATTTTGACATTTCCAAAATTTTCAAAATCCTTGTGAAAGTTCAAAACACTTCTATAATCACATCAATTTCTCAACTTCAAATTTTGGACTTCAAATCCACTCATAAGCAACCTCAAATAGTTACATAAAATGATTTTAAAAGGCTAAAACATGTTTTTGCATTTAATTTGAAAAATTCATATACATGCATTCTTTACACAAATGTAATTTTCAAAAAATATTTAAAGATATGCAATAGTTCCCAAAAATATTTACAAGGCAAAAATGCCTACACAGTAGCACACAACGAAGCTGACTACTCACGAGGTAGAGTCCCTGCTAGTGAAGCCCCTAAGCATGCACTTAGGAGGTTTTGTTTTGCAAACGAAAGGTAGAGTGTGAGCTAAACGAGCTCAGTATGCGTTAACTTTTCTATGAAAACCATATTTAACAATTTAAACCTCCCTAAAATAAATTCATTTCATTTGTTATGATACAATACCAATATAAAACATATATGCTTTTTGAAATCAAATTTCTCAAGTTACTTTTAAAGTAAATTGTTGTAACATCCCGCCCTCCTATTAAGGGTTAGAACCCTAAATACTGGTACATGTAAGCTATGAGACTAGGGTTGCACGAAACTAGAGGAAATGGACATGATTGCGTTTCATTTGAAATGATTTGAGATAAAAGAAATGAATTTGGGAACAT